>JXTC01000136.1:412696-748884 GCA_002914845.1 Trema orientale | reverse complement strand
TATTCAAGATCAGCAAGTAAAGTGGTAGTCACATTAAGGGCAACCTCCCATCAGACAAAAGTCCTTGAACAGTTATACCAGAAGGCCCAAAAGGCAAAAGTATGCATAGACTCATTCAAAGTTCTAGGAATCCAAGACTTTAAATCTAAACTACTACTCACATTACAAATATAAAGACTTAAATATAAAAGACTCCAAACAGGATAAAAGGAGCTTGAAATAGAGTTCACCACTTCTAAGCTGTCAGAGAAAAAAAAAAAAACTACATTAGTCCAGTTAAGAGCAGCGTAAGATTCCACTCCAAATTTTAGAGCTAAAAGTTCAGCTTCCAATAGAGAATCAGCCTTGAAACACTGAGCAGAGAGCCTTAGGACCTGAGATGCATTATTCCGCACCACCATACCGGCCGCTCCTCTATTATTTTTGAAAGCTGTATGAATGAAAACTCTTATACGTCCAAGTCTAGGATTTAGTTAGCGAGGCATCCTTTTAGTTGAGAAAGGCTAGAGATATCACCTCTTCCCATCCCTAATAGTATCTTTAAATGCTCTGTAGTTGTGTTATTTATACTCGAGAGAACTATCTAGGCTCAATCAAAATCCCTGAGTTGAAGGCCAAATTGCAGGCATGCCAAACCTTATCACAAAAAACTGCATCGAATATACTAAACTCCACTTTCAACTCAGAAGCATCCGATCCAATATGAGGAGAATTAAAAAAACCAGTGAACAAGTCCTATCTCATCCCGGAGATAGGGAGAGTTAAGGCGTAAATGCCATTTTCTCCCAAACCATAAGCATTTTGTGTAAGGACAGTCAACAAAAATGTGAATAAGCGAATCTTGTGAGTTCGATCATAAATAACAGCTTCTATTTAGAGGACCAAGGATCACACATAACATTTCTCCTATAGGTAGAGTGTTTTTATAATTCTCCAAAGAAGTATTTTTAGGCGTTCATGAATTTTCTGAACCAGATTTGCCTCCATAAATCAGTAGGATTGTCAAAGCGACTTGGCATAAGCTTTGATATGTACTTTTGACTGAAAATAATTCATCTCTAATGTGTCTCCAAATTAGCCAGTCGGTGTATGGATAAGGTAGGACGAGAACTTTGCCAAACTCTGTTATCATGGTAGGACGGATCCACCTTGAGAGGGCATTAGTATTCCAGACTCTCGAATTTGGCACGAGTAGGGATTTAACTTTGAAGTTAGCAATAGAGACTATTGGATTGAAAGCCGCCCAAGTTTTGTTTGCTGGAAATTCTGAAAAATAAATTTCGAAAAATGATTTTACCGAAAACGATTTTCGCAGTTTTGTAAACAAATCAAGAACGCAGCAGAATAGGTATTTTAAAATTTTCTTGAAACTTTACAAAACAAAACATAGAATCGTTGATCTAACATAAATCAATTCATAGATCTTGGTTTAGATAAAACCTGGAAGCGCGTCATAATCATTGAGCCTTTTCGTCTATTCTCTAGAGACCGTTGAACAATCCGGTGTGTGGGCACTTTTGTGATTCCCAACGAGAGATGAGCGGACGATCCGAAAGACCCTCTTCGTTCTCCTTGACTGCATATCTATGACCACGGGTATCTCTCCCTCAGCGGCCATGAACGAGCTTGGGATTGCTCCCGTGGTTGCCCAGTTCTCTCACACTCTCTCTTTTTCTCTGTGTCTCACGTGAAGCACAGTTACTGTGCTATGGATGGCGTGTGGTTACTGTACAGAAGCTTAGGAGAACTTTTCTCTTAAGTATTAGAGTGATGTAAACCCTAATGGACTTATTGGGCTTAACTGACTATTCAATTAGTATTGGGCTATGTGTGAGCTAGACATGGGACCCTATAGATCCAAATAGTCTAAGCTCCAATGGGCCAACTGCCCACAATCATAATTAACTCTTAATTATAATCGAGCCTCGTCCATTAATATTGGGGCACTCCACTATAGGCCCAATATTGCACTCTTAGACTAAATGTCATATATTTTTTGTGAAGTTAATTAACACTTTAATTAACTTGATCTATTTAACATATACTATACCTGCAGATATACCCCCAATACAATGCCGTACTAGCGAGGTGAAATTACCGTATTACCCCTCTGGTACATATTTACCTTTGAGTTGCCATTTTTCATCTAATGGATAATAATTGACTACGGTATTTATAACTGCTCATATAAATATAGTCAAATTCACAAAGTGAATACCTAGTGCCTAGTATTTTATTATCCAACTCCTTGAAAAACCTCAAAGTGACACTATATACATGGTGTCCAAATCATGAAGGGCGTTCTCGTCAATTCACAAGTCTTATCTTCCAAGATACCAGAGTTCGAACCATATAATCGGAACTAGTCTTTTAGTAAGTCAAAAAGATAAAACTCATAAAAGCAAGTCTGACAATCACTAGGATTAAGGTAATCTTGCAATAGTGCTAGATTAGTGAAAGATAGAATATTGAGTTACGACACTTAACCTCAAATTCTATTTTCACTTGGTCCAGTTCAATGCACTTGTAACTTTCTTATAAATCACTAGTGTTTTTATCCGAAGTCAGACACTTCGATGATTGGAGACTTCATCAATCCCATTGAAATAGACAACACTACATTCTATGACTAAAGTATTCTATCTTTATTTGCAGAATGCGAACTTTTAATTTAGACATAATGAAATAAAGAATTTAGTCTCTCACACGTGAATACTTCACACGAACAATTCTTTATTACTCATTATTAGTCATGAAAACTTTTAGACATTTGCATAATAGAAAATATAAACGTCACATGTATATAATTGGGACATAATATGGAATTCATTGATAGGAAATAGATAACACTTAAATCCAATAAACACTGTTTAAAATGCCAAACAAAGAAATTGCTTTATAGGGCATATTCCCAACATTGTCATAATCCAGCCAAGGAACCCATAGGGAATTCCATATATCCACTGACTCTCCACTCTGGTGCTCTAAATAGATTTTGCCACTGGGGAGACATTCCTAGATAGCTCAGTAACCTAAAAACTTGAGAAGTGGCAGTATTTACTCCGAAGGGCAGAAGCCCAAAGAGCGATAGATCCTAATGCCAATAGCCATCCAAGTTTAACAAGGAAGGCAAAATTATCAACCCTAAAATGTCAAAATTCCGAACGTCCGGAGTATTTTGGTAGGCACAAAGAATCCCACGACATAAGAGCTAGGAACGTATTTTTCTCCAGTGACCCAATCCACCAAAATTACTAAATTACTCTATCTATATCCTCACACAAAGAGGTAGGAAGGTTGAAATAAGCCATACCTTGTAATGTCTTGACTTGTTTGGGATTTGGTCTTTAGTATCTCTTATAACATTTGAGTAACCATAAAATATTGTATGATCATCACTATTTGTTTGTTTTGAAAAGCCATTGCTACTCTTATTAAAAATAGAAAGAAAAAAAATCGAGAAAACTTCATGAAACAACAAACCAATAATACATTGAAAACACAAACGTTATCATGGTACAAGTAGACAATTATTATTTATTTTTATTTTCACTCAAAGATTGAACCTTTACTCTAGAAATTTTCTTATCCTAAGAAGAAAATGCACAAAAATCCCACAAACAAATCCAAGCACAGTGTCTGAACCCACAAGGGAAACCACAGTGCAAATTAGCATCACAAAGGAATCCTCCACTGAACTGAGTTTCCTAGAAGTCATGGTAAGCTCAATTCCAGCAAAAAACAGCATAACCCCTAGAAACCCTATTGGGAATTGGCTCAAAATCTTCACCAAAGAAGTCCCTAATGCCAAATCCAAGCCCAACTTGGCTACGCCGAGGAAGGCCACACATCCGCCACTCCGCCCCCCAAACTTGTAGTGCGCGGCTAGCCCGCCAGCCCCATGGCAAGACGGCACGGCTCCAAACCAACACCCGACAACGTTCATTATACCGACCGTCATGGACACTAGTATGGCAGATAACTCCTTACCGGGGAAGAGATCCGATGACAACTTGCAAACGGAGATGACGGAGTTTAGGACGGTCAAGGGAAGTTGTGGGATTGTTCCCTTGACAAACCCTTCCTTCCATGCATGCCGAGAGAATTGCACTACGTGCATAGATGATGGTCCAAATTTAATGTCACTCAATACTTTGGGCCTTTTTATAAAGGCCACAATAATACCAAAAAAGAATATAACCAAAGCCGTGGGTAGCAAAGCCATAAATTTTCTAATATGGGCACGTATTTTTGTACCACACTTTTCTAATTGGTCACTGGTATTTGTTTCATGAGCACGAATGATTTTATGATCATTTTGACCATGTTGTTGTACTCCTTTACCTACACCATCAACAAGAATCATAACACAAGTACAAGAAATAGCCAGGCCAAGCCCATCCAAACCAAGCCAGGGCTTATACTCTCAAGACTTGGACACGGGGAATTTTTGAATTTTCTCCACATAATTCAGCGCAATCAATGCAAACGACAGCCCTTGTGCGAGCTGAACCCCATTAACGACAGAAAAGGGTACTAGCTTATAAGTAAGTTGCATCAAACCTGTGACACCCAAAACCAACATGACCCCTCCGATGCATATTCCTGCCGCCATGATCTCCAGGACACCGAATTCGGGCCCGTTCGATAGCGCCACCGCCACGATACACTTTATGGGCTGGACCGGCATCGGGAGGCCGAATATGGTGCCACTAATAATATTGTAGATCCCGGTGAAGATCAATGTTGTGCCTAGGTTAAGGTCTTTGGCTAGTGTCAAGGCCAAAACTAGTGGTACGTATGTGCCTAGGTCTCCCACTGCTCCATTTAATTCTGCCCATTTGGAGTGGATAACCAAATTCGTTCTTTCTTTGTTAATGAGATTTGTTGAAAAACTGGAAGTTGGAGTCAGGTTTCTGATGATGTTAGAATTCGGGGTTTGATTTTGGGACTCCATAAGAGTTGTTTATTAGTTGTGTACAAAATATATTCTACGTAGATCTGTGTGTGTATATATATATAGGTTGCCAATGCAGTAGGTATTTTTTTTTTTTTACCTGTGTGTAGGTATTTTTTTTAGCCATTGGATCATCATGGTGATCCAACGAATATAATGAGATGCATGAAAAGATGTACATCATTAATGCTATTTCTCTCTTACTTTTTATAATAAAAAAATGTGCATGAAAAATTTTCATTAGCCAAATTGATACCTATGTATAGGTAAAAATAAAAATACCTACTAAGTTGGTGCCATATAAGTATTGGTGCCCATATATATATAGGGTACCAATCCAGTAGGTTTTTTTTTTTTTTTTTACCTATGCATAGGTATCAATTTGGCCAATGAAAATTTTTTTTGCACATTTTTTTATATTAAAAAGTAAGAGAGAGAAATAGCATTAATGATGTACGTCTTTTCATATACATTATTATAGTCGTTGGATTACCATTAGATGATGATCCAACGGCTAAAAAAAAAATACCTACATATAGGTAAAAAAAGAAAAAAAAAAAACCAACTGGATTGGCAATCATATATATATATATATATATATTTATATATGTGCACATAAAACGTCCTCATCGAATTGAAGAGCCATTAAGGGATTAATACCAGACACGGATCAGAAGCTACAATTATTTGATCTCTCCCGTTTATCAACTTTCTTTAAAGGTTACTATACGTTTTCCTGCTAATTTAATTGTGGCCAATGGCACATAATTATGGTGGCAAGTTGATTTAATCACTGTTGGTTTAACTATATACGTGACAATGTGATTGGACAAATGGGACATCAAAGGTGAGTGATAGGATGTTAGACCTCTTCATGTGTATGAAATTCTTTAATACATATTGAGCGGTTTTTTACTAATGCGTTTGTGTTGGAATTACTTTCTCCCTTAAAACTCGAAATACAATTCACTGGACTATACCTTTTTGTTTTAGAAAATCCCACTATGGAAATAGAGTGGAAATTGACCCAAGATTGTTGGCGATCAAAGATTTTTTTTTCTTTTTTTCCAGATAAAGTGACCAAAGCAAATTATTTATTATCCAAATATTTTTCTTTCTGTACATTAACTTTTGTGAATGACATTATATGCAACTTTAAAAAAATGCGATGTAATCTTTTTATCTCTTGGAGATATTTTAATTTTGAAAGATTAAAGATGCATGTAGGAATATTTTTAATCGATATAATTTTTTTAATTTTAGAGAGTATGGATTTAAACTCAGGTCTCTCCATATTAAGGGGAATTATCGTTACTATTACGACATGGTTTTTCTAAAAATCTACTGTAATGATTAATTGTAGAATTTCTATACTCTCTGTTTTGGATTAATAAAGAGAGTAATTTACTCAGGATGTTATGGCGCACATATTATCATGAGGAGTAATTCTATGAATTTTTAGAAAAAATCAGAACTTAGATGAAATCGAAAACTTTAGAAAAAGAAAAAAAATGATAAAATTCCATAAGAAGTAGAATTTGTAGTGAATTTTAAGTGCAAGGGCAGGATTTGAATGAAAAGGGCAAAATGGTAATTATCATGGTGGTGTGGGTTTTGAGTTTTAAATAATTATTCGGGAATTTAAAATGCTGATTTTTCTAACCTAAGAAACTTAGGGCCCGTTTGGCACAGCTTTCAAAGATCTTTTAGGACTCAAAAGATCTTTTAAGAGTGTTTGGATAAATTTTTAGAAGATCTTTTTGTATCCAAAAGATCTTTTTAAAGAAGCATGGACCTACCATCTTTTTTAGAAAGATCTTTTTATACTTTTACTTCAAGAAGTAAAACCTATCCCAAACAGGCCCTTAGTTTTTTCTTTAGAAGTAAGGATTTAAAAGATTAACAAAGGTTGATTTTGGTGACTTTTAGAATTTTGGGTGAAAAGTGCAATTAGAGAAAAGTTTGAGGATCACTGAGAAACTATTTTTGTGGCTAAAAAATAAGATACAAACTGAATACAAGGACACGGAATCAAATTTCAAAGAGTTATTAGTATAAAATGTGTTGGTGATTCCTTATTGGTCCTTTGAAATAGTGGAGTATACATGACACTTAAGGAAATGTCGGAACTTATATGACCAAGTTGACTAAGCTAGCTAATTTGGTAATTAGTTACAGACTTTGCATAGCCGAAATGTGGAGGTTAGTTAAGCCTAGATAAAGTAGATTTAAGCATATATGGTTTAAGTGTGAACTATTGAGTTGCAGTGGGGGACATATTACAACACTTAACAAGTGTTACAAGTTGGAAAATTTTAAAACCACTACACTCTCTCACTCTCCCCTTTTGAACGCCACTCAGCCTATCTCTTTAATGTTTATTTTTTTTCTTTAATTTACAAGTAGAAAAGTCCAAATACTCCATACAGAAATTCATTTGGCACCCACTTAATCTCTCTCTCTCTCTTCTCTTGCATGTTCTTCTTTACTCCGTCTTCTCTAAAAACTCTAAAGCAATCCTTGTTCTTATTTTTTTCTTTCTTGACCAGAAATCCCACCTCACTTCTCTTTTAGATATCTTCAAACCTAAGCACATCCACACAAATCTAAACCCATACTCTAGAAGTAGAATCTAAGAGGAAGCTATAGGAGGTCTTAGTTTTTACATGCATCAACTTTTACCAAGGTAAGTGTTGTAATCTTTTTATAGGTTTCTTTGGTTTATTCAAAATGCTAAGTACTCATAACTTTTATCTTCCTTCTTTTGAGCTTCTTAAGTGATTGTAAGGATATTTAGAGGCTGTGTTGTTGGTGTTAAGATTGAACAAGAGGAAGCTACTCAAGGTAAAGTTCTAGAATTAAACCAGTGAATTTTGGTGTAGTATCTTTGTTGAGCAATCTAGAATTTGGGAATGAGCTGTAATAATTATATTGAAGTTTAAGTTTTAATTGTTTATGATTGTTAGATAGCTAAGGGATGTATGCATATTGTTCTATGGTGATTTGAATACTAAAATAGACTTAAAGTGCCAATATAGTAAGTTTCTAGATGGGCAAATTTGTATGCATGGGTTCCAAAGGCTCATGCATACCCAATCCTTGCTTAAATAAAATGGTTCTAGTGTAGATGATATTAGAATCAAGAACCACTCAATTTGAATTATAACTCTAAAGGTGTGCAAATTTTTGCCTAAAGGTCATTCTGTCTCTTTGAAATTTTCGCTGAACCAATGCTACTGTTCATAGTCTTAATGTGTATAACAAATTGAATCGGTTTCTGATTTTCGGATACGTCATAGAAAACTCAATAACCTTTAAAAGTTGGAATCATTCATATTTTGGTGATAAATATTGAGTGGGTTATTATGTTTGCAATTTGGGAACTAAATCTGTCAAGAAGAATACAGGATAGTTTGTGTAATTTGCAATTGGTAGTGCATTTTCGTGCAAAGTAAGGAACACTGATATTTTTCTAAAAGAATAGACTTATCAAGATTTCCAACAAGTTAAGAATCACCCCGATAGCTTCTGTACATAAAAAGATACAAAAATAACAATATTGAGATAAAATCTGGAAAATGCTTATTTAGACTAAAAAAGTGCTTCGGCACAATGACCAAGTTACCTATGAGTTTTTGAAATTAAATTGGTGTCTTTTTACAATTCTCATTTGGAATTATTTTATATAAGTTATTAAATAAACAAAAGTAAATCTATTCCAATTAAGTTAGTAAATTAAGTATTTCTATAACCTCAAGTGAGGTAGAAACCATGTTGCTATTTGATATTTGAATAAGATTTCAAAAGTAAAGAGGTTATAATGAGACTTTCAAGTTTTAAATTGGAATGCTATGTAATTTTGAAACCCAACAATACTCTAAAAGGTTTTAATCTTTTATTGGAATTTCGACAGTTCCAATTCAATTATATGTTTGAATCCAAGAAAGTGAAACCCAACTCAAAAAAAGAGGTTAAGAATATACTAAGTTCAGATTTAGTAGTAACTTACTAGAACGTATAAGATAATGAGTTTTGCCAGTCACCTCTTATTAAACCTTAGGCTAACTGTAAGCTTCGTTGGTTTTCTAAAATCAACACTTGGTACTGTATTTGGGTATATAGCAAAAGCTAGGTGTGAAGTGCTTTAGAAGAGTAATGGAGTACCAAGTGTGTAATAACTAGTACTGTAAGTACAGTTATTTGTCTGTAACATTGCAGTATTAACTATTATTACAGCTTAGACTGTTGATGATTACGCTATATTATATATAGACTTCTGCACAATTTCACATGCATACATATAGAATATTGTCGAGGTCACAGTTATGTTAAGAGTAAGATGTCGAAGTTAATGGATCATTACTACAGATAAAATACGACACCGAATTTACTGAGTCGTTAGTGTGGTTAGAGCTTGATGCCAAAGTTAATGAGCATAAAACTGTGAGCAATGTCTCGAAGCAGGGTCACTATATTGATGAGCATTGATGCAGTCTCCGGTGTGAGTAGTTCCACTGTGAGCCAAGTTGGCAATATATATACTTTGTTTATGGGTTGTTTTTACTAAATTACTGTACTCTATGAATTTTGCTTCGTGCTAGAGATTTTAGTATGTGTAAATTGATTGGCGAAGAACTAGGCCCGTTTTTAGAATATTATTTTGGGTTAGTTGTTAAGTCTTGATTATGAAAGTATTTTATGGTTGTTTTAGTGAATAATTTAAGTAGTAATGTCTATTTACTACCTTGCTAAGCTTGTTAGCTCATCCAGTACTGTTGTATTAGAGGCAAGGAAAAAGAGAAGGTAAATCAGTGAGCAGACCAAATTGTAGTTGTATAGTGTACATATGGCCAGATCGCGTGGGATTTTTCTAAAAGAAAATATTTTGGTTATAAATATAGCTCAGACTTTGCATGTTTTATGAATAATTTACTAATGTAAATATTTTTACTATGAAGTTCTATTTATAAAGAAAATTTTTTACGATTTTTTAAGTCCTTATAAGTAGCGTATCTCTCAGTTATATTAACTATAAAACTTATATTTTAAGTAGCAGCAGAGAAGGATGCTACGGTTGCCACTTGGCTGTGCCTAAAATCATATCCTTAATTGACATTTGAGAATGGGTTTATTTTTAGATCTATGATAACTTTACTATAACTATGTAATAGTCTCTGCATTTTAATTTTTAACTATAGGTTGTGTGAATTTATAAGTTGTGAACTGTATTTAGTTGCTTTCCTGCATACCTATATTAAAAAATAAAAGACATTTAAACTTACTATTCCTTATCACTGTGATTCTCACATTTTGAGCTCTCTAGATTCCAGTCCAATAAGATTCTGTTTATCTATTTTGACAAAGATAATGTTAGGGGTCCTAATTAATGTATCAAATTTTGTGTACCAATACATGTGGCATGCGATATGTCATCATTCAATGGGTAAAAATATTTAATTTATTTGTGGTAAATTTTAATACACCAATTATATGGTGACAAATCACATGCTATATGTGTTGATATTAAAATTTTGGTACAATAGTTAGGACTCCAAGTATTATCCTTCTGACAGTGCTTTTACATTACAAATAAAGGTGTCAAAATGGCCCAAAGCAGGCTTAGGAGGAAGAACGGGCAAGGCCGGGCCGGTCCGGCTCATCTAAGAAAACGGGTCGGACTGGCCCGGCCCAGAATTTTAAAATGGAGTCCACCCCGGCCCGTAGGCCTGCTGAGCTCCTAGGCGGCCCGGCCCAGAAAGGGCCAAAACGGGCTGGCCCGTACCGGTCCATTCTTGACCCAATTTAAAAAACAAATTAAAATAAATCTAAACAAATGAGATTATTATTTGTATAATTAGTTAAAATTATTATAAATTTAAAATAAAATTTATGAGAAAAATAAATAATATGTTATGTTTTTTTCCCACTGATAAAATTTTAAAAATAATTAAATAAGCTAAAAGTATATAAGTAGAATAGTTGATTAAAAAAAAAAAAGTTTAAGTAGTGGAAAATTATTTAGAATTAGATTGAAATTTGAAAATATGAAAAAAAATAGTGAGAGAATGTATATTTATAAGTATTGGAAAAAGTTTTGTATTTAAATTTATTTAAAAAAAATTTTAAAAAAATAAAAAAATTATTTTTGGCGGGCCGGCCCGACGGACTTAGACATATAGCCCAGGCCATTATAATGCAGGCTGGCCTGGCCCACGGGCCACAATGACGGAACGCGGGCCAGCCCGTTTGGTCTAGCCCATTTTGAAATCTTTAATTGCGAACGTGTATGTTACAATTTAAATGCATTGATAATGTTGATATTTCTCTTATTCAAATCTAAATTAGGAGGGTTTTGCTAGTTTTTAATATTTTCTTTTGTGCGTGTTTTTCTTTTTTTTTTTTGGGAAGGTGGTTTCTTGACTATGGATTGAATATTCACTTGATGACGTGGCAACATGTGATGTGGTCTGGTTACTAAGACAATTAAACAATTAATTTCAATTTCATGAGTTGGTTGTATAAAGGGACTAACTCCTAGGTTTTTTTTTTTTTTTAATAAATTGACTACTATTTTCTTGTTGTTTTTGTCCCAAAAAAAAAAAAAAAAACAAAGCATTTGTTCTTGTACTTGAGACAACATTAGTCCCAAAGTGGTTAAGAATAAATTGTTGTTATCTCATTATTTATACGCTGAAGAACTGTATCTACTTGTTCTAGTGTACGTAGGTCTTAAAGATACTAAACTAGTATAAATTCTGTTATGAATTTGGGTGTAAGTAAATCTGTTTTGGTGATTGTTTATGTTGTTGAGCTTTGAACTTGTGTGATCAATTCACTACAAATCGGTATCAAAGCCAAGTTCATGGATCTCGATCTTGAAGATGGTGGTGACAAAGTTCTAGATTGACAAGTTCACCAATACCAGTGATTTAGTCTACAGTGAATCAGAATGAGGGCATTACTGGTTTATCAGGGTCTTGAGGATGCTTTGAGTAAAGAAGCCACAGATGCCAAGACTGATAAAAAGCGAATGCTAAATAAATCGAAAGCAAGGCACAGCACATAATGCAATCTTTCTAAGTGTCAAGAATAAAGTCTTGAGATAGGTTGAAGACGAAACAAGTGGAGCAAGACATTAGAGTAAACTTAAAGCTCTATACATGAGGAATCAAGCTAATTATATTGTTATGTTCAAATCCCAAGTCATAATATAAACATTTGGTAGAGAAAATGTTATAAATTTATAATGAAAAGAATCAGTAACAATTGCACACTTTGAACCAGCTCCTAATTTGAAAGAATTGCATAAGCAATTTGGAATTAAGGAAGAATTTGTTGGTGAGACATTGACTGCTAGTAGAAGAAGTGAAAAGAGAGACTCATACAGATCAAGATCCAAATCTTGAGCGAGATTAAAGTGTTTACATGTCATAAAGAGGGCCATTTTAAGAGGGAATGTCAAGAAAGAAAAGTGCTAACAGGGCCCGAGAATGAGAAGATGTAGTTGATGCCTCTAATAGTCATGATTTAGCTAAGGTTCTATCTATCACAAACTTTGATTCAACCAAAGAATGTGTCCTTGACTTAGGATGTTGATTTTACATGACACCGAATAGGTTTAGTTTGAATTATTCAAACAATCTAATGAAGGATAATACTTTTAAGTAACAACCAAAGAAAGTTCTCGGAGTAAGATCTATGAGAATCAAAATGCTTGATAGGGATATTGGTTTAAGAAGAAGTATGCTTGAGAACTGAAAAAGAATTTAATTTCAAGAAGTATGCTTGAGAACTGAAAAAGAATTTAATTTCACTTAGAATAATGGCCTTATTTGAATGGTTGTTCTTTTAAAGTAGAATCTCGGGTCTTAAAAGTTATGAAAGGTTCATTGTTAGTAATGAAAGGAGTTAAAAAAAATTCCCTATATGTTGGTAGTATGCTCTAAAAAATAGTTTCTTTGTTATGTATTTTGAAGAATATTTATTAAGATCTGATTGTTATATATTAGATGATTTTGAATTCCATAATATGAAACTAATGAATTCTATAGTCTGCTTGATAACTAATTTTGTTTATTGCATCTCAGCTATAACATGTGATATTTGTGATGTATGTTATGCAAATGTTTACAAAATTTCTATAACTTGTAATGAGTAATAAATAATTACTTGTTTGAAGAGTTCACATGTGGAAGACAATATTCTTTATTTCAGTATGTCTAAATGAAAAGTTAACATTCTGTAAATAAAGATGGAATACCTCATTATGTCATAAAATATAGTATTGCTTATTTCATCAGAATTGATGAAGTCTCCAATCATTAAAGTTTCGACTTCAGATAGAAACACTAGTGCATTAAAATAAAGTTATAAATACATTGAACTATACACCAAGTGAAAATAAAATTTGAGGTTAAGTACCAAAATTTTTTGATATCTTTCATTAACCTAGAATTATTGTAAGATTATCTTAATCTTAATGATATCAGACTTGCTTTCATGAGTTTTGTCTAATTACTTACTAAATAATCAGTTCTAATTTTATTGTTCAAACTACAATATCGTGAAAAATGAGATTTAAGAACTAATAAGAATACCATTAATGATTTTATATTGTTTTTATAAGATATGTTTTAAGTGCACATGCTAGTTTGTCAAAGTTGTGTAAATAAGTTTGTTGATGCAAACTCTTCTATTGAAGCGGGACTTGCGGACCTTATGATGTGTCTTGTTGAAGTAAAGAGTATATTAGCGCGGTGTGGGATGCCCCTTTGATGAGGGAAGGGATTTTCAAAAACCTCACAATACGGTCGCATTTTATTCTTACTCATAGCCTGAGTTTCCATCTAATGTTATCATGACCTATCGACTTACGAGACCCACAATATGCTAAAAGCCCTAACTATGAATATTTGCAAAAGAAATGCATAAATTAAAATATTTAATAAATAAATATACAATAGGAACGTGATGAGATTTTAAAGCATAAGTATGCATAGTTTTTACTTATTGAATTTTAGCTCATTTTAGTCTTGTGATGCAGATGAGGAGACTATTTTTTTGTGTTGACTAGCTATATGACTAGTATGCTTTTTATCACCACGATCATACAGATGTACATGAGCTTGACTTATGTGTGACAATTTTGTATTATGATTTTTTTTTTGTTGTGAAGCAAATATTACTGTCGGTGGCAAAATAGACTGATTAAAATCTCTTTTGAGTTATACGTTTTGTAAAGACTCTTGCAGCAAGTAATATCACACAGTTGCTTTTATTTGAATGTTTCGAAAAGTTCAAATTTTCCCTCCTTTTATTTTTTCATAAAACCAAAGATACGGTTCATGAAAGAATAATACTTCATAGTTTAACTATATATAGTAATAAGTTAAACTAGATAGTGTTACAATTAAACTAAATAAATAATAATATAAATAATTTTTTATACAGACATTATTATTGGACCATCATTGGTTCATTCACTTATAGGTCCTATGTCAGTTATGAAAGTTAGTGTTATAGTATACATAGAAGAGTTTATGTCCAAGATATGATGTGTGACCATGACCACTCGCGTTAGACCATCTCCAAGATATTCATTCTAAAAAAGATGTGCTAAGCTTAAATTTAGCACGATATATATATTTAACATTCATTTTTTAGATTTTTACTCCAATGCATGCATGCTAAAAATAATATTATTTTGTACTTAAGTATTATTTTTATTTACAAAATACGAGTTTTCTACTATGAAATCTTCTTGTTTTGTCATCTAGCTATTAATTATTAAAACATTACACACATAAAATGTGTGATAATGTTCTTTGTTTTATGAAATATGTGAGCAGAGAAGTAATGAATGAGAGTTCTAATATATAGAAATTTAGTGAGGATATAATTATAAATTAAATTTAGATAAAAGGAAAAAATATTTAAACATATAAACTTTAGCCATATTGTGGAATATATATATACATATTTTAGATTTCAAAATAATAGTAATATTCTAAATTTTAACCAAGTTATAATGGTAATATTATAAAGACTAAACTACAAAGAAAAATACCATGAGATCTGGATGTTCTGTAATTTAAATTCTAAAATTTAGAATTTACAAAATAATACCCTAAAATTAAGAATTTCTAAAAATTAGTACTCTGAGTTAACTTTTTGATTAATTTTAACTAGTAAAAGACAATAATATTCTCAAAATTAAGTAGAATAATAAAGACTAATGTAGTTTTAATAGAAGATACTATTATTTTTCCGTTAATAAAATTGGTCAAAAAGTCAGTTCAATGTATTAATTTTTAGAAATTCTTAATCTCAAGGTATTATTTTGTGGAGTCCATACTTCAGGATTTAAATTGCAGAACACTCAAACTCAAACTTCAATGTATTTTTTTGCAGTTCATCTTATTATAAATTCAAATATATGCTGATGACAGCATTGTAAATTTGAACAAATGCTACAATGGCAATATCGTAAATTTACACACATACAACAATTTGACATATATTATTCTTTGTGCTATATTTAATATGTGCTAAAAATTATGTTAAGCATGACATGCCATTAGAGAGCAATTTTTGGATAATACTAAAAAAATATATTAAATATAACATTAACATGGGTAATAGTACTCTTATCGGATATTCTCTTAGTTTCCCACTTAATTACGATACATGGTGTGACTATCATAAGGAATGATATAGCATGATCTATGAGCCTAATGTATTCTTTATTAAACCATAAAATCAAATTATAGAACTAGCCACCAAGTAGGAGTGTAAGATTTGTATGGCCTAGCGCGCATTCAACCTTTAAGATAAATTCATTAATAATTTTGTAATATCTTCATTTGGTTTAATAACTATTATAAGTATATTACTCAAATACAGCTAAATTAAAATGCCTTTTGATAGAAAATATGCATGCAAATGACGTTTTTAGGAAATTGATCCTCTCTATCACTTGAAAATGAATAATGCCATGGGTAGATGTGTCAAGAAGGCCGGGTCGGCCTATTAGTATGGTAGTACAACATATTAAATCGTGGGCCATGCAAGACACGGCAGGATCATGTGTGCTGTGTCGGGCCAATGAATTAGGTACGATGAACTAAGCATGGCACGATACACCCCACTAGAACGGCTCAGAATAGCACGCTAGCATGATAAGCACGACACGCTAGCACGTTAAACATATATATTATTATCATTTTGTTTTTTCTATACACATGTCTTTTTATTTTTTATTTTTTTTATTTTCCTTAGTACCTCAAGTAGAATTATTAGGAAGGCAATATAAGTAGAATTATTCGGGTTGTAAGCTCTAAACTATTGTTCTCTTTTCTTCTATTTTTTTTATTAATAATAATTATCTTTCAAGGGTTGTTAAGCAAGGGACTGTTGAGATAATTGGGAGCCAATCTAGTTCGGATGCTTCTACTCTTTATTGATACTTCTTCACCTTGACAGACTTCATTCAAAAGAAAAAAAGAAGAATTTTCACGTAATTATGAATTTAAGATTAAGTAGGTGTAATAAAAACGTAGTTAAGATAAATATTTACATTAAATTTACCTTTTTTTCATATAAATTCGAATTATTTGAAAAAAAAAATTGATAAAAAGGACACGAAAACTAATAAAATTTACCAATTAGACGGGTCAATGTCAGCCCAAAAAAATTGGCATATTCAGGCACGTGGGGTAGCACGACATGTAAGAGCATGGGCCAGTGGGCTGTGTCGGGCCAGTGATTTTATACTATAGGTCGGCACAATACGACACGACTAAAATGTGAGCACGGTACGAAAGCACGTTGTGATACAATACATTTGACACTTCTAGCTATGGGGTACCGCTGGTGCTCAGCACCACAAAACACTTCATTTTTTTTACTTGATGATCGTAATTAATAAATTGGATCCCATCTAAATTTTAATTCGTAATTGTCCAATAAAAAACTGCACATCATTGGATATAAGGCACCGTATGGTGGCCATAGAATCATTCTTTAAAAAAAGCATTGTATCCATCAAATTAGTACATGCAAATTGAGAGAACTAAGAGAGAAAAAAAAAGTTTCCGAATCGTGACTTTTTTACCAATCAATTCCTTGGGTCTAATGATCAAGATTTAATCATAGAACAAAGTACATTATTAATTTATATTTATGAAAAAGTAAACTGCAAAAAAATTCTTTGAGCTTTGAGTGTTCTGCAATTTAAATTCTGAAGTTTAGACCCCGCAAAATAATATCGTTAGATTAAGAATTTCTGAAAATTAATACTTTGAGTTGACTTTTTAAATAACTTTAACAGCTATAAGATAATAATATCCTCAAAATTAAGGAGAATAATAATGACTAATCCAGTTTTTTTAGGATATTATTTTTTTCGTTACTAAAATTAGTCAAAAACCCAATTCAGTGTATTAATTTTTCAAAAATTCTAAATCTAGGGGTATTATTTTACAGAATCCAAAATTCAAGATTTAAATTGCAAAACACTCAGACTTCAGAGTATTTTTTATAGTTCACCCTTTATGAAATTCTGTGTTTAAGATTTTGGATTAATATTTATAGAAACAAGGGTTTTGCATCTTATAAAAATTCTTATTTTTTTAATGACTAAGATTGATCATGAAGCCAGATGAGGTGAAATCCATACACATCCTAACTATGTTAGTACTAAACTGGCCTCCCTAAAAGCCAAACAATAAAACCGAAAAACATATCATTAAAAATGGAAAAAGAAAAAAGAAAAAAGGATACAATGAGTCTCGAAATAAGATAATATAACCAAAAGTAAACTTAGTGAAAAAGACCAAACAATAGGTCGACCGTAAAACTACTTTGGGTCTTAAATCCCATCTAGATAAAATCTAGTGGGAAAAATCTAAAAGCGAAAGGAGTATATACTACATACCACACTAAAAACATATAACAAATTTATACACAGTCTGGGTTAAGTACTAATTTTAACCATTAAATTTATCAAAATATCCTTTGAAACCTTAAAGATATATATATTTCTAATATTTAAGATAATTAAAATTAATATATAAAAGAACAAATATTAAAAAATAATTTAAAAATAGAAAAAACTATAAATATTTAATATTATTTATAAATATATTTATCAATTTTAGATAAGTTTTAAATTTGGACTTCTTTTAAAAAATATATGTATATGTATATATATTTAAACTTTAAAAAGTATTTCGGTAAATATAATGGTCAAAATTTATGTTTAACTCAGGGAAGGTATAAATTTGTTACAAGTTCTAAATCTAAGGATCAATATTGATAATAACTAAAACACAAGATATAAACTGAACAAATAGTGAAAATACAAGTATAAAAATGTGACTATCCCTTTTGCCTTTGGAAAACCTTCCTTTTCCTTAGTCATATATGTCTAGTGCTATCGCAAGTTATTTATTTATTAATTTATTTTAAAAATATCTATTAAACAGGGTATGTCTTTTCCTCCATCAAGCAATCAAAGCTCCCAAAATTTAAAAGAGTTGGTACAAGAATGCCCCACTTTTCTGGGCATTGTTACATAGATATCCTTTTTTATATTTCGCAAAAAAAAAAAAATCTTTTTTTATTGCGTATATATTCTTAATACCAAATTCACCCACTAGATGTTGTTCTGTTGCTGATCCCAATTCCCTCTATGTTGTCATAGACTATGTATTTTTTCCCAACCTTAAGTCCTTTTTTCTTTTAATTTTCTAATAAGTTCAGATTTAGATCTGATTGTAGTACTATATTTGTGGGGTTTTTGTACCACATAATGATTTTTTATCCGTGTGAGTTTTAATTTTTTTTTACTAGATCTTGAATCTAAGAATTGTTTCTTTGATTTAGATCTGTAATGCAGATGAATTAGTTTTCTTTTCAACAGGCGTTGATCTCATTTGGTATTGGTATTATAGTCTACCTGCCAAGAACGCAGTCTAGTAGCAGGTGAAGGTAATTATTTGCTAGTGATCCTTGTTATCTTCTTCTTTTGGAGAATTATGGTAACTTACTTTTCTTCTTGTTATTGTGTTTGTGATCCACTTTTCTCTTATTGAGAATCCCATTTTTAATTTTTATCAACAACAAATCGTCAAATAAATTGTATATTATGGTAAATCGATTATATATAGTGGTGAACAACAAGTAGATTGGCAGTTTTTGGCAGTTTTGTTTTTATGCAATTTCGTAAAATCTTAAATTGTCGAATTGCGCAATTTATTAGTGAGTGATATATTGCAGTTTTTGGATGGTTATACAATTAAATATCTATAACAGAGTGTTTTTTATTAGTAAAGTTCTGAAATACATTAGAAAAGAAACTAAATTTAAAAATATATTATATCAACAATAATAATTTAACAAAATTTTTAGTTAATAATACTTCATATTTCATCCAATTAAGTCTTTACATATGAAAGTTACATAGATTGTCAAGATATCCTTATAGTTTATCCCATAACTTTGTTAACTATTAAAACATCATAATACATGCAACTTCGTAAATAAAATCTAATAAATAAAGCACAAAATTAAAACATTGAGAATCATAAGCCCTAAATGCCAATTCTCTTCTAAAGTAAGAATAAAATCTGCAAAATAAAGAAATTATAGTTGAAAAGAATTAAAATAAACACAATCATAATTGACAAAAACAAAAATTCACTATTAAATAAGTAGTGGTTTATCTTATATGGTTTGAAATTATACTATATTAGGACTAGTATGGGAAGGAGGAGCCATGGCCTGTTTGGCATCACTTCCAAAGAACTTTTAGAGCTCAAAAGTTATTTTTGGGTGTACATGTTTGAATAAATTATCAGAATGTCTTCTTTTAATTAAAAGATATTTTTAATGAAGCATAGACTCACTAGTTTTTTTAAAGAGATCTTCTTAGACTCTAAGAAATAAAAGTTATCCTAAATGGACTCATAAAAGTTATGCTAGTATAAACAATATTACATTAGTGAGTTTCTATTATAAAGATTGTAAATAATATTTAAACATGCATTAGTAACATTACTCATGTGTCGGAATAAGATTTCTTTTTCTTTTTTTTTTTCTTTTTTTCTTTTTGGGCTATATGGTTTGAAACCGCCTAAAAAAAAGAGCAATTATGGTTTCCATTTTCTTATGGCGGTCTCAAACCATACCGTCTATTTATGATGGTTTCATCTTTTAGCCCTTTTTGGCGAGCGTTCTCTGACAGATTAGGCGAATTTCGAGCAAATTAGTTTTTTTTGTTCACCCCAAATTATATAAATGGATGAGTCAAATTAACTTATATAAGTTAAAAAAGATATAGAAGTTAATCAAATGAAAAATGGATATTCATTAACATATAGTTTGAAAAAAAAGGCAAAGCGTAGTTTTCTCGACATGTAAAGTAAGTAATATATATCGAGAAAAGTAAAATAAGTACTATATATTAGTAAATTTAATTATATATCATGGTAAAATAGTTACATATATAACGATAAATTCATTATATACCATAGTAAATCAATTATATACAACAGTAAATTAATTATATATTATGATAAATTATATATCATGGTAAATAAATTCTCTACACTAATAAATTAATTATATATATCGGTAAATTAATTATATACTATGGTACATTAATTATGTACACTTATATACATAGATAAATCAAATTAACTTATATAAGGATATAATAGTAAACTCTAATCATTACAACTTATAATGGGATATATAAGTTAATAAAATTAAAAAAAAAAAAAATATTCACTTACACATAATTTAAAAATAAAAGGATATGTGTTGTAGTTTTTTCAAATTTAAAGGCAAGCGGCCGTGAGTGAGCGAGCGAAATTCAATCAAGTATCAGTCTTCGTGAACTTTGTTTTACCTATTTAATACAAAGGCACTTAAAATAATTGAATGCTTCCTTGTAGAGACATGCACAGATAGTTCATCTACAAAAATGCTCAAAAATATTACACATTCCACTCCTCACATAATCTCCTTCACATACTTGCGGGAAATACTAGTAGTTCAGAAGTACTAATACATCGATTGGATTTCTAACACTCANAGATAAATCAAATTAATTTGTATAAGAGTATAATAGTAAACTCTAATCATTACAACTTAAAATGGGATATATAAGTTAATAAAATTTAAAAAAAAAAAAGAAGATATTCACTTACACATAATTTAAAAATAAAAGGATATGTGTTGTAGTTTTTTCAAATTTAAAAGCAAGCGGCCGTGAGTGAGCGAGCGAAATTCAATCAAATATCAGTCTTCCTGAACTTTGTTTTACCTATTTTAATACAAAGGCACTTAAAATAATTGAATGCTTCCTTGTAGAGACATGCACAGATAGTTCATCTACAAAAATGCTCAAAAATATAACACATTCCACTCCTCACATAATCTCCTTCACATACTTGCGGGAAATACTAGTAGTTCAGAAGTACTAATACATCGATTGGATTTCTAACACTCAAAAGAGAAAACGGCGAAAAAAAGCATCTAAATTTGTAGAAACGGCCAATTCTGGTTACAGGCTTACAGCACTCCATTTTGATTTTATCCCTAGATGAACATGTAATAAATTAAAAAATATATATCAGGTTCGAGTATACTATATAGAACATTGCACAACTCTACCACTAAAAAACAACAAAAGGCCACGACTGGAAATTAAGTTCAACTATATATGACTTAAGATTTAATTAACTAACTCAGCTTATTTTTCCAAGCTAGCTAGTTTTAACTCGTCATAATATATATATATATATAATTATTCAAAAAACGAAAAGGTTGGTTTCTAAGGTCCAAGACGGTAGTGACCATCCCCCATGTAGTGACCATCCATGTAGAGAGCAGCGTTTTGTGGGTGCAGACCATCCATAACCATGAATTGCATATCTTCAGAAGGCTTCCAGTGTCGCTTCCTCTGATTTATAAACCAATTGTTTATTTGTTTCTGATCCAAACCAGTTGATTCAGCCAAAGCCACCTTCTCTGTCTCCTATACGTAAGTAACAAATATAAGTTTATTTAGTTCATGTTTAGGAATCTGTAATTATAAAAATCGCACTAGAAAAATCGCCAATAGCTAGTTCTTAAATGCATTCACGTACGCATCAATGGATAAGAAAAGAAAAGGAAACACTAGTTATTTCATTATGAATCAGTAAACGTGACCTTAGTAATAGTAGCATTTAAATAAATGTAATTACTAGTTATGAAAAAGAGTTCATTAATTATTGTTATTTCTAAATTTGTATACTATACATACCGAAGGATATGGCCACTTGTAGTGTAACTCCCACCAACTGAGAAGCTTCTGCCTAGCATCTTTGGGGAGTTTGCCTTTCTTCTTTTTCTTGGAAAGCTCTTGCTTAAGGCCACTCAAGTAACCACTGTATTTCCTCAAAAGATGGTTCTTTAACTCTCTGTCTTCAGCACGTGGATCTATTTCTGGTACTTCTGTTTCTCCTCCACTGTTGTCTTGATCCTCTTCCGAAGAACCCACTCCTTCACACTTGTCATGATCTGCAGGATTTGTATACAAAATTTCTTCATATTAACATTTGATTTACCACTAGTTAAAATGTAACCATATTGTTCAAGGTACATGTTGAACCACTCACTAAGCCAAGAAACACACTTAAATTTCGACTTAAATTCTAGACCGACTTTAAATTTAAGCGCAGACAGAAGAAAATAAAGAACACAAGAATTTCAATGTGATTTGGCAAAAGAATATACGCCCATGTAGTTCGTGGAATTCAGAATAATAAATGATATGGAATTCTTTCTTTCCTTCAAAAGGCCTTGATTATCACAATAATAATAAGTAGATATAACATACAATAGCTAGTATAGTATATCCCTGGCAAATTACCTCGCCATAACACAATGGAACAATATTAAATCTGCAGAAAATGATAAACATATATCTTAAATTTTTTTTCTCAGGTGGCAAATAAGTGAAGGAAAGAAAAACTCGTACAACAATTTTTTCTATAATAAATAGTAACCAATTTGTGATGTCATTAAAACTTTGAATTTAAAAAAAAAAATTCAAATTGGCTAGAGCTAATCTAGATGATTATATATTCAAAACAAATACTAGCATAACAAGAAGATTAATATAAACAATTTACATTCTTCGAGTTACAGGTTGAGTTGATAATCATCTTAATAATGCAGGCACATATATGTTAGGCAACTCAAGTTTCAAGTAACTGACTACTCAAAATAGGGGTTTCCCTGTTGCCTTTTTTTGTTACCTTATGAACCCTTTAAAGCTGTCTCTGCATAATGGGAACAAATATATCCCTTGGGTTTTCAAAGTGTGTTGTTAAACAGTTAAGAAGTGACAATAAGGGGAGACTCAGTTGATTATATGGTGTACAGTTTTATTAGGATAATGTAAAGAATACTATATAAAAAAAAAATAGTTATATCAATAAAGGACCTAGAAAAATACATATTTGTTCAGCATGGAACAGCAAGATACGAAAATTCAAGCAAACAAAACAGCTAGTGTAATGAAAAGAAAATATATCAGTGCCATGAGAGGAATACGTTTCATATGGTTCAAACTAGAATTCTTTTGCTGGATACTGGCTTACAGCATGGACTGACTAAAAATTCTAAACCGAAAACGTAACATAAATTAAGGAGGCTCTTCTCGGAGTTTTCTTCCTTTTCTTATTAATCTATTTTGTAATTTCTTTTACTAATTTAACTAAACTTGGTCTGAAACTAACTTTTTACATAATTAAGTAATATATATGACTGTACTAATTCTTATAAATTACTCTAGTAAAAAATAATTTACCATTGTAGTAAACTAAATATGCAGGCGCTAATTTGAATCCAAAGAACCAGACATAAAAATATAAATGTGAGTCAAATCTGAGTAGATATGTGATGCACTGGCATTGTAATTGAAGTAACTGCACGAGCGACCGCGGTATGAGATATTTATTATATCAAATAACTTTCTACCGCAAGATTGAACTGGAATAATTTTTTTGGTCAATCTCAACTCTCAAGCATTGTTCTCCTCCAATTTTAAGAATCTTGGGATGTTACTGGCACATCAATTGGCTATGAAAATGAAAACTTGATGGGCTCCTAAATAAACGAAATATTCTAAATGTGTAATTGTGTATAGAGACAAAACAATTATGGTTTCCTTAATATATGGTACTTTAGTTCTAAGCCTTATGATTACAGATCATTGTTGTCGACGAGTACTTCAGCAACTGGTCCTTTTTTACAGTTGGAATAGCCTGCATCTTCAAAATAAAAAGGTAACCATGTAAAGGTACTTACCTTTTTTTCTTTTGGCTTGAATTCTTCTATACTTCTTTCGTTACTAACAAAAAAGGATCTAGTAAATTTTCTCCCGAAAAAAAAAAAAAAAAGACGAAGAACTAATGTCAATGTGAACACCATATAGTAAGGGGCAAATGTATGCACAAAAGTTCGGTAACTACACGTTCACAATCAAATGTGGCAGGAGACTATAGCACAACGTATGTACAATGAGTGTTTGGGGAAAAAATATCTCCCTTCTCATGTGTGTACATGAGTATTTCTTATAAAACTCTTCCTCGTAACTTACTAATATCTTTTTTCTAAGGAAATTTTGATACCAACTTACATGTTCTAATGTCGATACAAAGATTAACAATCAATAGAGTATCATTATTACTTTGGAAGAATTTTAAAGGAATTCATAACATATTATCCGTACAGCATACAAGCATGGAATAGCTGATTTAAATAGCATCCAATGTTTGTCAATCCTATCAGCTACCTCCATGTTAACATGGTCCATAGACTGACTGTCAAAACAACAAAAAACAAACCATAGAGTCCGGAACAACTTGGGAAATGAATACAAGACTGATGCCACTTATTTATTTAGTAGCATATTAAAGGGGGAAAAAAAAAAAAAAAGGAGGAGAGGAGGGAAAGGTCTAGATTTTTGTATTAAGACAAGAAACCCTAATAAGAATGACGTTTTGTCAGAGGTCACAGTCTATATGTAGAACCTAACCTATAAAATTCCAAATGTTTGGATCTTATCGTTATTAATTATCAAACCACATTTAGTATACGTATTACCTTACAACTTCATTTTATTTTAGTTTTTTTTTTTAAAATAAAAAGTTTGTTTTGTCCTTGTTCCTCTCATGTCTATTCTGCTATCACCATTTAGCAACTGTTAAGCAGTAGAATTTAAATTCTCTAATAGACTCAAGAGTAGGTTTTGCTATGCCACTCGTGACTAAGTAATAGTTTTTTTTTTTTTTTTTGGATATTGACATTACCCGATCTTCATTAGCCTCTTTTGGGTCTGGCCTGCCTCTTATATTTAGGGTGTAATTACTATAAATTTATTGGGTGCGCACGGTCAAAGTTGCCTTATTGAACCAGGTGAATGAATTGGAATTAATGCCTGGTGAATGAAAAAGATACTGACAAGTTTTACGGATCTCAAGGAGACCCCGGAGGACACTTGAACTACCAGTTTACAATTACATACGCACTGTTTTCTCTGTGTTTTTTCCCCCAATAACACTGTCAAAATTAGACCATACAAACTCATGTCCGCTGCTCTGCTAAGAAAACCATGATGCTACCAAACAATTTTACAAACTCAAGACCATCAAATAAAAATTTAAAAAGGAAAAGGGGGAAAAAAAAAAAGAAGAAGAAAGAAGAGTTTCGTGCAAACGAAATTATTAATTAATTGGTTAGTGATAGAAAGAATATAATCATTAAATGTTACATGGTTTAATTTGAGAGAGAGAGAGAGAGTATTGTACCAGAAGTGAAGATCCGTACAGGACCACCATTGCTAAGCATGTTAAGCTGAGTTTCGATCCGTCGCATGAAATCCATAGCTTCTTGAATTGGCCTGGTCAGTTCGTCACGATACTTTACCAACAAATCGTAGTAAGCTTCCTGCAGTTGTTAATTAAGTATCATCATTACTTGTACACAAAATAAATGTCTATAATATATATTCAAAAAGTAATATATAAAATTATGCAACATTATTATCATAATTAATTACCATAAATTGATCGAGTTCTGGGTCCTTTGATGAAGTCTCTCTAGTACTCACTGAAGATCGCTGCCTCGCCTCAAAATCCTGTCTAGCAGCCCCGAGCCGAGCCACCACTTCGGCTGGTGCTCCAACCTTCACATAAAGAAATTTGAGAGAGAGAGAGACTAAGATAGTCAAGCTTCAAAATTGTTTATGGAGTAAAAGTTATGTGATTTTAAAGTACTGAATATACCTTCTGGCAATCCATGTAAGCTTCCAAGAGATTGGAGTACTGAGGATGGCCTATGATCTTAGCTTTAATAGCTTCCACTTCCTTAGAGCGGTGAGGATGGTCATGATCATGGTCATGATTTTGTGGCAACTGATCATGATGAACTTGCTGAACCGTCTGATCATGATGGTCTCGAGTCATTAGATTAGGATAGTGAAATTTCTGAATAAGATGATTATGATGATGAGAAGTGCTAGCTTCAGTCTTCACTATGGGCTGATGATGATGCTGGTGAGGCCCACTACTAGCAGACTGAAAACCACTACAGTGATCTCCTCCTCCAGCTCCAGCCGTTGACTGAAGATGAAAGCTGTTGACCGTCGACAACTGATGATCATGACTCCCTCTCCCGTAATTACCATTACCTCCCTGCATATTACCCGATGAGTACAAGAAATTCCCTCTTGCTGCCCCCGAGTTCTCATCCATTTGATTATAATCCTGATCCATTTCTCACCCGACCCAGATGATTAATCCGCCTGAAAAGGAGAGTATAATTAGCTAAAACCCTAAACAAAAACCTTATAATATTATTTATAAAAGAAATATTATATAGTGTTGTGAGAGGAAGGAAATGAAACCCTAGAAAATGGACAGATCAGTAAGCTAGAGCTTGGCTAAGCTAGTTCTCCTCGAGAAAGCGTGACTTGGCGGTGTCTTCGTTCTACATGAAATAGAAGGAAGGTCTTGATGAGGAGTCATGCTTAATAATAATAATGATAATACTAGGAGAAATTGATTTGCTATAGGAGGTTTAGATGAAGGTACACCAAACGGGTATTAGGGATGTTAACAGAGAATAAAAAACTTAAGATCGTGAGATGTACAATTAGGAGGGGATTAAGATTAAGCTATATGGGAGAAGGAGGTCTCACATGGCGCGAGAAGGAGGAGAGAGGCGGAGAAGGAGCCGGATGCCGCGCGCTTCGTGGTCTTGGTTAGCTGACAAGACCTTCTTTTGTTGGGAGAAAAAAAGAAATATTTGAAAATTCCTTAAAGCAATCAAGCCTACTAGGCCTAAAGATAATGCAACTACAGATTTTTTCTTTTCTTTTTCTTTTTTTTGAAAAAAATAATAATTAATTTGTATCTTTTTCTCCTGTCACTACAGTTGGGGAAGTTAGAACTTTTCTTCTTTTTTTCTTCCTTTTTTTTTTTTTTTTGCTGGCAATGGAAGTTAGAAATTACTTGCTCATTAACTCCGGTGGTGCAAAGTTTGATAGATATATATGTGAATTTGGGAGGTTAGAGATTCAAATTTTTATAGTGACGGAAGTGTGAGTTATTTTCTTTTATTTCTATAATAAATAGTAGTTATTAGTTAAGTCTCATTTTATTTAAAAAAAAATTAAATATCAATTATTTCATGAATTTTTATTAAGTAGTAGTCATTAATTAAGCTCCGTTTTATAAATAAAAAACTACTTGCCAATTATTTCACAGATTTTTATTTTTACTGTTATACCGTTTGATTTTTGGAATTTTCAATCCATGTATTATACTTTTTTGTTAAGATATCGGGAAAAAGTACATAAATATTTGTCTTTTAAGTATATTTTCATAAATATATGTTTTTATACTTTTTTTAAGAAATGTAAATCACAAGTATTTTTCAACAAATATTTTGAGAAATAGTCAAATACTATTAATGAGCTCTTAAAATTTGAAGTCAAAGAAGAGTCTCGTTATAATTAAATGATGTGCAAAAGACAATAAAATATCAACCGTTACGATTCTTTTTTTATCAAAGAGAAATTTCACCCAATTAAGCAATATTAAATTGGAAGATTATTAATGATTCACTTAATAAAGAATTTTGCTTTCTTCAAACACTTCTAATCAAATCACAATCGTTTATTTTGTAGGACCAACAAAATAGATAAATGTGATATAATAGTTGTATCATACCCACTTTTTTTTTTTTCCAAAAAATAGACTTAACGAATGACTACCACATATTACAAAGAAAGAAAAATAACTCACGCACACTGAGAGTCGAACTCTCTACCTAATACTCAATTTTCACCCTATCCAACCACTGAGCTAGTCCTAGTGGGCTGTTGTCTCATGCCCATTAAGCCATTATGTACTACTAATAACCCAAGAGAAACCTAGAAAGAATAAAACTATAGTTTTCACTTATATAACACTAATTACATTTTTGTTTACACATGATAACATTTGCCTATTTGGTAGAAAATTAGTTACCAACTTCTTCGTAAAAATTTCATACATATTTATTAAAAAAAAAAAAGGGCAATATTATGGGTATATTTGGTACTTAATATTATAACTAATATATAAGTGTGGGGGAAGAAACATTTATAGGTAAGCCCCATACCTATATTAGTGTGTTCTAAGTATCACAAATGCTCTTTAGTATTTTTCTTACAAAAATCATACTAACTACTTTAATAGTTTAACCCTCCTTCACTTTTTTTTTCTAAAAGCAATTGAGAAACAGGTGGATGATAAGAGTATTTAGCAAAATTTTCTTTCGGCGAACAAATATAAAAATATTTATGTAACAATCTATATAAGGAGATTTTGAGAAGTTGAGTTAGGGTTGTATTTAAAATCCTAATAATGTTGAGGGCGGCATCTAAAAAACTAATAATGTTTTCATTACATAAACTTTATTAAATATACATATCAATATAATATTATAAATATATACCACTTATATTTTATATATGAAACGTATACATAAAAAAGCATATTTTTGAAATATAAGTACAAAAATGGATATTAAGTATGAATTTCTCAAGATATCCTATCATAGGTAGAGTAATTTTATATTAATTGTTGTTTTAGAACCTTTTACCATGAGAAAAAATTACAAATAGAAATATTATTGTGAGCTTTCGAAAGTTTAAAAAAATAAGAGTCTCATTATAACTAAATGATGTGTAAAAGACAATAAAATATCAACTACATGATTCCCTTATTATTAAAGAGAAATTTTATCCAAGTAAATAATATTAAACTTTATATTTGTGATGTACTCGTGAAAATATGAAAAATGAGATATATATATATATTGACTATTTTTTGTACTGAGCACAGAAAACGAGATCAGACAGCTTCGATTTCATCTCGTTTTGCGTGCTATGAGGTAGAATTTCAATCCCAGCCCAAATCGGTCAAGTTATATATCTAACTTAGCTAATTTGGGTGATTAAAATTCAGTGATAATGTCTGTTTTTTAATTTGAAGCTCCGTTAGAAGAAGGATATTTCAAAGTGAGGGATCGAGAGTTCGAAGACGACCCTCGACCCTCCGAACGATTGCCAAATGACACCAAACGTATTCCATAGTATCGTAGTGTAGTCTAGTCACTCGTTTAAGGTAGCGATTTGATTACTTGATTCTAAAATTAGTTTGATTGTGATTTTACATATTTTGGATAAATATGGAATTTTTGAAATTTTTTGTAAAAACGTGTTTGCATATAGATTTGAACTTGATTTGATATTAAACTATCTGGGAGGCATATCATATTAGTTGGCGTACTAAATATTATGTTTTGTAACTGTTTTCTGCAGGAATTGGATTTTATTGATTTTGATGAAAATGGCTGTTATGCTACCAAAATTTTTATAAAATCTAAATTGAAAGAAAATTTAGTTTTGAGAACTGAACTTGATTAATTAAAAAAGCTGTATGGTCAGTTTTGAGATTTTATGGAAAATGATTTTTTTTTTTTGGCGAACCTCGACAGAACAAGGGAAACTATATTAAAAAATAAAGAAAAAGAAGGGCACCAAGTTAGAGGGGGGGCATAATCCTGATCTCTTAGGACAAAGAAATAGAAAGAGAAATAAAATCAGCGAAACTGATAATTATGCTTCACAATACAATTGTCGTAAACAAAAGATGAAATAAAAGATTGAGCGAACCACCACTAAGTAGGACCAACAAAGAAAGGAGCACGAGAAGCTAAAGAATTAGCTACACGATAATCCTCACGATAGACATGAGTGATCACAAATTCTATATTAGCAATGTACCTCAATGCCCTACACCAAGCTGATTTCCAACAGAAAGGAACTTTAAGAGAATGGACCAATAGAAGAGAAACCACATAGAAAGAATCACTCTCTAACCAGAGACGCTTCTATCCACATTTCCAAGCAAAATCAATCGCATAAACCGCCACTGCCAATTTTGCCTCAAAATTGTAACTAATTCCCAAAGAAATAGAGAAACATCTGTGAACAAACCCTCTATAAGTCTGAAACATCCCTGAACACCCAAAAGGACCCGGTGAGCCATAAGCAGAACTATCAGTGTTGATATTGATCCAGGACAGAGGAGGAGGTCTCTATATAGCTTCAACAATGATTGGCGCCTTTCGAAGCCTACCTTTGACCTATAGCTCTAGTAAAATTAAGAGATCGGTCATAGAGCTAAATATAGAGCCAGAAACTAGAGACTCGGCCTCTCTAATAAAACGTTATAAGTGAACAAATACCGAAGATATAGAATGGTTTTTTATCTTCAAAAGTTACCAAAATCCGAAGATGCCATATAATCCAAAAAATGGAGACCAAACTGACTTTCTAGAAAGCTCCAAGTTGTAGACTAAACGAGCAAAGTTGAGTTCTATCCCAAAGATCCCTCACAGAGCCCTCCAGAAAGACTGGAGTGCAAAATAATGAGGACAGGGCCTACCAAAGCTGCATAACAAAAGAGCAATCGAGGAACAAATATGACGAGTCATCTACTGAGGAACGATAGAAACAACAGTAAGACAGAAGTTAATAGCCTCGCCTTATCAAAGAAGATGCAGTAGGAAGCTGATCATGAAGAGTTCTCTAAAGTAAAACCGACCTCGAAGGAGGGATGAAGGAAGACAAAATCTACTTTCCCCAGGAGCAAGCAACTGGAGAATCAGAAAGAGAAGCATAAGCATCAGAGTAGGTAATCATACCATCCAAAGAACCCATCCAATGCAATGTATCCGGTCCATTTAAAATTATAGCTGACTTAATAACATCGGCTATTCCTGGAAAACAATCTGTAAAAGCAGAAGGAAGAGACTAACCCGAATCCGTTGAAAGATCCTCAACCAAACTCTCTAATGGAGAATCAAGAAATGTAGAAGAAAAAACTAAATTAAATAGTAGGGAACTAGCCAATTATCAATCTAGAATTTGACATTAGAATATCTTCCGACCAGCCAATAGGATTCTTCACGAAGATCTTGACATAAAGGGCGAAGCCTAGGCCAAATAGAGGATTTAATCTGATATCTGAAATCCCCATTACTCCTAAAGAAACGTGCTCGGAGATAAGAAAATAAATCAGAATCAACAGTCATCACTCTCCAAGTGAACTTTTTAAGAATCGCTTTGTTGAGCAAGGATAAGTCATGAAGACCTAAACTATCTTCCTCTTTAGGCCGACAATATTTTTTTCACGAGACTTGGACCAGATTCTTTTGGAGAATAGAACCCGACCAAATAAAATTTCAAATTGCCTTTGTCATTTTACTTAGCAAAAAACTTAGTTATCTATAAATCTGAAAAGAATGAAGAAGTGAACCGTAGATCACAGAACTAACTAGAGCAACTCTGCCAGTGAAAGAGGCAGACAACCCCATCTAACAATGAAATCAAGCCAGTAAGCTATCCATCTAAGGAATCAACTACAGCTGACGAGGAGCTCCCACAAATAAAGGAACCCCCAAGTAATACAACGACTCTCCACCTTGCTTCATATCATAAACAGAAAGCAAATCTCTAATTCTGGGAAGGGAAATTCCCTTACCAAAATAGATATTTGACTTCTTCCAATTAACCAGCTGACCCGAAAGAGACCTATATAACTCAAAAGTCGAATGAACAGCTCTCAGGTTTTTTGGTGAAGCTCGATAGAAAATAAGAATATCATCCGCATACAAAAAATGGTTCAAAGCACTCTTATCACAAGGCGGAGAGATAGAATCAATAGCTCTCATACTGAAAATATGAGTCAAGTAACAACTCAAAAAGTCCTCTGCAAGGCAAAAAAAGAGAGAAGAGAAAGGATCACCTTGCTTAACCCAACGAAAACATGAAAAGTAACCATGGGGAGCCGCATCAAGAAGGACTGAAATATGGGCAGAACCAAAGATAGCCCAGACCCAAGCAGTGAAGGTAGGCGAAAAACCAAAGAACCTGAGGACCTCCAGAACAAAGGACCAACTAATAGAGTCAAAAGCCTTACGAATGTCGATCTTTAAAGCAATATGACTACTGAAAGCTGAATTGCTTAAAGAGTTAAAACACTCTGAGGCTCCTAAAATACAATCACCCATCTGTCTACCTTGCACAAACCCAGACAAATTCAAAGAGATAATTCGAGAACTAATAGGTCCCAGCCTAGTAGTAAAAATCTTAGTGATAACCTTAAAGAAGAAATTCCCTAAAGTTATAGGCCGAAATTGCTCAATCTTATTTGTTTCAGTAACCTTAGGGATAAAGACTATAAAATTAGAATTAATACCAGGGAATTTCTTACCTGTACGAAAAGACTCCTGGACTGCTAAGACAAAATCATTACCCATAATAGGCTGGCAACTACGGAAAAGTCTCCCAGTGTATCCATCCGGACCAGGCGCACTGGAGGGATCTATATCAAAAATAATGTTTCTAATTTCTTGCTCAAGGAGAAGACTCAACAAGGCATCCATATAGTATTGCATGTCACATTACATATTTGCATACTTATGGTCACCAATTTAGGTAGCTCGGATATATCATTAATTGCATTGCTTGTTGTATGTTTGACTTGAATAATATGTACTTGTTTTCATATGATGTTTTATAATGGTTTAAAATAATTGAATCTCTAAAAAATGATTTTGTTTTGAGATTTACAATAGTTTGAAATATTTGAACCTTTGAACAATGTTTTCAATTGGATTTTATTTGATTATTTCACTGACCATATAGGATCTTGAAAGTAAGTATTTGTATGGGATCTTGAAAGTAAGTATTTTATACTGATTAAATACTTGTAATTGTATGTCTACTGAGCATTCACATGCTCGCCCCTATACTACTCTCACTTTCAGGTGTTTGTCTATTTGAGGTAGTTGTCCTGATGGCTAGATAAGCTGCTTAGCTTGTGCTTGCAATCCTATTCCTATTCCCTGGTAAGTTTCTATACCGTATTAGATTTCTTTTTATGTTCAAATTTTTAGCCAAGTTTAGTTTATCTACTAAGTGGATATATGAGGATTATTTTGTTACTAAATTGAGTACTTGGAACTACAAACGATTTTATGTAACCTATTTTGGATACTGGACTAAGATTTTGATTGAACTCGTTTTACCAAAATTTATGATTTATCAATAAATTTTCAAACAAATCAACTAGAAATTTTTTTAAACTTTAACGGACATTTTTCTTAAGTAAATAAAACTAATGAAAGTTTTATTGGTTATGAAATTTATAATATTTTGAGGACTAAAATAAAAATTTCAAGTATTTGATTTTTTTGAAATTTTAGAAATTCACGGTTTATTACTATTTTAACTTAAAATTACTAAAAATCACGACTTTGGATTTCCTGTCGTGATAATTAAGAATTTTTTCCTTTAGTTTTATATTTTTTTCTTTAGTTTTATATTTTGTTGTATACAACAATCTCTTCAGATTTTAAAAATAAAAAAAGAAGTATACTTTTTTTTTGGTTATTATCATAATAGAATGAGGTTCATTCATTCCAAATCGAATAATTATGTCAAAAAAACTTGAAATTAATATTCGAAATAGCACACTTTCCCTTTATGCATGAGAATCCAATATTCCAGTTTTAGTATCCACTAGATGCCCAATCAATGTTAATTTTTAAATTTTAAGTAACGTTCATGTGATTAATTAATTAATTGATTGGACAAGAGTTATAACACTAAATAGGAGAGATATTTTCCTCCCCAGATTGGCGAAGTCACCCTAATTTTTTTTGTTAATTGCTCAAATGGTCCTTGAATTATCTAACTAGTTACAATTTGGTCTCTTAAATTCTAATTTTGACAATTAAGCTCCTGAATATTATAATTCACGTAATTTGGTCTCTGAATTATCTAAAACACAATATGCTGATAAAATTCTTATGGAAAACACATACGTTTAGAAGTATGTGGTAGTATCCAAAAAAGTATTTGAGGAAAAATATACTGAATGAAAGAATTTGGAGAGAATGATAGAGATATTGTTTGTATTTTTTTTAATTCTTAGAAATGCAAATTCGAAGAAAATTAATTGATTATTAATTATTTTTATATTTAAAATTCTAAAATTATCGTTTAAATACACTATTAAATGTTACCACATGCTCATCATGTTTATTTTATATCAGAAATTTAAGTTTATATTGCAATTTTGACAATTTAAGAATAAAATTATATGAAATCAGAAAATTATGAACTTAATTAGCAAAATTAAAACATAGAGACCAAATAGTCTCAAATTAGATAACTCTGGACCATTGATGNAAAAAAAAAAAAAAAAAAAAAAATCCCCCTTATGAATTAATTCAACAAATCTCGACAGATAATGTGCCAACTTTTGAACTAACAATAATCAATGCTATTAACAGAGAGCGCGGTACCATCGATAAGATTAAGAAAACTATTGTAATAATTTAAATTGCTATCTGCAAAAATAAAGACACATGATGATGACGACAATAATCGAGGTTGACTCGGTTGATCTAAAATTCTGGAATATATATATGAGTTCGGGGATTAAGAATCAAACCTTAGAATTGATGGATGTATAAGTTATTTTTTTTTACCATTATAACAAATGATGATGCTACTTATTGTTTGTACATACATATATATTTTTGTGGGTTACGTAATATGTGAATGGTAAAGATATATATTATTGTTTTTGAGACTTTTATTTTTCGAAAGTATGTACGTTTTGTGACTTTTTGAACACCATAAAAAACTGTCAAATCAAACTTTAATTAAAAATTCTTCTAAGACAATGATTTCTAATAGAATAATTACGAAATACTAGACAAGTTACTTCGCCTTTGCCTTTTCCTTTCTTTTTATTTTTTTATTAAAAGAAGTTAATAATTATATTGTTGTTACTTGCTTCAAACTTCGCTCATCACTCCTTAAAATTTAATCATTTATTCTTCTTTGGGTCCAACAAGTTCGCAAGACATGAGTGCCTGTATTTTTAATAATACGTACTTTCTCTTGATCATCGGAATCCTTCTAATCTTTGTAATAATAAGCATGTATAAGCATATAATATGTAGTTATACACTATCTATTCCATGTAATAATATAGGCAACTATTTTCATGTGTAATTTAAAGTTGAACCTTGTCCTAAATGGCATGTTATCCGTCTCAGCTCAAGTTAAAGTAAATTGTTTCTTGAGTTTTAGCTAAAGTCAATAGAATGTAATTCATCCTAATAATCATCATCATCTTTGACTACAAAAGACTGAACATTTATTTTAGTTTAACATGGTTCATAAACTTTTATTTTGAATTGAAAAAAAAAAATTTGATGTGCTGATTAAATAGGAATGTACCCAAGCAAAAGGAGCCAAGAGAATAGAATTTTCAAGACAACTGTTCTAAATTAGCGAGTTTTGCTTTTAATTTGGTGGAATAGAATATGAATGATAGTGAGAATTATAATGAAGTTGAATTAGAATAAGAATAGAAATGATTCTATTATTTGGTTGAATTAGTATAATATAACTGAATAAATATTGTATTAATTAAAATACCCTTATTTTTAGATATGCTAGCAAGGCAAAAAAAAAAAGAAAGTTGAGTTATAAAATAATTGATTAAAATGTGAAATCATTATTCCTTACTTTTTTTAAAGGAATGAGAATTCCTCCAAGTGATGGAATTAAGATTCCAAAAGAATCATAATTCTATACTTTAAAACTCAATCAAATAAGGTAGGACCATGAAAAGGAATAATCATTCCATTCTAAAGTCCATCGTAATTTCTAACCAACCAAGAGGATAGTGATCATAAGGTGAGAATTTGCGGGGAAAATGATATTTTGAAATTAAGGCACAGTTATTATTCAATAACATGCTAGTATATTATATTGTGATTACTTTCATTTTTCTGAATATAGAATGTGCTTATAAATTAAACTCTGATGCTTTTTGATTCTTTCAATCGTTTACATGAAATAAAATAAAATATTTTTTCATTCACTAGGTTCATACTCTCAAAAACCTAAGGTACATAGAAGATTCAGCTTGCGTTTTGGTCGCTACTTTCTACTTCTCGAAAATTACTCTAAAAAACCAAATAAATATGGAAGATCCTCGTACTAGCTTCCATTTACTATGATTTTTTTTTTTTTAGGGACATGTACTATGATGTTTGGTTCCACTACTAGGTGTAAGATTTTCTAGTGAAATTCATACTTTTATTGGTGTAACTACTATATGCTAGGCAGTCATTTGATCTTTTTCACTATTCTCTCAAATCCCTTTTCGTATATATTGCTCTTTTTCTCTATTCCGAAATCTCAAATGCCATATAAACGTGACCCTATTATTGTACTAATTCAATGATCAGGCTGCCTTTGCCCAACTAGCATCCATACGATCAATCGCACTTGCCAGTTCAATATATATATTTGAATTGAGAAAGCTGCGAAAAATATGAAGTCATGATCTAGACCTAACACAAAACAAACCTATAGGTGCTCTAAAAAGGAAGAATGTTGCGGTGGGGAAATTCAGCCTATCATTGATAAGATGAAAATTTGACATTCATGTTTGAATTTCAAAGGCAATCATATTCATAATTATGCTAAAGGACACAATTTGGGTCGCTTATACTAGCTCAGTGGTTTAAATTTAAGATGCACGATTTCGGTAAGGGTTCCTTTTGCCTTTGAAGTAGGGAAAAAATAAATGATAATAATAATAATAATAATAATAAATACATTTGACCAAAGAAAGTTAATGGTCATACTTTTTTTTCCTCTCCAATGTACACTTATCGTGAAAATCTTGGCTAGTATTATCTGGGATTCAAAGGAAAACATCTTATCTTATGCATATTTTTAGTAGTGGGGCTTTTTGCAACATCGGTAGGAATATTCAGTTGGTTTGAAGTGGAAAAAACTCGTTACTCAAATCAAATAAATTAAATTCTATTACATCGCTCTTGTGAGTATAAAATTATTAAAATATTAAACCAAACCAAAACAAAATAAAGAAAACCTTGTAAAATAACATTCTATCTTTTTTTTTAACAGAAACCTTTTGTGTTTTAAGAAATATAGGCAAGCTCTGTTGAATTTAATTTTTTTTAATCACAAAAAGCTTTATAATTTGACTATTTTTTAAATTCGACCTCCTCATATCTTCAAATTTAGGGAATTGATAGAATATAACAAAAATTATCCCTGCTGAAAGGTAGATTTAGATTTAAAATAAATATAAGAATTGTTTATATTATTTTTGAAATAATATTTTAATTTTTCAAATAAAAATAATTTTCAAACAACCATCTATATATCCAAATACAAAATAAAAATATAATAAAAAAGACTAAGGATAATTTTATCAGTATTTATCAATTTTCTCAAGTTAGTTTACATGATAAGGTCGGAATTCAAAAGTAGTCAAATTACGTGACTTTTTGTGATAAAAAATAAAAATCAAGAAAGTTTTTCCATATTTCTTAAAATACAGGGTATTTCAAAAAAAAAATTAAAACACAAGGTCATTTTGTTATATTTTCTCAACCAAATATTATTAACTTGTTTGTTTTATACTCTAAAATCTCCAACCTACAAACCAAGTACAAAATACATTTTGAACTTATTAAACTGCAAATTATTTACCAAATCAACTAATTTGATTTGGTTTGATATCAAAAGTTGTATTATCAACAATTATATTTGAGACGACTGTTAGATCATAATCCTCCGTTTTCTAGCTCATTTTGAGACTCACATATATTAATGCTCCATTTTCTAGCTCATTTTGAGACTCACATGTATAGTTTCCGCCCATAATACCAAAACATAACTCCATTCTGAATTTCATCTTTTTTTTCGATTTTTAATTGCAACTCGGCATGTGGCGAAATAAAAGCCTCAATATATATGACATGAATCTAATGATCCATCATATTCCATCCGTATGAGTGTGAAATATAGAAATAGATAAAATTGTATGAATTTCAACGGTAAACAGTGAGAAAAACTGAAAAGATCTCTGCCTAATCTGAGCGTGTTGTACTGTTTGCGATGACCATTTGCAGGAAAACCACGTGTGAACAATGACACAGTGAAAAAAGTAGAAAACTAGTAAAGACTATAAAGAGTAAAGACAAAGATATCCACACACACAAAATGGGTTCTTAATATGGCTTTGTTGCCTCTCAAACGAGGAATAGCTGGCGGCGAATATTAACATAATAATACATTTAACATTACTACCATCTTCATAACATTTTATTTTCTTTTTTATAATATTTTTTTTTTCAAATAAAAGAAAAAGAAAAGAAAAAAGATTACGCTAATGAGTGGGCATTGCAATGCCAATTAATAAGGGGACACCGCCTAGAAAGAGAGAAAAGAGAGAAATATGATCAGTACCCTGGCCCCACACAGCTCAATATCCCCCGAGAGACGCGCGCTACAATAAGCAGTGTGGGACCCATATGGGAGAGACTAGATACCCATATGGGAGAGACTAGATAGATAGGAGAGAGAGAGAGAAGAGGGTGTCCTTTGCTTTTCGACCTGTTTGTTTTGAAGAAAAATAAAATGAAACTAAAAAAAAGGAAAGAAAATCTGAAGAGAGATTGGACATTTCTAACACCATAACAGTCAAAAGGCAGAGAGGAGGATAGCATAGGTATACTAGTACTAGTAGTAGTGAGTCAGGTTTAGCCAATGTTCATTTGTCATTTCACTCCACTCACTCTCACTAGCACTGCATTTCGCCACTTCCCCATGCAGCGCCATTTTCCATCTCTCTCTCTCTCTCTCTCTCTCCTTTTTGTTTTCCTTTCCAAATTAATGTTACATTCAGCAGAACACAGAAATTAGGGTAGCAAGACTCTTCCAAAGTGACCTAAGTATTCTTTGCAGAATAGTATTTTTGTGTTGTGTAATATAGTATTCTGCATTGTCAAATTAGTGTTGGGTTTTATATATGGGCACCAATCCAGTAGTTTTTTTTTTTTTTTTATCTATGTATAGGTATCAATTGGGCCAATGAAAAAAAATTTTGCACATTTTTTTATATTAAAAAATAGGAGAGAGAAAAAATATTAATAATGCACGTCTTTTCATGCATCTCATTTTAGCCATTAGATCATTGTTAGATGATGATCCAACGGCTAGAAAAAAAATACCTACACATAGGTAAAAAAAAAAATACCTACCGGATTGGCAACCTTTATATATATATATCCTAATAAGTTGGCTATACGGTTTTTTAAATAACAATTATATATTAGGACTGTCCGATAAGTATGACCAATTAAGTAATCTAATTATAGGCTAAGAAAATTACCAATTAAGTATGGGTTGTGTAATATGTGGTTAACTAATACTGGACCAATAAGGATTGACGGAGTCTCTATTAGCTGTCAGTATATAAGGATATAACTATTAGAGTTTTGGTCCCCAAGCCAAAATATAACGTATGCTCTTCTCCTCTGCCTCCATCAACAGAGAGAGAACACATTGAGCATACATAGAATATCCTACCTGTAGAAGACCTTCTACCCTCATGCTCTAATTTATTAATCGCGTCTACATTCTTTGTTGTCAAACACAATGGATCCAGGTCAGTCACGAGTTTCCTCTCAATAAATCTTTTCCTGACAATTTGGCATGATAGATTCTAGGATTGTATTTGGTTTAACAATCTATTATGTATATCCAACAAGTAGTATCAGAGCGGGATTTCATGTTAAATTGATTAGGTTAATCATGTATGATTGAAGTTTTTGTAATCTATGCCTATTTGTAATTCTAGAATTTAGATTATACATACATGATATGTGATTTACATGATTTGTTGAGTTATTTGATGCGATGAGGGTAAAGTTTTGGCTATAAATTGTTATTTTTAAATAATTAGGGCATAAAACTTCTAATTTTGGCGATTTTCCGATGTTTTTGGTAATTTACGCGAATTTAGAATTTTTCAGATTTGTGCTGGAATAGTGTTTTCGGTCGACCGATTCTACTGTTTCGGTCGACCAAAACACTGTAGCAGGAGAAGTTGATTTTCAACCCATTTTGATTTTCAGGTCGATTTTTCGGTAGATTTCGGTCCTTTTTGACTTAAATCATAGAGTTCCAACCCATTGTTGACCTATTAAGGACTAAACAACCCACACTTTATCCGTTAAAAATCCTATTTGGTTCTAGGGTTGATGAAGTGTTCAACCATTTTGGAAGATCGAATCAAACATTTTTTTGGTCACTGTCAGAATCAGTCGACCGAATCCAGTTTTTCGGTCGATCGAAAGTTGCCCGAAAATTACAATTTTGTCTTTGTGGTTTTCAGTCGACTGAACAGTAGACCTACTGTCAGATTCGGTCGACCAAAACAGTAGAATCAGTTGAATGAATCTGACAGGCGGTCGACCGATTCCAGTAGAGCAAATTTTTTCAGTTATTTTCGGCACTTTAGACAATTTTTTTTGTATTATTTATTTAAATATTTTGAAATAAATGAGTTGAAACAACACGTTGCCAAAGTAACCTCTATTGTATAGATTTATTTATTTTGAAGGAGCTGTATCTGGGACTTCACAAAATAAAGTGCAAAAGAAACAAGATGAGGAATTAGCTCATTTCTTCTGCAAGAGGACAGGACATGTGAAGAAGGAATGTCCCAGGTACACCGCTTGGCGTGTCAAGAAGGGTAAACTTCTCAATTTTGTCTATTCTGAGATCAATTTTACTTCTGTACCCAATCATACTTAGTGGGTGGATATCGGTGCCACTACTCATATAAGTATGTCTATGCAGGGTTGTCTGAGGAGCCGTCCGCTAAGTGATGCTAAAAGATACATCTATATGGGTAATGGCGACACAGCTACAGTATAGGCAATAGGTCTATTTAGGTTGCAATTAGGTTCTAGTTTATTTTTGGATTTGGATGAGACATTCATTGTACCGTCATTTAGACAGAATTTAATTTCCATTTCAGTTTTGGACAAATCTGGTTATTCTTGTTCATTTGGAAATAATAAATTTAATCTTTTTCAAAATTCTAATGTCATTGCGACTGGTACTTTGATTGATAATCTATATAAAATTGATACTATTACCTCAATTAATAAAACTTTATATGTCGAGAAACGCGGTACAAAATGTAAAACTATTAAGAATTCCTCTATGTTATGGTACAAGCGATTAGGACATATCTCTAAGCAGAGAATATAACGTCTTGTATTAGATAGAATTCTTAACCCACTTGACCTCACAGACTTCATAGTTTGTGTTGAATATATTAAAGACAAACAGACAAACGTACGTAAATTAGGTGCTAATAGGAGTTCCGATCTCTTAAAACTGATACATACCGCTATCTGCAGTCCATTCCCTATGGCTTCATGGAATGGCCAACAGTATTTCACCATGTTCATAGACGATTACTCTCACTATGGGTACCTATATTTAATTTATGAGAATTCACAATTCCTGAGCATATTTAAAGCTTTCAAAGCCGAAGTTGAAAATCACCTTGACAAGAAAATTAAAGCCGTCAAATCTGATCGTAGTGGTGAATACTACGGTAGGTATGATGGATCCGGTAAATAATATCTAGGACTTTTGCACAGTACCTAAAGGAATATGGAATCGTCCCATAATACACAATGCCGGAAAAATCTAGCATAAATAGAGTTACTGAGAGACGAAACCGAACACTTAAGGACATAGTGAGGAGTATGATTAGTCATTCCTCCTTACCTGAATCACTCTGGGGAGAAGTACTAAAGACTGCAGTTTACATACTCAACAGAGTACCCAGTAAATCAGTAGCTAAATCTCCATATAAACTATGGACAGGTAAGAAGCCTAGAATTAGGCACTTGCATATTTGGAGTTGTCCAGCTGAGACAAGGTCATATAGGCCACATAAAAAGAAACTAGATTCAAGAGCAATAAACTGCTATTTTGTTGGCTATGCTGAAAGATCAAGAGGTTTCAAATTCTATGATCCCTCTAACAGGTCCTTCTTTGAGACGGGTAATGCGAGATTTCTTGAGGATGTTGAGGTTTGGGGTAAAGATAAGGTAAGGAATATTGTCTTTGAGGAGGAATTCATTTTTCTTCCTACAGTTGCTATTGAAAGTGTTCAGGTCCCTTTGCTTGATATTATTCAATAAGTAAGTCCGAAAATTCAAAACATTATTCAGCAACTCTCTGTCCTACATGAGGAAGTTGCTCCTGAAGAGTAACCTCAATAATTACAAGAGGAAGTGCCATTAAGGAGATCTACTAAGGAAAGAAGAAATGCGATTCTGGATGATTATATCATCTATTTCCTAGAATATGAGTTTGATATAGGAGGGAAAAATGATCCAATCAATTTCACTTAAGCCAAATAAAGTTCAAAATCCCAATAGTAGATCGCTGCCATGGAGGATGAGATGAAATCTATAAAAGATAACGACGTTTAGGAACTCATCGAATTACCAGCAGGAAAGAAACCCATTAGTTGTAAATGGATTTTAAAACCAAAAAGGATTCTAAAGGTAATATCGAAAGATATAAAGCTCGTCTAGTTACTAAGAGTTTCACTCAGAAAGAAGGTATTGACTATAAAGAGACTTTCTCTCCAGTTTCTTCGAAAGACTCTTTCAGAATAATTATGGCACTAGTAGATCATTTTGATTGAGAGCTATACCAGATGGATATAAAGCCTGCATCTCTCAATGGTGATATTGAAGAAACGATTTATATAATATAACTCGAAAACTTTGTAGTTGGAGATCCAAAGTCTATGATCTGTAAACTAAAAAAATCCATCTATGATCTCAAACAAGCATCCCGTCAATGGTATCATAAGTTCCATTAAGTTATTTCCTCATTCAGTTTTGAGAAAAATTCAGTAGATCGATATATATATCACAAGTTCAGTGGGAGCAAATGTATCTTTCCAGTTTTGTATATCGATGACATACTTTTGGCAAGCAATGATGTAGGCTTATTGCACAAAACTAAGAAATTTCTATCAAATAAATTTGAGATGAAAGATAATGGGGACGCCTCTTTTGTATTAGGGATTAAAATACACCGTGATCGCTCTCCGAGCATCCTTAGGTTATCACAAAAGAGCTATATCGAAAAGGTACTTGATAGATTTGGCATGAGCAAATATGCTCTAGAAGATACACCTATTGCAAAGGGTGATAAATTTAGCCTCATTCAATGCACCAAGAATGAGTTTGAAGCTAAAAAAATGCAGAAGATCCTTTATATATCTACAGTAGGGAGTCTGATGTATGCTCAAGTGTGTATGCGTCGGGATATAGCGTACATAGTTAGAGTACTAGGCAGATACTTAAGTAACCCTGGTATAGATCACTGGACAGCAGCAAAGAGGGTTTTATGATATTTATAGTGAACAAAAGCTTACATGCTCACTTATTGGAGATCTGATCATTTGGAAATCGTGGGGTATTCCGACTCTGATTATGTCGGATGCCTAGATAGTAAGAGATCCACTTCATACTATATTTCCCTGCTTGTCGGATGAGCTATAGCATGGAAGAGTGTTAAACAGCTTCTTCCACTATAGAGGCAGAATTTATAGCCTGTCATGAGGCATCGAATCAAGGAATATGGCTGGAGAATTTTATCACCGGGCTGCGAATTGTCGATGATATTAAAAAGCCATTAAAGATTTATTATGATAATAGAGTCGTTGTTCTATATTCTAATAACAACACAAGCTCGTCAAAGTCTAAACACATAGATATTAAGTTTCAAGTTGTTAAAGAAAGAGTTCAGAGTCACCTAGTGTTTGTAGAACATATCAGCACTAACTCTATATTGGCGGATCTGCTCACCAAAGGTCTAATACCTAAGGTGTTTTATGAGCACACTACTCATATGGGTATTGTACTATTTAAAGATGTTCAGGATTAATGAGAGCTAGATTTTACAAGTTTTCTTGTGATAGACACATTTATTATTTAATATCAATAAAGTGATGGTTTTACTTTATACTCTGAATTTATATTTTATTTTCTTTCTATCTGTTGTTTTGCATAAAGTTGCGATTTTGTATAAAGTAAAAGACTAAGGTTGATTCTTGGAATCATAAAGTAAGACCAAATAGAAATAGACATGTAAGATTACTTTTCGTATAATTTCTATGCCATAAATCTATACTTGAGCTATGTCATTGCCTTTATTGATTTGGTAATCATTGATGGGTTTAGTTGCCTACCTAAGTGCAATGAAGACCACTTTAGTTTTATATTAATATACAAGATGGTTCAGATTGTCTTAAGGAGTAATTTCTTAACACACAGCAATAAAGTGCGCACTCAAGTTTTCAGTATATAATTCTCTCAGAGAAAACTCATGTAGCCCAAGTGGGAGATTGTTGAGTCATATATATATATATATATCCTAATAAGTTGGCTACATATTTTTTTTAAATAACAATTATATATTAGGGCTATCTAGTGGGGCCAATTAAATGATCTAATTATGGGCTCAGGAAATTACTAATTAAGTATGGGCTGTGTAATATGTGGTTACCCAATGCTGGATCAATAAGGATTGATGGAGTCTCTATTGGTTGTTAGTATATAAGGATATAACGATTAGAGTTTTGGTCCCCAAGTTAAAATAGAACGTACGCTATTCTCCTCTACCTCCATCAACAGAGAGAGAACCCATTGAGCATATATAGTGTATTCTGGCTGTGGAAGACCTTCTACCCTTAAACTCTAATTTATTAATCACTTCCGCCTATGTGATCACATCTTTTACTGTCAAACACTAAGGGTCTAGGTTAATCGCGGGTTTTCTCTCAATAAATCTTTTCCTGACAATTTGGTATGATAGCTTCTAGGATTGTATTTGGTTTAACAATCCATTATGCATATTCACATACAGAAAGGTGCACCGAAATATTAATATATTATATGGTATTTTATCCCATTTGATCTTCATTTGACAATATAAATTTATACCGTATGGATGTTCTCAAAAATCTATACCTTATTATAGAAACCACCTTGGAATATAACTCAAAAAATAGAAGCTAAATTTAGCATTTTGATATTGAAGGTTAGCAATAGCACTCGCACTCAAGGCAATTGATATGTTTGACACATTCTAATATCATCTATAATAAATTCATGCTAAAAATGGTATGTTACGTGTTGTGTTAAATTTGGGAAAATTATAAACCCATTTAATGGTACATTTTGGAAAATAGACAATTTTAAAAATTATTTACAAAATAGAACTTTAATTGGTCTAACAAACATGTCTAACGTGGTTGAGATGTTGAGTTCTAAAAAGAAGCCTATTTTCTATAACAAACTATCAAAGGGCTTATTTGTATAAGACCACTTAAATTTAAGACTATGCTCCAAAAATATCGTGCTAAAGTAAATTTTATTTGAAATTAGATATTAATTTTATGGGGATGGCTACGGTAGGGGCGTCCCTACGTAGGGTCATGCCTTAATTATCGTTGGATGGGAATCTGTGGGGAATAACGAGAATCTGTGGAGAATCTATTTATATACAGATTCCCATCCAATGGTGAATAGACAGGGCCCTACGTAAGGGCGCCCTTACTGTAGACGCGCCCTAATTTTATTAGGTCAAATGGTTCCATCATATTATTAATTATTGTTATATCATCCAACGACCATCCTCGACTAATCGTATGGCAAAATTGTAAATTTAGAACTGATGCTAAATTTTCATATGTTTTATTTTCAGTATTAATATAACATGTAATAATTTATGTTAAATTTAACATCTACCATTAGAGACCATTTTTTCTTTTTACCCAAATTCTACCATTAGAGACCATTTTTTCTTTTTACCCAAATTCTAAAATTCGGTATTGACATGTGATATAACATGTCCATTAAAAATGCTCTTATCATTAATCGCTAGCACATAATGCTAATGTTCTCTTCATAATGGTATCTCCAATGCAGTGTTATTTCATTGAGGCTAATACTATAATTTAGCATGTAGCACAAAAGTCCCCTTCCATTGCAGTGTTATTTGCTTTGTCATACTTAATATACGTTGTATTTGGTCTCAAATATTATAGCATCATGTATAGCATGATTTTATAATTTTAAGATATTAAAGTTCACATTTTACATCCATCAATTACTTACACTGTGCTCAATCAATTTTTTTTTTTAATAATTAACCAGTTGCAAAATTAACTTATTAATTATTTAAAAAAATAAAAATAGCATTATTCATCAGAATAAGAAAAATTAAAATTTGTGTTAAATTTACCGTTTTGTTATTTTTGCATTGGAGGTGGCCTAAAATATAGAATACTGAAAGCTACATATAATCACATTGATCCGGCATGAAATATGGATTCTCAGTTAGTAAATTTTTTCTTCTTTTATTTTTATTTTTTTTTTGTTTTTTTTTTCTTTAAGCTTTTGTAAATTTGGTCTGTTATTTTGTAGGAACTTCTTATTTTAGTAGTTAATGCTAACATAGTTGCAATGTACCTGTAAGAATTTGGTGTTCTTTTATCTAGGAAAGACCATATGTTATATTCGACGTGTTAGAATGACACGTATAAATCTTCATAGTGCGAACCGACAAATCAAATATGAAGTTTATAATTAGTTGAAAATCACGAGCACTTACTATATCTCTCTCTAGACACAACACATTACTGCTTTTGATTTCTTTGGATCCATACAAGTGGATTCGTGGATTCTGATCTAAAATTATGGGAAATGCTCATAATTTTTAATGGTCAAATGTTTTTTATCAACTTGCATATATTATTAATGTAATATTATAAGCTAGCACTTTCACCTACTTAATTTCTTTTCTAGCTTTCCAATTCCTGTTTTCATCCGAATACATGAATATTCCAAACCTCTTTATCTTCTGTCTCACTCTTTGCCCTCAAAGATATAACTGGTCTAGCTAGCTATAGATTTTGTGAAATGATGCTTACGAAAAATAATATCTTTAATAGTTGAAGCTAAGCCTTATTGGAATTGGAGTATAGGCAAATCATGATTGAACTTTGATCGCAATATTAGAACAAGGACAAATGAAGTAAGCTAATGTCAATTATACATGAGATTGATCATTGATTAGATTAATATAATTGAGGTCTAATCAGATCTGTCGTGGCAAGTTTTCATCCTAACGCCATTGGATTGAGGAAGACTTACTCAGTTCCTCCACATGTTGATCTGTCTATTATTGGTGCTGGCCTTTTACCAATCACATCACCATCTTCATCATCATTATATGTATGAGCTGTTCCTGTCAATTCACTAACTAGTTATATTATATCTATATAGAGAGAGAGAGAGAGAGAGAGAGAGAGAGTGGGTGAGTGAGTGAGTGTCTTATATTTATTAATATCTCTGAAAACGAATACTATTAATTATGTGATTCTTGTACACAAATTTGGAATCTGTTCAATTGTCTTCCCTTACCATTGTTGGCTATTTACTAGAATGACTGATCAACTAATCAATTATTATGGATTGAAGACTCAAATTGGTAAAACGTTCAAAGGGAAAAAAAGTTTATAACAACATTAATTTAAAAATATAACTTTTAATTTTTTTAATTAAAAATGGAGTTTAGCTGTTTAGCTAATAATCTCCATTTATTATAAAAAATATATCTTATAGTCAAACTCCTGACTTAATACCTAATTCTCACCCTACCACTGAACTAGGCCCAGCAGAATTAGGATGTTGTAGTGCATATAATCACAATTCAAAGTCTGAATTTTGTCAAATTAAACTCGGAGAAATTGAAGGTACATGACACAAGTGATACTTTATTACCCATTTTCAAACAATAAAATAGAAGTGAAAATTAAATTAATATTAGACTGATTTTTAACTTTTCTATTACAGTATATTACTCAACATCTTCAAATTAATTAGCCAATCAACCCATAGCTTTATTATATTAATTACTATTTGTTGATAGAGGTTTTGTCAACAATGAATTTTAGATTTACGAAATGTGGTCTGTGTATGAAACAGGTTGGAAAAATGTAGCAAATAATGATACGAGAATTTTAAAGTGATTTAGCCCCAAAAAAGATTAACCTACATCCAATGTTCTTCAATATTTTCTGGTGAATTACAAGAGTTTCTCTAAATCTCAAAATGACGGTAGAGAAAATTACAGAGAGTGATTATATAGTAAAGTGGTTTTGAGATTCAAAATAATAAAATTGAGCCTCTTTATAAAAGTGAAGGTGGCTCAACATTTCCCAATTGCAAGAATAGGAAATTACATAATAGAAGATACAATTTCGGGTAAAAATTTATGATTGAGTAATAAACTGATAATCGAATGTCTTGATTACTACGTAGAAGTTTGTTTCCTTTTCTTTGTAAGTTTCTTATTTTCATAAAACTTGATCTAGTTTCCTTTTATTACTGCTCCAGATTGCATATTAAATATTTATGCGACGAAAGTCGCAGATTAACTATAGCATGCGATATGAGAATCTGACTTATTTGAGCATTGACTATTAATAATACGCGGTGCAGATTTAAGATCGTACAACACAATTTAACATTGGTAGAAGGAGATCTTGAAAACTATGTAATTTGAATTCATGTAAGTTGTATATATACATGTGTGTATATATTTAGTAATATATATGAGCTCACAGGCGATTTTGGCCTTCCTAGAATAATTTTTCATAAAAATAAAACTTAATGGTCAATAATGTCTAGGCAAATATTTTCATCTCAAATTGCCCTTTCCTTACCACATCCCCCAATAAAAGTCAGATATCTTTTGTCCCCTCACGAGAAGAAATTAATGAATAAAACCCTCAAAATTGTTGTCACCACTCACTAGATTTTCTTACATTTTTTGTCCCTTCAGTTATATTCCCATTCAACGTCGCTGGATTTTCTTACATAATGTATAATTAATGTTACTGACAAATTATCTAGAAAAAATAAAGCCAAGACGTTTGTCTCAAAAGTGTTCAAGACTCCAAAACTCTTGAAATGAGATACAGTTCGAACACTTATGTTGGTCGTTGCGTATTGGGTTTTAACAAAAAATAAATACATTTAAAATATGATAACCAAAAATAAAATGTAGTATTGGTGGAGCTTAAATAAAATAATAATATAATATCATACCTTTAGATATATCTTTTAATGCTTGCTTAAACCACCAATCAACCACATTAAAACCACCAATCAACCTTAATTAAAAGCATCCAAAGAGATAAACATTTCTCCTATCAGCTACGTGGAGTCATATAGTCCGCAAACTTAGGTTCGCAAACACTAATATTAGGATATTCTGTCTATCATATCCTTACCGCCTCCAGCTGCTTAGCATATGTATATATTTACATTAGGGAAAAGCAAAGTTAAAACAACTGTCATTAGCTTTATTAGGTAAAATATTCTTCTTTTATGTCTAATTATGTACAACGAAGGAGGTTAAAGGGTCACAAGCAATTTGAGTCAATAATTGGGTCCCTTTTTATAAGAAGATGGATGATTTAATCACTTAAATAGGGACACACAGTGATGAGCACTAAATATTGACTATGGACTAGGAGCCGATTGTAGCTCTAATTTTAGCTTTAAGACTTTGATTTGATGTTTAAAGAGGAAAGTAAACAGAAAGATCTAGATATGGATAAAGAAAGGTACACGTTACTTAATTTTTTTAGTTTTTGTGCCATTGAACACTGCCAAGTTGATGTGTGTCTATATATATATATATATATATATATATATATATATATATCTTTACTTTCTATTCTAATTTGTACATATATAAACAAATACATACTTTTTTTTTAGTATCTTTTGAGTGCTTAAAGTAAGGTATCTTCTTTAAATGATCAGTATTATTATATTATTATTATCGTTATTAAAAAAAGAAAAAAAGCAATCTTTTGGCGTAGGCAGCGCCCAACATTACTTACCCTATATCTTGGGCAGAATGGAATATTAACCTTTTTTGCATTTCAAGATCAAGAAGTGGCCCTTGACAAGGGATGAATTATGATAGGGGATTCTGCTAGTGACCAAATGTACAACGTCTCCTTCCAAATCAGGTCGACAAGTTTCAACCAAGAGAGGTTATTATAGTATATGGCTTCGCTTTTAATGTTATATCAATATGATAGGTCTATAAATACTATATGTATATGTCAAACTATCAATATCAAGGTGATATTATTATAAACTTTCTGTGTTTTCCCTTTTTTTTTTTTTTTTTTCTCAGCCGACCCCGGGAGGAGGCGGGGGATGCAGGTGTAGGCTAACTAACTAACTAGGCAAACATTAAAAACATTATTTAAATACGTACAAAGCTTATTTACGTACGTATGTACTTCTGAGTACAAACTAAAGAGTTATCTGTATAGAAATTATGGCTAAACCACTTTGATTAATTATATTGACATGCATATTAGCTATGTAGTAATAAAGAGACAAAAGGGATGCATATTATAGGTTGGATCAATTTGAATTGATCTTCTGAGTAGGGAGGGGAACGAAACCTAGTACAAAAATCAGTTAATTTCGTTTTTTTTTTTCCTCTCTTGAAAAAAAAAATTAAGTCTACTAATTATGCTTGGAACCTTAATTAAGAACTTGCCTAAGAAACTAAAAATTCGAAACTGGAACCATTTACAGTGGGGTGAGGTCTGATTATATTTAAATTATACTTGTCAGCATGAAGAGTTCGTATACTTTATTTGTTGTTCAAATTTTCATTTCAAATTCCTTTCAAATTTAACAAGAAAATATTATTGCGGCATTATTAATATTGACGGCCTACTTTAAAAGTCATGATGAAATATAAGGTAAATTATAATTCATCTACAAAAATAAACTTTCTTTTTTTTTTTGATGAAATTGGAAATCCAAATTACTTCCGCGTCCTTGCATAAGAGGAATCAGGAAAAGTCATATAATATTATAGAGTAAACTGCCAAAAAAAAAAACCCTAAATTTAAGTGTTCTACAATTTAAATCATAAATTTTAAACTTTATAAAATAATACCCTAAGATTAAGAATTTCTGAAAATTGATACCTTAGATTAACTTTTTGCATAATTTTAACAAGTTTAAAACAATTATACCATCAAAATTAAGGAGAATAATAAGAATTAATCCAGTTTTAATGAAAAATATTACTGTCTTTTTGTTACTAAAAATGGTCAAAAAATCAATACAAGGTATTAATTTTCGCAAATTCTTAATATTAGGGTATTGTTTTGTAGAGTTCAAACTTCATAGTTTAAATTACAAAACACTCAAACGTCAATATATTTTTTGGCAGTTCACCCTGTATTATAAAGGATTTTAGCACAAGTAGAAAGGTACTCTGTATTATAAAGGATTTTAGCACAAGTAGAAAGGTAACTAATTTCTTGAGATATGAACCTAGGTTCATAAAAGTTCAACAAAATTACCCATTTTCACAAGCAACCAATTTTCCTTGTAATTAGGTTAGACATAGATTTGGATAGATAGACATACTAGAGTAAATATGATGTGACAATGATGGCCCCTAAGTTACAAATAAAAAGTTATTGAAAATTTTTTCATTTTCTTCCGATTTTTTTCTATAATCTTAAATATAAAATAAAAGGATGATGCTACTTATCTTAAGATTAATTAATATCAATTTTTTTATGGGAATTTATACCAAATTTTTAATAGAAATATATATGACATATGAATTGTTATTATTCAATTGATGTATTAGAATTCACCGAAAATAAATTAATCACATTTACCAATTAAATGGTGACAACTTATATGCCACATGTTAATATTAAAAAGTTGGTATAAATTTTGGAATACCTAACATTATCCAAAGTAAAACACGTATTAAATTAAGTTAAAAATGTGGGGAAGGCTTAATTGGCCTTGAGTAAAAGCAATCTTTACAACTAGGTTTCTTGGTGTGTCCCAGTGGACTGGAATATTTTCTTTTATGGCCTTGCATGCATGGAGTTCCTTGTCTCTTTAGTCGGTTTAAAATAATTTGCAGCATTCCTCTCCAAATTTCATGTGTAATCTTGTTCAATATCAAACTATAATTCAATTACTTTATCGTTTTAGTAACTAACTCCAAGATATGCTCTTTTTTGCTTTAGATTTTTGTTGTACAATCAGAATACGAAGTATAGATCTACAATTAAAGACGAATAGCTCGCTCCACTTATCCAAACACAAATATGCGAGCTTCCATTAAAGACAGAAGAGCTCAAAACATGCAATCAGGTTGATAGTCTGATTCCTTTAGTACATTATAATGCGACCACGGATGCATCCATATGATAGGCTTGAGGAGCATATCCCCAATTACATGCGAGCTGCAACGACCCAACCACCCTAGAAATTATGGATCAAAAGTAGGAACAGTGAAGTCAATCATACTAACCAAGGTGGCTACCTAACCTTATCAAGAGTAAGTATCTTGGGGAACCCATTTTCCCTCCAAAAATCACACTTGATATAAATAATTTCTTTTCATCAACTATAAATAGAGAGAAAATGACATGTATGGGGATTAATACAGAAAATATAGTAATAATACTCTCTTCCTTCTCACAGTGGATGTAGGCCAAACTATTCTTGGCTGAACTACTCTAAATATGGGTATTATTTTATCTTAATTGTTGTTGTTTTTGCAAATCGGTGACGTTTTACTACCATCTTTCTAAAAATATATACCTTGGTTATTATACCAATTTTTTGGTATCAACAATTTTTACCACCATGCCCCAAACATCCAGTTTCCCAAAAAAAGGCCTTTTATTGTTTGGGGCATCGACATCATCGGCTATCTACCTCTTGCGTGAAGAGATTTCAAATTTTTTGTAGTCGCAGTTGACTATTTTATAAAGTGGATAGAAGCTGAAGTACTAACGACTATAACTGCGAGGTGAATGATCGAATTTGTTTACAAGTTCATTATTTGTCACTATGGTGTACCCCATAAAATTGTCTCAGATAATGGAAAATAATTCGACTGTGAAGAGTTTCGTGATTTCTGCAATAATCTTAGTATCAAAAAAAGCTTCTCCATAGTAGTCCATCCTCAGGCAAATGGGCAGGTCAAAGTCGTCAATAAGATCCTCAAGCAAAACCTTAAAACTAAGTTGGAAAGTCACAAAGGATCATGGCCTGATATGCTACCTGAAGTCTTCTGGGCATATCAAACAATAGCTCATACTATAACTGGTAAAAGTCTGTTCTCTTTGGCATACAGTTATCAAGCAATGATCCCTGTCGAAATAGGAGCCAGCTCGCTTCGCAGATCTATTTATGAACACGATGTAAATCACGAGCTAATGAGGATCGAACTAGACCTACTAGAAGAAAAGCACGAGCATTCGCAATTAGAGTCGCATCCTATCAACAAAGAACTGTTCACCATTACAACTCAAAAGTCAAAAAATGAGAATTCAATGTTGGAGACTTAGTACTGCGACGTGTGATGCTAAACTCGAAGGAACTGAGAGCATGTGTGTCCGGTCCAACTTGGGAAGGTCCTTACGAAATTAATATCGTAATTCGACCTTGCACTTATAAGTTAGCTCGAATTGGAGGAGAGAAAATTGACCACGTATGGAATGCACAACATCTACGTCGCTATTATCAATAGTATGACTATTTGGGATGTACATCCTCGGATTTCATCAATAAACAATTATTCGGCCCATTCTACTTGGTTTGCAAAATTAGAGTTACATAGCAGTTCGCATCACTACCATAAAACTCGGGAGGTAATACGATTAGATATTTGTCCTATTTGCTTCCTAAAGGCCTAACACACCGACCACCTAGAGGAGCAGAATTTTTAAAGGAGTTGAATTATAAACTTAATTTTTAAAAACTCGAAGATCCCTGAATCTTCCTCCTCGCTTTATGCCCAGCATGTCGTATAACGTAATGTCACTCTATGAACGATAAGTGACTACACAAAATGTCCAAAGTTTTGAATGAAATATCCCTACAATATTATAACGAGGATCTTCTGAAAAGATTTGCGACAATTGATTATCACTCGGCTTGCATATCTCTCGTTTATTATTTTCAAAAGCGACCTAGCCTACCCAGTTAGCTTTTTATCAAGTTAAAATGGATTTTAAATCATATATGTGTAAAGATCGACCTAGCTCATTTATTTAATTAAATTTAGGTGACAACACAGAAATAAACTTGCATAAAAATTCACAAAAAAAAGTTCAAATAAAGAGCAATGTATATTAAAAGTTGGGTCTAAGCCCGCACAAAAATATATATTACATGTAAAGTCAAGACCACCAACTGGCATTGTTCAAGAAAAATTACAAAAAAAAAATTAAAAAAAAAAACCGGCCTTTGCTTCCGGTTGGTTCCCCCTCAGCAGCTGCCTCCTTCCAGGAATCGACGAGAGCAACCACATCTGGACGGGGTGCTTGCAATAAATATTGTAGACAATAGTTGAGATCCCCCGGTCCATGGCCTTGTCCTTGATGTCTGAAAGAGACCTCGTCTTGAACTCGTTCACCGTAGCTCACTTTGCCTCAACTAAGGCATCAGAATAATAGGAGATCGTGTCCTCAAGCTTCCTCTTCTCTACTGTAAACGCGCTCTTCTCAGACTCCAGCGCCGAGATTTTACCCTCCAGGGAGGCCACCTTATCTTTGAGCTCTTTCTTTACAGCGGCATGGTCCCTCTACTGTTTCTTGTATTTGATATTAAGATCGCTCAAGAGCTTCGGGTGCTTCTCGCTCTCCTTCATACTCAAGAGGACCTTGTCATATGCATTTATAGCTGAAGCATCGGTCTGAAAAATAAAAAGTGATCAGTAAAAAAAATGCAAGAGAATTTGAGATCGCTTACATTGATCAACATCCTTATCGTAGATTTGAAGGACTGATCGACTTCAGCGGCCTGATCATCTCCCAGTCCTCGTCAAGCAAGTACTTGTCAATGAAGGCTACGGGGAGAACGACCATCTCAGGTAGCTGGGAGAGAAGATCGGTGACCTCGCCAGTTCACTCGATAGGGTCCAAAAGGTCCCTTAAAGACTCTGACACGGGCTGCTTGTCAGGACGCTTCTCTGCAACATTGGAGCTTACTTGTGAATGAGCGGGTGCTGGTTTGTTTGGAGCTTGATCAAGAGCCACCTTCATCTTCTTGGCAGGAGGAGAGGGCACTGCTACTTTCGACGAGCCTCCATCTTTCTTGAATGAGCTAGGAACCTTTGGTGGAGGAGCTCGCATCTTGCTGGCAAGGCGAGACATGTCTACATAAAATAATAAGTTAGTTAAATAAATCAAACTATAATCAGGGAAGCAAACAACGAGAAAACATACCTTCTGTAGGTGTGGCCTGAGTATGAGTAGCCGCTTTCTACTTACCATTCGAGAATGCAGGGACCCGCCTCTTCTTTGAACTTGGGACTGCTGCAGAACTTTTCTTGGCAGGGCTAGCGCAGCTCGCAGCTTGTTTGCAGAGTTTGGCAAGCCCGCACGCCACCAGATTCTCGGTCGTGCACAATGTTTTCCAATCGAACTCCTCAACTAGTAGCTCATTGATCTTTTCAATGCGCCCAAACTGCTTACTGTTGAGATCTGGTCACTCCCTGTTTGCTGCTAAAAAAGAAAGGCAATTAAAATACAAGCAAATCTTAAAAAATATTAAGATGTGAGGAGAATATTAGTTTATCTGGGTGCTGGAAGAAGCCATTGTTGGCATATTCGAAGTGGAAGAAACCCTCCTTCCACTTTCCTATATTACTGCGAACATTGTGGACTGACTTCAGATTAAAGTGAGTCCACGTGCTTGCATAGTAAAATCCTACATCAAATGGGTTAGACTTGACGCAGTAAAAATATGCAAACTCCTCCAGAGTAGGTTCACCTAGCTTATGCCTATGGTAAAGTATGTACAAGCCTACCATATACCTATAAGTATTTGGAGTTAGTTGAAATGGTACTACCTCGTAGTAATTTATTATGGATTTTATGCATGGATAGAGGGGAAGGTGAACACCACATTACATAATCGCATCCGAGAACGAAGCCAGTCTGCAAAATGGCGTATGCGGTCTGTTCAACTCTGTTAGGAGTTTAATCTAGATCTCGATCTTGAACCAACTGGGCAACCTCTCGATCTTATTCCATGTGCAATTAGTTCGCACTTCTGTACAAGACCAGTCATTTTCGACGTACTGGTAGCTGGCCATATAGACTGGAGCTTCTCTTGTTGAACAAGGTCGCAACTCCTCCGGAAGATCTCCCATGCAAGGACTAGCCTTCCTAGTCCCTATTATTTAGACAGCAGGCTCTACTTCGACACCAAGCTCCTCCGTTCGAGGTACTTCCCCAAGCTTGACAAGCTTGAGCTTGACTCCGAGTCTTCAGAGAACGTATTTCCCTCCCTAAAATCCTCGCTGCTAGATATCTAAAAAGAAGGAAGATTATGTCATAACCCTATTCGAGCTGGAGCCTAAAGGTAATACTATCTAGTCATTTTTATTTTATGCTAACCTGAAAGTGTCACTTTTTCAAAGGAGTACTAGTTTGTTATTCCATAGAGGGACTAGATGGGTGTGATCTGGTAGCTTCCCAAGACATTCAAAAGAAAAACCTAGATCTACAAAGTCCAGAGGATCAAACCTCAAAGTGTGAAGGTCAATCATTCCTGAGGCTGCGACTTACCAAGTGACCTGACTAAAAAGGAAATCTACTATCTAAAGCCCTAGACCTAAATTTTCAAAGTTATGGTGCGACTTGTTCTACCAATTCGAGTTTACAGTGTGACATGTTCATGTTAAATAGAGGCAAAGGTTAAGAAATTAAGTTTTTGTTTCACAGGGGTTTATTCCTAAAGGTCTCTATTGTCTCTAAGTCCAAAATCGATTCAAGAACTCGAAATGAGTCTCACATATATTCAAAATAAGTTACAAATACTCAAAAGAATTCGAATAACGTAAGAAAAGAATCAAGAATTCGAGAAGGAGAAAGGGCCTACCTTTATAAATTTTGGGTTTGTCAGAAAACGAGAAGACTTTATGCTTTCCTCACCGAAGAAGATGAAGAAGAATACGGTAATCTGCTTAGCAACAAAATCCAAGGCATCTCTAAAGTTCTGGTTCTTTCAAAATTCTCTCAAAGTTCTCTCAAAGGGCTTGAAAGTTTGAAAGAAAAGCAAAAGTGAAAGCGATAGGATTTTTCTTCCTAAAATACTCGGGTTTGTGAAGAATCTCAACTAGTTGAAAGGATAATTATGGCGGAAAATTTTAATTTTCAAAAATCAAATCTCAAAAGACAAAGAGGCGTTTAAATTTGAATCGATGTGTGACGTCATTACTGACGTCATTCTCTTCGAAAAACAGCACCACCATTTCGAGTTCCACCTACTCCCAAAACTTTTGTGACATGTGGCCACATTTCAGAAATTTGTGACACTCAAAGGATCAAATTTCAGAAAAATCATCATTTCCAAGATAAAACAAGAAGGCACGTGGCTGATAAACTCCACGTGTTTTGAAGAAACAATAGAGCTTGGGGGACAATTGTTTTGCAATCAGAAAATGAAGTATAAATCTACAATTAAAAGACAAAGAGCTCGCTCCACTCGTCTAAACACAAATATACGAGCTTGCATTAAAGATAGAAGAGCTTAAAACATGCCATAAGGCTGATAGTCTGATTCCTTAAGTATATTATAACACGACCACAGATGCGTCCATATGATAGGCTTGGGGAGTATATCCCCGATTACATGCGACCTGCGACGATTCAACCACTCCAGAAATTATGGATCAAAAGCAGGAAAAGTGAAGTCAATCATACTAACCAAAGTGGCTACCTAACCTTATCAAGAGTAGGTACCATGGGGAACCCATTTTCTCTCCAAAAATCTCACTTGATGTAAATAGTTTCTTTTCATCAACTATAAATAAGAGAAAAAATATATAAGGGAATCGACACAGAATATAAAGTAATAATACTCTCTTCCTTCTCATAATGGGTGTAGGCTAAACTATTCTTGGCTGAATCACTCTCAATCTTGGTGTCGTTTTATCTTAATTATTGTCGTTTCTACAAATTGGTGATGTTTTACCACCATTTTTTCAAAAATACGTATCTTAGTTGTTATACCAACTTTTTAGTATCAATAATTTTTTTCCACGGGATTTTGTTTATTCAGGTTTTAATAAATCATATTTGCAATATGACCTTATGGATTCCTCTTTTGTCATATTGTTTATCTTCAAGTTGTTTTTTTTAGTTTTTTGTACCTCATATTTCTTGCATGTTTTTCTTTTTATTAATAGTAATTGTCGTTTAATTGTGAGTTGTTCAGCATACGAGAGAGATTTTATTTAATTGGGTGTCAACTTAATTAGGATGTGTATATTTTAGCATGATACTTCATCTTATTTTATATTTATATTTAAAAGAGAGAGAGAGAGAGCACTACAAGCAATAATCTCTTTCTCACCTTTTTTTACACTTTCATGTCCCAGCGTTTGACATGCGGATTCTATTTAATGTCTCACATGCTAATAATATAATAAATCATTGTTGAAGTTCACATTTCAATTAATGAGATATGAGTGTGTAAGAGAGAATGAAAAAGAACGTTGCAAACTATCCAGATATATGTAGGTGTGACCAAAGTTATCCGGCATTCATCACCCAACAACTTAGGTTATGTTTTGGTAGAGAGGAAGGAAAAGATAGAAGAGAAAAGTTAGCAGAAAATAGAAAAATAAAATAAAATGGTTGTTTAGTATGAGAGAAAAATGGTAGTGAATTTTTGAAGGGTGCTATAAAATATTTCTCCCACAAAAATAGAGAGAAAAGGAAAAAATAAAATGTGAAAATTACACCTAATATTTATTTTTTAATACTTATTATAAAAATACCCGTTTTTAAAATTTCTTTCAAAAATACCCGTTTTTATGGTCCACATTTACAATGTAAATTTTATCCATGAGGTATACATTTCATGTGTAAACTATGAACGGTACATATTTTAAAATGTATGCCAATTTTTAGTGTAAATTTTATTCATGAAATATAGACCATGGTATAAATTTAATGCATGAAATATATACCGTGGTATATATTTCATGTGTAAAACAGAGGTGGTCTGCATTTCTCCAAAAAAAAAAAGTATAAAAATGGGTATTTATGAAATAAAAATAAAAAATGAGTATTTATGAAAATATAATTTTAAAAACGGGTATTTATGAATTTTTCCCAAATAAAATTGACTAAGTTAATGAAGAAGTTGAATTATCAAATTCTCCTTGTACACCAAATTTTAAAATAAAAATATAAAAGTAAAATAATTAATTTGAAAATATAACTAATTTATCTCTCTTTCTTATATACCAAATAATTATATTTTCTCAGTTCTAGTTTTTTATTTTCTTTTATTCTCTTTCCTCCCTACCAAATAGTGTCAAACTTTTAACTGATGATTCCACCACTTCCAATATGTCTCACTGCCATATTTCTGTATGAGAATTGTATGCAGCCACAGTTTCAACTTTCAAGGCCGAGAAAGACGATTTTTTATTTTAGTTGCATGGAAATTACGACAAGTGCATTGTTTAAAGCACCACTCATTCTCTCGTTTAGCTCTTTTCTAGCTTTTTATATCTTCTCCATATTATTGTGCTTCTTATTTTAATTTTTATGTTTTTCTTAAAGTAATAATAATGTTAATCATATTTATATTTGTTAAATAAAAGCACATGATGCTAGAAAATGCACCCTTATATAATTTGTCTACTCGATCGTAAACCAACTTTAAATTTCAAAGTTGATTTTTCATAATATTTAATATGGAAAAGTTACTGTTCAAATATATTAAATTGAGTCAGAGGATACACGAGGGTTCATAATCAAGTCCTTAGACAACAATAGAATTTATCTAGTTTAGAATAAACTCAATTAGGGGGAAAAAAAAGTTTCTTTGCCATTCAACTTTGATTAAAATAAAGATAAAAAAGTTTCCTTTGCTGTGAATCTGTGATAAGCCTTAACTGCAATAGTTTAAGCTTAAGGATTTGTCATTATCCTTAAGATAAACTCTTAGAATAATATCTAAGAAAAGTTGGTCCAGGGCTTACAATGAAAGATGCGATTTGAAATCTAAATCTTGTTGTTGAAATGATTTGTCATTGTCCTAATAGTGATTCATTGATTTTCTCAGTGTTACTAATTATTTAATTAACTTCTTCTATGCACATATAAAGATCGGCAATTACCGGAGAATTACAAAAAAGATAAAGAGGAAAAAACTCTTTTTCCTTAAGGATTTTGAATGTGCATCATCAAAAAGGTAGGGACCTAAAAACAAATTAATAAAGAGAATCCCAACTTAAATTTACCTCGGACCCCTCTTTCTCATCACAAGGTTTTTTTTTTTTTTTTTTTTTTTTGTGGTAATGACACCACAAGTGTTTATGTGTATACATTTTATTTTAATAAACCGTGAAATGTGCGTCAAAATTCTCGTGAAAAAGTGAATAGGAATATGAATTAAAAAATTAAACAAAAATAAAAGGTTTGTTTGGTAATATTTATTTAAACAATTTTTTTTAATAAAAAAAGTAGACATATTTTTCAAAAACATGTTTGGTAAAATTACTTTTGTATTTTGTATTTTTAATTTGAAAACAAAATTTCCAACTTACTTCCAAATTCTTTTTAAAAAAGGCTAGTATCAAAATTTAAACATATTTAGACTCACAATCACCATTTCTCTCAACATTTTCTCTCTTATTACTATCTTTCTTGTCACAATCTCTCTAGTCCCCTTAAAAGTGGTATTTTTCTATATATTTTTGAAAATAGTATTTTTCAAAATAAAAATTTTAAAAGTGGTATTTTTAAAATAAATCAATAAAAAATGGTAAAAGGTTTTTCGAAAACTTCCCGATTTATTTAAAAAATATCACTTTTAAAGTTTTAATTTGAAAAATACTGCTTTGAAATTTATTTCGATTAATACCACTTTTGTCTCTCCCCATTCTCTCTTTTTTTTCCCCTTATTACTCTCTCTTTTTTTATTTTCACTTTTAAAAGTAAAAGTACTAGTTATCAAACATAATTTTATTTTATATTTTCTAAAAAAAGGAAAAAAATGTACGTACCAAATATTTTTTACTTTTGAAAATAAAAAACAAAATAAAAAAATACTTTTGTTTTTGTGTTTAAAAAAACAAAAATATTACAAAACGGCACTCATAATCAACAACTAGCATATATGGCTACAACTAGAAGTATCAAAATAGACCAGGCACAACAAGATTTTTATTTTTTATTTTTTTTAAAAAATGGGACTTAACTAATGACCACTATTTACTATAAATTTAAAGGAAAATAATACACACACTCCACCAAGGCTTGAACCTCTTACCCCCCAAATTCACACACACATCCCACAAACCTTGGATCAACTGAGCTAGCCCTAATTGACAACCAGGCACAACAAGATTAGAAGACAAGTCAGCACGATTAGTTATTATACTGGCATAGACGGGCGCATGGCACATTTAGATGTCTAAACCGACATAACATAAACAACTGACGGTGTTGGGGGTAACAAGAGCATAGGCATTACAGCCAAGATAACTAGCTAGGCACGAAACAATAGGTACAATTAATAATAACTAGTTTGCACATAAATTACATGAGATTTTTTTAGTGTAATTCTAAAATTAAAAGTTCGAAAAGAGAAACATTCAAAAAAATTAAAGTTACAACAAAAATTTGTTCTACATAAATAAAAATAAATAAAATTTGAAATATTTATTCAGTATATACTGTTTAAATTAAATAATTTTTATATTTTAAACTATTGGAAAAAACAATTGAAAAAGTCTAAATTTAAAATGAAAATTTGTTCTACATAAATAAAAATAAATCAATATTTTGAAATATTTATTCAGTATATAAATGTTTAAAATAATCTTTACTTATAATTATATCTATTCTAGTTAAAGGTACTTTTAAAATTATAGATATGATTTTTTTTAATGAGAACACTGAACGTAGTGAAAACATACATAAAAAGAAAAATAGACAGCTTACACAATTATAACATTAGAAAATGTTTGAAAATCGACACAATTAGTAAAAAATAACATAACATCGAAGACGTACATTATGAAAGTAGTATAATATCGAAAACAAATACTTTAAAAATAATATAATATCAAAAACGAACATAATTAAGTAAATAAAAAAACAAGCACAAAAACGACATAATTAGGCACGGGCATGTTATGACTTGCAAATTATTATAACCATATCTCAGCCGATACATCACGATATGATTACCATTTTTGCACAATATGGTTCCCTAACACGTGCGCTAAGAATATGCTATTTAAGTGAAAAATGATTGCCTAATGCTGTGTTAGCTAGAGAGTTCAATATTTTATTAGGCAGGGTTGGTAGAGTACTGATAATAGACTATAAATTCAGGTAATTAATAGCTTTGTTTTCCTTAAATTATTTGATTGAAGCCCTTAAATTTATGTTGTCTTCTACAAAACTATCTTTTAGCAACGAAAGTATGATGATACTGATTAGCTACTAAGCTAGAGATATTGAAATACATTCTACTTTAAAAATATATATAAAAATAAATACACCATGAAATTGTATTCTCATTGTACATTATTAATGTTGTCTTAAAAGCACTTATTATAAGTTCCGTGATAGCCGTTGTACTTGTGACTTGTGATGTTCAATTATAGAAGAAGTCTTGTTTTTTTGGCATCTTTTCAATGTCGAATGGCATTATTGCAACGTTATTATTTAAAGTTTCACCAATATCAGTTGTTCATGTTAACTGTTTTTATTACGAGAAAGGGTGAGAGTATCAATTTATCAAGCATATATACCTTGAAATAAATACCCTAAACGTTACATACTCATCAACTCTAATTGGACCTTCCTTTTGCCACTTACTAGTTACTACTTAATATGGACCATAACATGTAATAGAGACTTTAAAGATCAAATTATTTTTCTACATTCAAAAAATAAAAAGAAAAAAAGATCTCAACATTATTCATGGTCCTTTACAAAGTAGTCCTTTTCCGAAGAACATTTATGGAGAGCGACTTACATTTTCAAACTCTCAATATTTGCAATTCGTCACGACCAAATCACAACTTAAAAAGATCAACTTTGCAAAAAGAGTTCTAAAAATTAGACATTATCCTAGAAGATATTTTCAAAGGATCAAATTTCTCCTATTTCTCTATTATCTATCATTTTTATTTTAAAAATGAAGCCAAAGATTAAAAATTACCAAAGTTTCAATGATGCACGAGTAGACAACGCAAACAACCCAAGAGTAGAGCAGGCAGTAATATAGTATGTAAATAAAAATGCTAATTGAGAATAAGCTCAATTGGTGTAGAATTTTTGGGAGTGCGTGTGTGTGTTGGAGGGGAGGGATTCAAATCTTAATTATACTAGTTTATGTATAAATTCCATAATATAAAATTTTAAAAAAATAATAATATGTAAATGAAAATATTAAATAAGTGGCTTTTCCACCTAATTTATATTAAATTTCTTCATATTTATAACAATGAGGGTAGAACCCATTTTAGGCTTCCAAATTTTAGACCGAATCTCATTGTGACTTTTAAAATGGTCCAAAACACTCGATCTATATATAAAAGTTTTGGTCCTTCCTTCACTTGTCCATTATAAAATGAACGAAAAAAGTCTTTATCTTAACCCGAAATTAATATAATATCTTATTTTGTACCTCAAACTTAAAAAAAATCATTATTTTAGCACCTAATCAATCAACGTATCTCATTTTTACCTATAAGGTCATTTCATCATTATAGAAAAACAAAAAAGAGTTTGTGTCACTTACACGAGGCTTTTAACAAATAATATATTAAGCATTCTACAAGATAAAAATAAGATGGTAAAAAAAATTATTTTACATAAAAATATAAATTAGGAAAAAAAAAACTAGTTTGGTACAAAAAGTAGTTATCCCCTTGTGATCAAAATTTAATTTTAAAAATTTTTTAGATATTCTTTTTAACTCATCATGCTAAGTAAGTATTACAATAAGTTCAAATAAATTATGATGCATTGCTTTTTTAGTTCTTGGAACAAAAATATTGAGTTATCTTATATAATTTTATTACTTAATTTATATATTAAAAAAAAAGTGAATGTATATTATATTTGAACTTAATGTAACATTCACCTAATATATATTATATCGGAACCACTGCTAAAGAAGCTTTCTACGCATTAAAGGTGGTTCTAGCGGAATCGTCGTTAATTCTACGCCATTAATTATCCGTTTTTTGTAGATATAATGAGTCTAAAGCATATCCAAAAAAAATTTTGAAACTAAACTATAACCATAAGGAGATTACTACCTTTTTTTATCAAAATAAAATTTACTTTTTATTTGTATTTTTAAATAAAATACAAAATTTCTGCTACCTCATTTTTGTCATGCAAGCCACGTAAGATGTCTGTGTTAAAAGCTTCATGTGAGTGATACGTGTTCTTTTATGTTTATTTTTTTTTAATAAATAAAGTGACCGTAGAGATGAAAATGAGATAGTTTGATGGTTCGGGTGCTCAGTTAAGGATATTTGAAGTTTGGGGTAAACTATGAAACTTTTATAGTGCAGTTGTCTTAAATGGACTATTTCAAAAATTGGGGCCAAATTGAGAAACTAATTATAGGTTTTACACTAACAATAATAATACCACCGGCTATGAACAAAAATAGTAAGTCCAACAATATAAAAGAAACTAATTACAAGTAGGATCTTGTAGCAAAATAATCGAATTTTGGACAAAATTTAAATAAATATCTATTTTTTAAATACTGTAATAAAATAATCAATATATCAGTGTACATATCAAATATAAATTATAATATACTCAACATAAAAACACATAAGCTAAAAATGGTATATCAGTATAAAAATACATATACTCACCATTTAGCTGTAAAAAAAGGAAAATCAACATTTATTAAAATAAATATTAATAAAAAGATACACACTCTAGTTTCTCAATTACATATCCGGTTTTGGTATTTCAATTCATATCTAATAAATAAATGAATGCTTCTCAATAAAAAAATAATAAATACATGTCATGTCATGTTAAAAGAATTTAGAAAACAAAATAAAATTGAGAAATACATTGAAATACATACGTGGTATTTAAAATTTTGAATGTGTTATTAATTTTTTGGTTGTTAAGTTGATAAGTTTTTTTACCCCTTGAAAATGATTTACTTCAAAGAAAAAGGAACAAAATCCAGACAAAAACAAAGGTTCCAATCACAGAATTGGAAGACGAGACAATAGACAAAACATTGCCTGAAACAAAATTAAGTTGAGAAGTGCCATAAACAAGCATAATGAGCTACAAAATTAAGTTGAGAAGTTATCTAAGCTAAGGGTGAAGTAATTATGATATTAGTGTTTTTTTTTTTTTTGTTTCCTTAAAAAAAAAAAGAAAATGAATGAGACATAAATAAAATGTTAAAACTTAAAAAATAATAAATAATAAAAAAAGGGGTAAGTGGAAGGTAGTGTCGTATTAATGAGAGGCAAAGGACGTGGCGTGGGGCATTACCTCCCCGCGGGTGGGAGGGACCCACTGGGAGAGTGTCGTTTGGAAGAGGGCGCGCGAAAACAGCGCGGGAGCTGTTTCCCAATGCACCAGACATTATAACTCTCTGCCACTCCTCACGATTCTCCCATTTTCCCTTTTTTTTATTATTTTTTATTTTATGTATTATTAAATTTCATTTCACTTTATGATATTTCTGGGCCCCACTATACCCAACACCCCCATCATATCAGACGTAAAACTCTTCTGGATTTGACACCCATTTTATTTTTTTCTTTTAAAGAATAGAATAATGTATATTGAGAGGGGACACTGTCACCCTGATGAGTATGGGGAGAGGAGAAGGGCTAACGTGCACCAGGGTCCGGCAAGGCTTACTATGCACCCATGTGAGAGGTGGGCCCGTTATGAACCTGGTTTTTAGAGACCAAGATGGGACTGTTATTGGGTCCTATTATCATCATAGGACAACAAACTACTAGTCATAGTAGTAGTAGATGGTGGGAGTCTTTTCTATCAAGTTGATGTGATGCCACGTGGGCCATGGACCTGTTAAAAGGCTTTTCTTATTGGGTTTGGGCCCTTGTGGATTATTTTGAAGACCAAGAGGAGAGGGGGTCAATAGAATGATTGTTTGTGTAACATTTATGCTCCGTTTTATATGGTAATGTTTTTTTTTTTTTTTTTTGTTCCATTGATGTTGATTCATCTTATGCATCATTCCCACTCTAGAAAAGCTTATGAAAGAAATTGACTCCTCAGATCAATGAATTCGATTACCATGGTTTGTGATTGTGTTTCTTCTTCTATTTTTTTCCCCCCCCTTTCCCCCTTTATTTTCTGTCTTTTTATGTTTAAGATGATTTAGTACTCCCTAGGTCGTCATCACACACGTACTTTTTCTTGCTTTTAATTGATTTGAGGGTCATACCTTTACTTGTGAAGGATTTCCTGCTTAGCCCCCTTGATGGACTAATATTTTAGCCCAAAATAGCTCTAATTTAAAGCCCGTGACGAACATCTTCGCGAAGATCATATCATATGATATGTCTACACTATGATAGTAATATTCTCTTTTCCACTATCCTATGTCAATATTTGACATGTAGACTCTCTCATTTTAGTAATTTAATAAATCATTATGAAGTCAATATATCAAGCACTAAAGAAAGAAAGTGTAAGTAGTACTAGCGTTCCTTTTAAGTCTTTTAGACTTCATTTAGTACATGTTTGGTTTTGTACTTTCAGAGACAAATGGCTGAATGTCTCAATTTTTACACTTCGACGAAAATCAATTTATGTACTCGTTATATCTACTTATATAGTGGGTATGTAGCTATTAAAACTATAAAAAAAAATGGACATTTGTTATAATAAAGCCCGAGCCACACTTCAGGTTGAGAATTGCATTTATGACGAAAGAGGAAATGCGGCCCCGTACTGTAGGAGTGAGCATCGATTAAGAGGAAATGCGGCCCCCTACTGTAGAAGTGAGCATTGATTAAGATCCAATGCATTTAGAACATACTAATTTAATAGAAAGGGTTGGATTTTGTAGTAGTGCACCTCATCACATACAACAAGTCAATTTAAAGATGAAATCTTAATCTCATAAATATCAAAATTAGATTAAAAAATAACTTGATTTTTCCAGGGAAAAAAAAAAAACTAATTTCAATATAACGGATTTATTGTGTTCAATACACAGATTAGAATAAAAAGACGACCAAAAAAGTACTAATTAACAAATAAATTTTTCAAAAAGACGAATTATTTTGAAACTAAAATAATATAAACTTTTTTTACATACATTAGATTGGGATTTGAAATTTAAAACCGAATCGATTCAATCCAGATAGACTTCTAACTTTCAAATCCAGTCCATGCATGATAAGTTGGACATACAATCCACGTCATTATAGTTCTCAACTTTCAGAATGTTCAAGATTTGTTACATGAACTATGTTTTTATTTGATAATTTTGTTATAAACCAAGTGAAAATTGCAGGAAAAAATAGTTTACGGAAATAGAATATGACATCTTAAAGTTCCAAGGCAAAATTGAGACAAGAACATAGTTCGAGTGCCTAATTTTGGACATTTGAAAAGTTAAAACCAAAATGTGATTTAGATTAATCTTCAAGGGCTAAAAATAAGATTAAACTTCGTTTATCCAATGTGCTTTTTCTCTTTTTTTCCCTCCTTTTTAATAGATTGAGGGGGAAAAAAAGGAGGAAGCTAAGTCTAGTTATTCATAAAGATATGCCAATTACTTTTGAATAATTATAGTAAATGTATCTTTTTTTACACTCCATTTTAAAAAATATTTATTTTTTTATATACCGAATATATAATTTTCTACATTAGATATCTCAATCGATATAATGAATCCAGTCTATATACTAAGTATAATACTATGCAAATCAATTTATATACTTGATATAGCAAATGATATCCATGTCAGTTAGCTTTAGGAAAAAAAAAAAGAAAGAAAAAAAAATCTAATATAATCAAGTGTCAAAATTTTCATTTTGCTAAAAACCCCTCTAATTTTTCATATTAGCTCACATATACCCTTAAAAGACCTTAAAAGTTAGGTGAATCTCGGGGAGTACAACGAAAAGGAAAATTTTGAAAAATCATTATTTTTAGTTTATATATATTTTTTGTTTATTTTCTTTGTCAAAAACTAGGATGAATCACCCATATAATGATCGTCCCTTAATCATCAAGTGAGTTAATGGTTGACTATGCCATACAACTAGTACAAGTTACCCATTTAAGTACCGAGTAAATCAAAAAATCGATTAACTATGTCAAACAACTAGTATATCGTTTTAATGCTGAGTTAAAAATAAAAATAAAACAAAAAATTCAAAATTTCAATTAATTGCCAAAATGTATCTAATTTATCCTTAAAGTAACTGTATAGAAGCCCAAATCTATGAACCAAGTTAAATGTCATGGGCTTTCAGGAAGGCTAAATAAATAAATATCATGCAAAGAGCAAAGTGAAGTTTGTTACAGGCTTACAACCCATCCGACGGATCTCGTTTTAACTCACCATTAGAAGTTTTGGAATCTCTACGTGATTTAATTCGCTAGAATTAGATACTACGTACTAGTGCCTCCCGCCTCCATGTGAATGCCCTTTCTCGAGGACAATTTCAAATAAAAATATAAAAGGCAAAACTTCATCTATTTCCATTTTTATTTTATTTTTTTTTCTCGGTTGCCACTTGCCATGTATGGTAAGTAGTATGGATAATTAATGTCTAAAGTAGTATGGATAATTAATGTCTAAAGCTTGCAACAATATTTAGCCCAACAATATCACCACAAAGACCGTATCTTTTATTCGTTTGACAGAAAATTACAACCAATAACCATATCGATATCATATACTTTTTTTTTTCCTTAACGAGAATGTAAATTACACAAATCCATCGAACTTTTCTTTTAACTTTTTTAACTTTGAACTTTCCACATTTTTTTTTTATTTTTTTACAAGTGACGTATATATAAGCCGTATAAAATTTATTTGACCTTTCACAAACCATTTAAGATAATATATTCAAACCTATAGAGCAATGGACACCACCAAGGGTGAGTCACCCTTGTCAACCTCAAACGTCTTCAAAACCTTCTTACTCCCCGTAACAACCTCCACCGCATAGCTCCCATGGAACCCTCTAAACCCAAACTCCCCCTCCTCACTCACGTGCCCATGAGCACGTGACAGCCACTCTCTCTTCAACTCAAGGTACCTCTTCCCAGCCTCATTGACTTCCCCCTCAGCCTCCACCAAGTGAGAATTCTCACGGCTCATAAACAGCTCCCAAAACCCCCAAAGCATCACACCCTCCACGGCCGGGTGTGCATAGGCCTCTCTAAGCATCACTTCCAGATCTTGGGCCCGAATATACTCATTAACGGACGAAACATCCAACTCCGTAAACCAAATAGGAAGCCCAAGAATCCCAAGCTTGTCCAGGGCAGAAGACACCACGGGCCCAATTGGGCTATCTATGTGGCCCTGGATCCCAATCCCACCAACGGGCCCACCTTGCTCCTGCAGGCCCAGAATATGTTCAATGTACTTCTCGGGACAGGATCTAGGGTCACACCCATCTTCCACGTGGTAATCATTGACGAATAAGAGAGCGGAGGGATCTATTTGGTTGGCCAGTTTGAACATGTTCGGCCTTATTTCTTTACCCAAGTGGTCTTGGTAGAATGAGCCGTGGAGCATTTCGTTGTTCACATCGTAGTGCTTGAATTTGCCCTTGTAGCGAGTTACGAGACTGTTGACTCGGTTTTGGACCGCGGTGGACAAATCGCTCTTGCTGAGCGATTTGATCCACTGCTGGACCGTGGACTCGACCTCCCAGAAGATGCAGTGGCCTCGGGCCTGTATCTTGTGGGCCTGGCAGAGGTCCAATAACTCGTCCGCGTCCTTGTAGTTGAGGCTGCCTTGTTGGGGCTCGGTCCAGTACCACTTGAGCTCGTTTCCGAACACGGCCCAGTTGAAGTTTTTCACGAAGAAGTCCACGAAGTCCTCGTTGTCGATGTTGGTTCGGCTGATGCATGACCCGAACGGGAAGCTGTTCTGGGTTTGTTTGACTTTGACGAAAGATCCATGCAAGTTGGCCGAGTCCGCACTAGTGAATTCCAGGGTGACGTCACGCTTACGAATCTGCATAGGCACCAAACGGCGAGGATTAAAAACTATGATGGAGTGTGATATAAAGTCTAACGTAATAAAAACTACTAATAGTTTAAGTGTTATCAAGTTCAGCTATTCCAACACTAAAAGTTAGTTTGTACATATATAATATAAAATTAATGAATGAAAGATGAATTAGATTTTGAGAACAACTTTATTATTCATGCTATTAAAATAGTGTTGTTTTGTGTTCTAAATTTGCACTCGATTAATTAAGTATTCAAATTTTGTGTTCCAATCTATATCTAATTAATGAATAGACGACACGTTGTATTAAAATTTCAAATACAAATGATAAAGTTAAAAAAGAATTGATTATATGATTCAAACTGTAAGTGATATGTTATGAATTATTCGTTAGACATGAATTGAGACGTCAAAATTAGACATGTGATTTGAGTTTGCAATACTAAAAGTGGATAAGTTGGTGAGTTAGCAAGTGAAAACAAACCATAGAAATCAAAACTAGAATTTACCATATCAGTTTGCCTCCTCAAGTGCTTAAACCGTGCTTCTCTGTCAACAGCAAAAATCTGAAGTCCAGCAAGCATAAAGTCAACACCAGAAGCAGGACCTTGTACATAAACCATAACCTTGGAAGGCTGCTTCTCAATTCTAAAGGAGCCACCAATTTCATGCCATCTGTCATCGTTGATTTCAACTTGTCCGCCGTTGACCCATTGGTTGTCAACGCCAAGAGCAACGTTGACATTCTGCGCACCAGTTGCACCAGAGCCAATCCGAACCCAAGCAGACACTTGATAAGTCAAAAAGAGTTTGATTTTATCAGTGATCATCTGGGCAGGACCCATCCAGGTCTGAGTCCGATTTTTCACGAGGATAAAACGACCACTCAAAGGTTCATGAACTCCAAGGGAGTCTCTAGCCATTGGAGGAAGTATATGTGGTGAACCAGTTCCAACACTCAAGCTACAAGTTCCAAGGCTAAACCACCCATTGGTACCATTATTTAGACTGCTGTTTTCGATTATATTAACCCCATAAGCTGGGTTCTGAAAAGAAAAAAAATGAAAGAAAGAGGTATTTTATACTCGAAGAATGAGTGTAAGAAGATCAAGAGTCAAACATACTCAAAGCACACCCCAACTACACTGGCACTTACTATAACATAAGTGTACATGATTAACTTACCCCGAATTTAAGAAAATGAAATAGACATAGATTCAAAGCAATGTCAACAGAAAAAACTCCGGAAAAGGCGACTAAAACGAGATTTAAAATTGAGCTAAAGCAGAAACTTATTGAACCAACCTCAATTACGGGTAGAGGTGAAGGAGGGGTTTTCTCTGCATGCTTGATGACCAGACTGTTGAGAAGAATATCAGTTCCTGAAGGCGGACCTTCCAAGTAAACAACTACCCTTGATGGGGAACCATTTAGAAGGAACTTTCCTTTCAGTTGTGTCCAATCCTTGTCTGTTGCCTGCACACTTTTGAGATAACAAAACCAAGCATTTTCATTAAGGGATCCATCACATTATATGGAGATGAATTAAGGAGAAGACAGAAGAGAATACTAACTTAGCAATGCCAATATATTGCTCTCGTTGATTTGGTGTTTGGACCCACAAAGTGGCACGTAAATCTGAACTTGTGACATTGTTACCAAATATGCGAACAACAGCAGAAACCTCATACGCAAGCTTTCGCTGGACTCTGCCAGTGATCTCCTGCTGAATCCCATTCCAGCTCTGCGTGCGTTCGGTAGCTGATGCGAAAACCTTGCCGGATTGTGGAACAATTTTCCCATCTCCCATTGAATCATGTAGAGCAATCTTGCAGCCTCTTCCAGACCAATTGTTCAAGCCATCCTCAAATGTTGGGTTTAAGATGATGTTATCGTCTCCAGCAGTGACACATGCTCCGGTCCCAGTCTATCAGGATGTGAATACATAAGGTTCCAAATCAATAAGCCAAATAAAATTAGCACAACCCTTTAGTGAAAAATAATTTTTTTAGGAAAAAAGAGTCTAATACCTCGGATTCTTTTGGACTCTTACATGTGATGACTACTGATTTTATGAGTAGATCAACTCCAGGAGAAGGCCCTTCCAAATAAAATATAACCCTTTGGGGCAACGTTGACAATAAGAAAGTGCCTTCTAAGGTTTCCCAAGTCTCTTTTGAAGCAGAAGTTCTGCATGTTATAACAGCCATTCACGCAAAATCTTGAATTCTTTTTCTTTTTCAAACAAAAAATGTCACAACACCATCCCTCACCTTCCAACAAAGCTATAGCTAGTCTCTGAATCTCGATGTTCTAGCTTCAAAGTTGCCAAGACATCAGCAGATCCCTGAAGAGGGCCTGAGACTCCTACACAAGCAGAAACCGAATACTCCAAGCCCGCAGAAATTCCACCAGTGATATCTTGCTCCAACCCTTGCCAACATTCGGTACGATTCCCGACAACAGCATAGTTGCCAGCCGATTTTGCCGCTACTTCTTTCGAATCACTCGAATCCGAAGAAGGAACAAAGGCACTGCAGCTGTTGGCGTGCCAAGAATGCAGCCCTTGAGAGAAGTCATGGTTATGTATGATGTTTGTAGCGCGGCTGCTACTGGGACTGATAATACTTTGGTCCACAATCTGTAAGTAACATAGCAGATATCACAACAATGCTAGTTCGTAAAGACTCATTATCAGCTTCATACAACTGTTCTTTCATGCATTGGCCTTATTTTGACCGAAGTTCCTAAACTTTCACTCAAAGGGATAATGCCATTATCTACATTATAGTTTATCATTTTCCTTTCCTACCATTCCAATAGAATTTTAAGTTTATTATTAACTATAAAGTTTTGCAGTTGTAGGCAAGAGCATAAATGTCACTATGACACGCAGTGTCAACCTTCTCAGTATAATAATAATAGACTTCACCCTACAATTGGAATATTTGAATTGTTGAAAGAGTTAATAAAAGAAACATTACCAAATTCAATAATATATATATATATAGATAGAGAGAGAGAGACTTCTATTTGGAGAAGGAATACATAACATACTTTTTCCTCTGAGATGTCGGCAGTGTCGTTTTTCCGTAGGTTCTCCATCGTTTCTTCGGATCTCTAAAACAACCAAAAAATATATATATATACATATATATATATATATATATATATATATATGAAACGGGAGATTAAGAAACATTAGAAACACTTGGCCTTGTGTCATGTACGGACAAAAAGCAGAGATGCTAAAGTAGAGAGAGTGAAGTAGCAAGTAGTACCAGAGAATGTTTTTGCTTGGATTCCCGGATGTTGGAAACTTGACCTGTGAAGCAGCAAAGGGAGAGCTTCTTCATATATATAGATATAGCATACAGCGCCCAACTCAAGTTTGAGAGTGAAGTCTACGAAAACCAACGAACCAATCAATACTCTAATGCAAAGCCCTCCTGTATAACCCGAACCCTTTTTGTCCCTGTTGTCTGGGTTTAACCCAAACAAATGGATCAAATAATATGTAATTATATTTTATTTTTTATAACTAATAACGACTACCCAATATAGACATTCTCTCTTTCTTGTTTTCTTTTCTTTTCACTTTTTTTTCCCTCTTATTTTCAATATTTTTCCACTATGTTTTCCCACCTAGCGAAGGCAAAGCAAAGCTCCAAGGCTTGTCTAATGTCCTCGTTTGCTTTGTCTTGCAGGTTGGTATGCTTGAATTGGAATAAAAGCTTTAGATATGGAGTTTATGCTCTGTGTTTATTTTAGTTAACACCATACTTTTACGATTCCTTTCTTAGTCTTAGATTGCAAGATATATAGACAAATAGATTAGATCCTAGCAAATTAGGTGAACATGGCTTTTCAGCTTTCATGATTATACGAGGACCCGACTTTTGATCTCCTTAAGTACCAACTTGAACTTTATAACAGTCTTTGTGATAATGTTACAATGTTCAAAAAAAAGGTTAAAAGTAAGGTGTTCTTAAACAGCCATTCCAACTTTCACCAAAGCAAATCTAGATAGAAAGCAATGGTAATGGCTGTTATTCTCCAATGACTGGCCTCGCTTAAGCTCTTTTCTTGATCAACTCGAAATTACTCGTATATTCTTTTAAACCCGTCGTCCTGTTTGAAAGCAGGAAATTCTAGCATATTGTTCGGTAGATAGGTCCACACGATGAATCGAAGCAAATTAATACTTATGATGGGACAAAGCAGAACACATTTGGATAAGTAGCCAAGCTAGACGAACAACAGAACAAACATTTTGATCAACTCTAAGCAACGTAGTCAACCATATGATGATTTCTGACCTACCGAGGAATTCTTTGAATATGTAGTTTTCTAACCCAATAATACAATGGCAGAGTCTGCATGCAAAATATTACCAAAGTTTGAACTCAAAAGATGATCATGACTATGACACAGGACATTCTCTAGGCTCACTCAACAAAATTGTACAATTTTTTTCTGGACCACATACACAGACCCCCAAGACCAGAGTTCACACGGAGAAGGCCGTATATTTCTAATGAGCAGAACCTTCTCGGAAAAACATAGAAAAAGGACTCGATTATGATCTTCATTCTAGCACTACTTAAAAAACTAAGCTTGCTTGCATTAATCAGGATTTCAAGAACTCTAACTAGTGTTTTTTAACATTTTACTTAACTCGATTGACCTGGTTTGAATTGTCACTGCATCAGCAGCAAAGTCCAAGGAGCTTTAGAAACAAATGAACAAACAAAATTCCGAGAAGCTTCAATTCGAAAGCACGTAAAAATCTTGGTTCAGTGAGCTTTTCTTTTCTATTTTACAACTATAAAGTAGTAGTAATTTAGTATGGATTATATGTCAAGACTGCCATAAATTAGCTATCCTATTTTTATTCCCCGAAATTTAAATAAATTCCATTTTTGGACATTCACTTTAAAAATATCTCAGATCTTGTCGCTGAAATATTGAATATGTTTTTGCCTAACACCATAATTCATGGTAGTAAAATGTGATATTTGAAAGCTCATAGACTAATCGAGGACCAAAACATAATTCAAAGACCAAATCCGGGATATTTCGAAAGTCAAGGACCAAAATACTATTTAGCTTATTATTTAGGGACTATATTTGGATATAAACCCTACTTTGAATAAATCAGCTGGTGTTTTACTGTTTTATCTCTAAAGATTTCTATCCATTTTGCAATCGAAAATTTTCCTTTCTTTAAGAGACTGTTCTCGGTTAGATTCAATTGAGGCTAAACTTCCCTTCCTATAGGAGTTTAATGAATGTCCGTTCGCCTTTGCTACCATTTTATTTTAAAAACGTAAAGTCGTTGATCACATTAACCCTGATGGTTTGACAAACGACATGTAGTATCTAGTTTTAAAGTTCACCGTCGTTTAATTAGTAATTATTGTCTTATAAGTTTTTAAACGACCCGACGTTTCAAGGAAGCTTCCTGCCTCTTAATTAAAAACGAACATGTTCCCCTTTAACTCTGTCGTACAGATAATTTCAACTTGAAGTAATCGTTTCCTAATAAAGACGTCGTTTTACCTTAGAAATACCCTACTGTCGTTTCAACAAACGACATGTCGGATTACAAAAGTTTTTAATACTTTTATTAATTTGTAAAACGACATATTTCAGTCATGCAACATATAAATAAACAATTTTTACTCAATAATAATTAATTAATTAATTAATTAATTAATTAATCTTAATTTACTGAAATGAAGTATACAAAAATAAAAAAAGGAAAATGTAAATGTAAAAAGACAGAACAAGGGAAAATACCTCATCGAAACCGCGCAACTGTGTCCAGAACCAAAGGAAACGCTTAGTCGTAGCGGCTTGATTGTTTCTGAACACTGGAAAATTAGAAACAGATCGAGAATGATCGGAGGCGGAGGGGAAAAACAACGACCAGATTACTGGATTTGGAGGAATTGTGGAGGAGACCCAACTGAGTATGGGCCAGTTTTATCTGAAACTCAAGCCCATTAGACCGGGCCCGGCCCATCATACCCCATTTTCGGTCCTTTACACCCGGGTCATGACTCAGATGACTCGAGACTCAAGAGCAGAAACATATTATATTAATACTATTATATTGTTGATCTTGATCAATTACTCCTAAGCCAAAGTTGACTGAATCAGATTTTCGCTTTGCTCAAAAAGAAAAGAACAATAAGACCGCACGTTAGGACTGAAAATTGGAATTGACTATTATTATGTCATATCCCTTGTCCCTGCCAATTATAACAATACACGGCACGTCACTGCAGAATGCAGACGGTGCCTTTTTTCAATTGGGCCAGGCTCAATGAACGAATAGAAGATAAGAAAGCGGCCCAATCAACGTAAGGACTGGACCTAAAAGTGCTTCATATCCATGGGCCAACTTAGTCAAATTCGTAAGAGAAAATGACATGGATATGACTAGCTTAGACCAAAATGACCGTTTTTTGTACATTTTCTAAAATAACATTTTTAGGTGTGTCAAGGACTTCTTGATAATAGGTTAAGAGTTTCTTGATTATGAAAAATTACTATTTATGACTTTTTCAAGATCAAGAAGTTTATGACTATATGTCTAGACGTCTTTAATACTCTTAAAAAGATAATATTTTTAGAAAAAATGCACAAAAACGTCAATTTCCCCCAAGTTAATCCTACCCACGTCCTTTTCTCAAGAGTATTTATAAGAAATAACATTTTTTTCAGATCAATTTAAAAAAAAAAAAGTTATTTTTTACATCTATTTAATAATTGACCGTTTTCTAATTTTATTTTTATAAATAGTTGTTTTTTAGTTAATCTATTTTTATAATTTAAATCAATTTCTAAAAAAGTTAATCAACGCTTTAAAAAATAAATTAATATATTTTGATATACTAAATATAAAAAACGGTTATTTTTTAAAATAATTGTCAAAATTCAGCCATTTTTTAACGATATTTGAAAAACAGCTATTTTGTAAAATTTGATTCGAAATTCAGTCATTTGGCTAAAAAGCCTTTTCTCAATTCATAAGGGATTTGGACCTGGGTAGGAGTAGTTAAGACCCAAACTCCTAGACCCATCCATTTCCCAAAGGGACAGACAGTTCTTTACGATTAAGAAATTTGACATGAATAGTATTAATTCAGACTAGAGCAGTCTTTTTAGGAGTGTTTTAAAAAAAGACTTATCTAGTAATGTTATATAATTATATAATGGGTGTCACATAATTTTGTGACCATTAATTAGTCCTAAAAAAGATAATTTTAATGTTGCAAATTATGTGACATCTGTCATACAACTGGTAATACTATTAAAAAAGTTTATAGTAAAGTCATTTTAGTCTGAATTACTATTTGTTAGGTCCATTTTCCTTACAATTACTTTGTTGGGCTTCTTATGCAAATCGTAGAATTTTAGGCAGGGGTATTAAAAATCCATACTAAACCGATTAAATCGACCTATTCAATCAAATCCAATCGCCAAAAATTGAATATCCAATTATCATTGGATTGTATTGGATGTTAAATTTTGTATTTTAATTGAATTGGTTCGATTGATGGATCTTATAGTAAAATACTCAATTAGAACCAAACTAATCGAATTTATATTAGATAAATTAGGAAAACAAATATATCCAAGTGTTTTTCTATATTTGCCTCATGTAACTTTTAATATAGACCTTATCCCACTAGATTAAAAAAAAAAATTCTGATTCAACTAAATAATATACTCATCTATTTTCCTCATATACCTTATTTCCTTAGAAATATATTGGAAATAAGGCCAAGAGTTTGAAATTATGTTATATGAATTATGTTTTTTTTTTTCCTTTTAGTTTGAAATATATTAGGAAAAAGTCTTTAAAGAAAACTCCATAGTCGATTACAAAAATCGATCTAATCCAATTATTAGTTAGATTGGACTACATTGGGTTTTATAGGTAAATTGGATTACATTGTATTAGATAATAATTTTCTAAAATTGACCTATAATTAGATTTGATAGAATATAGTTAAAATATGTTGGATTCCAACCAATAAACATCCTTAATTTTAGGTTCAATTTTAAGAAATGTTGTTTTTCAAACATCACTAAAAAGTAGCCGAATTTATCAAACATTTGAAAATGGCCGAATTTATCAAAAATATTTGAAAAGTGGCCAAGTTAATCGGAAAAGCTAAAATAGATCATTTTTGAATATTTATGTCAGTTTATTAGTTTATGTAAAAACAAAAAGAAAATTGTATATTGATAAACTTAATATGAAATTAATATACTAAATTACTAATACGAAATAACTGAAATATTGATATGAAAGTGATACAATTATAAACAAAAATTAATGCACAAGTACAAACTTGATATACTAATACATTCTAATATTAATACTATGACCAAAATGGACTCATACTTCCATCATCTATTCCAAAATGATGTTCCAATATCTTCTTGTTATTGCTCCCCATAATTCTTATCATTTTTTAGAAGTACTTGAAAATAGGAATAAATAGTTGTTCTTATGGAACCTTCTCTTCTAACGGATATTTACTAAGAGATAATTGCAAAAAAAATACTCTCATATTTGAATATTCTACAATTTAAATCCTGAAGTTTGAATTTCGCAAAATAATACCCTGAGATTACGAATTTCTGAAAATTAATACTCTGTGTTGATTTTTAACTGATAAAATACAATAATATCCTCAAAATTAAGATGAATAATATGGATTAATATAGTTTTAATAGAGGATATTATTGTTTTTTCGTTCCTAAAATTGGTTAAAAAAATCTGTCCAAGGTATTAATTTTCAGAAATTCTTAATCTCAGGGTATTATTTTGCAAAGTCCAAACTTCAGGGTTTAAATTGCAGAACACCCAAACTTCAGGATTTTTTTTTGCAGTTATCCCTATTTACTAATATAATTGATATGAAAAAATTGATCTATTGAAAAAAAAATTTGTCATTTTGCAAAAAATATAACAAATATGGACATTTATTGAATATAAAAAAACGACCATTCCTTAAACGAAGGGAAGATAACGGACATTTGTTATAAAAACTCTTTTTTTTCAGTACTAATGATAATTGTGACCTCTTATGAGTAGTAGTCTAGTAGTTATAATAGAAATGATTATTGTTCAAGTAAAAATTACAGATCGTAAATAGAATAATTACTAGAGTACTAGTCATAAATTCATAACAACAGCGACTAGTTATGAAAAAAATTATCTTAAAAATTTGTGCTAGAAATATCATTCCGGCCTAAAAAAAATAGTCTCGTCCATTTCCCTGGGAACTTCTAGCAAAATGGTCAATTTTGACACTTCATAGTTCATCTTTTTTTTTTTTCAGTTAAATAGTTGAAACATCAAATGAAATATCTAATATATAAGTTGATTTATTTAATATAGAATCTGAAATATTCAGTATATAAACTTTGTTCAATATCAAAATTGACATAGTTTAAATAAAAGTTGAATTTGATATGCTTCGTATATGTAAAGTGGAATATATAAAATGCATTTAATATATTAGGCCAGCTCGGTATTGCTTGAATATATAAAATACATTTAATATATTACGCCAGTTTGATATTATTGTGTCAGTGCAGTAGCCCTACCTGCTGGCTGCTGTATGTGCTATGAACAAGAAGCAGATCTGAGAAAAAAGATTTACGTATTTGATAAATTTAATTTATAAAATTATTGTGTTGTTTAAAAATAGTATCTAGTGTTTAATAAACCATAAGTTGTGTGTGTTTAAAAATAGAATCTAGTGTTCGGTAAATTATAAACTGTGTGTGTTATAAATATTATTTAAAATGATTTATATTATTATAGCAGAATAGCTATTATGTTCTTCAAATTCTTAAAATATCAGTCACAAAATAATTTTTAAAATTTGCTGATAAAAAACATAAAATTATCAAACGCCTACTCTTCCCATTTTTTTCTCTAATCACTTTTCAATGATAAAAGTAAAATCTAGAAACAATTCCAAATTCTAAATAATTAGTTGAAAATTTTTACCATAGTTACTTAATTTGTTAACCAAATCCACCAACTTTAAGTACAAAGTTTCTCGACAAAAGTGAGATATATAATAGTAAATAATAAGTAAATAAACAAAACACAAGTATTGCAACTTGCTTTGTTTATCCAAGAGTTAGGTTTTTTAGGTCCTACACCTGGAGGACAAACACCAAGCACAAGACCATAAAACATGCCCCGATGAGATTTTGCCGTTAATCAACTCCACGGAATCACAATTTTTTAGTAACAATTAAGTTAAGAACAAAGTTTCATTAGCACTTTTACCGTATGAAGTTGCACGTCGGCCAACCTAACACGTGGGATTTTAAGCTAAATTGGGAATCGTTATCCACTTTATTCTAAGTCATGTGACTAGTTATGTGAAGGTCATTTCCTCAAGGTTAGGAATAATCCAATTAAAACAATATAATTCTGAGCTAATCCTCTCTGCCATACACATGTTAAGCCTTAGGGCATTGGAACGTGATCTATTTATTTATGCTATTGATTTTTTTTTTCCCCCTTTTTTCTTCTTCTCTTGGAGTTGGATGAATGATGAGTTATAATTATGTCTGTGATTCCGAAGTAAGATAAAAGTAGATTCTATTGAATAGTTTAGTTTGAGAAAGCAAACAAATTATCCATCATTTGCTTCACTACATTCAGCACGCATAAATCAAACATAATATGAGATTTTGGCCACCATTTAGAAAATTGAGCGAAATATAAATATAAAGATTTGTTTGGATTCATTTTCTTTTTCTGTTTTTTATTTTTTTAAAACAGAAAAATGGAAATTTTTTTTGAAAATTTGCTTAGCAACCTTGTTTTTGTTTTTTGTTTTTAAAAATTGTTACAAAACATTTCACAAAAAGTGGAAACAAAAAATTTCTAATATCTTTATTTTTTTAAACAAATTTCAAAAACAAAAGAACATACAAATATTTATACACAAGTGCGCACACATATATATATGTATATACATACATAAATATAAGTCTATATGACTTTCTCTATCATTATTTACACTTTATTGTTTTTGGAAACAAATAGGGAAATAAAATTTGCCAAACATGTTTCTTATTTCTAAAAATTGAAAATCAAAACAAAATTTTTACTTCTATTTTTAATTTATTTAAACAAAAAATTAGAAGTGAATCCAAACAAGCCCTTTTCAGAAAATAAACCACTATTAAAATTTATTTGCACAATGGATTTTTTGGTGGCCTTGTGAGCCTAACAAGTATGGTCTAGTGAGCATTTCTTACAAATCATAATTGGACCTTATACAAGTTGACCCGAAGGTAACTCATTTATTAGACCGGCTATGTTATGGTAATTTTTGGGTTATTGGGCTAACTGAAATTAACTTGCTATTTTATGTATGAGGGTTTATACCCATTGGATTAACCAATAATATCATAGTGAAAACTACCTTTGTATCTCTTTTACATTTATCTTTTCAAAAAAATGGCCCTTAGTGCTATGTCATCTATTCAAAATTATCCGAATATCCTAATAAAAAACTCATCTATTCAAATTTACCCGAATATCCTAATAAAAAACTATGGTTAAAAAATTAAGAAAAAAAAAACACATAAGAAACAGAATGAATCAAATCGTCAATGAAAGCTCGTTCTCATCAGCCATACTTTTCGATAAAAGCTTGTTCTTCTCCAATGTTATAGGGTTATGACTATCTAGTAGTGGTGATGGTGGTAGTAGACTTAAAAATGGAGAGGCATGGAAAGAGGAAGAAGAGGAGGTTAGAAATTGTGAAGTTATAGAGAATTGCGAGTTTTGGTTTGAAGAAGAAGAAGATTCTAAATTCCTTGTCATCATTAGATGATTGATCATGAACTAGGAGTTTTCAACTCCAACAAGCTTGGTTCAAGTTTGGTTTTGACAAACATAGTCGATTTCTTTAGACAGTATATAGTTTCTTTTAAAAAAAAAAAAAATTTCTTATTGCATTTGACCCCCAATCAAAATTGCTTGACCATAGTTGAATTTTAACGAGCGGTGGGGATAATGGGGTAATTTTGGATTTTCAAATTTTCATTAAATAATAGCAGTTTTTTTTAAAATTGATTATAATTTTTCCCATATTTCATCATGAGCTTTAATATACAGAGAATCGCGAATTTTGGATCTGGAGAAAGAGAATTTTGAGGGTAATTTTAGATTTTTCACATTTTGACTAAAAAATAGCTTCAAAAAAAATGAGTTATAATTTGTTCCATCTTTCACCATAAATTTTAAAATATAGTCACAATTGATAATGTAAAAAAAAAAATCAAAATTTTAACGACTAATATTGAAAGAATATAGAGAGTTGGCAGAGTATGAATTCTTAGCAAAAGTAAAGTGAGAATCATTTTTTGCATTATGAATTTAATATATGACATTATTAATTTTTACCATATATTTAAAACATGTGATAAAAAAAAGATAGACAAATTTAGATATTTCACTTAATAAAAATTTCAGAATTTCGAATTTGGCCTGTCTTCCCAAAACTCAACCGTGGTATACCTCTATTAGTAATTAGCACCAGAATTCCCTTAACATTTACACTTAAGATTTAACACGTTTTGGAAACATCTCGCTAGTCGGAGGAAAAAGAAAAAAATCCTAGCCTCTTTCTTTAATTGTATTTTCTCCTAACAAAAAAGTCAGCGCCACCCCACTTGAAGGTCGGAGAGGGGGTTTTCCCTTCTTCTCCAGCCTCTTCTTCTGACCCTTTTCTTTCTCCTCATCTTCTCTGCCTCTTTTTTCTTTTTCTTTTTCAGTTTTAATAAGTCTAGATCTAGATCTGGTTTATAGTACCACATTTCGTGTGGATTTTAGTCCGGTCCAGGTCTTAAATATGAGATTTCTTCTCAGATCTAGATCTGTTTAGTGGCCGGTTTTTGTTTTGTTTTCTTTTCCACGGGTATGGATCTCAATTGATGATGGCCTCATATAATCTACCCCGCCAAGAATGCAGCCAGGAGCAAGTGTTGAAGGCAATAGATTGCTGGTGGTTCTTATTATCTCTTTTTCTTGAAGAATTAGGGTAACCTACATATTTGTTCGTAGTTGTGTTTGTGATCCATTTTTCGTCTCTTTTTTTTTGAGGAGTTTGAAATTATAATCCTTATGTTTTTATTGTAATTTGAAGCTTTTGCTTCGATTAATGATATTCCCTTAAGGAGTCCGTTTATATAAAAAAAAAAAAAGAAACCTCGACCGTGGTTGAACACTAGAGTCAAGTTTGGTCAAAGATCCCGTTCTACCCTGGTCTAATACGACAAATAAAGTCGAGTACAAAGCTGAATATATTTGAGTGCTAGCGGATTATTGTAAGGTGTTTTGAGGTTTTTTAGGGAAGTGGTGTCTAAGTAATTTAGATGTGTGACATGGAATGATTAGTTTTGACTTTTGATAATATTTATGAACGAGTCTCTTTTATTAAGGTCATTAAGAGTGGTGTTTATGACATCAAAAATTTGTACAAAAAGTTTACACCAATAATGAGGCATTTATTTCTACCACTATTTTATTTTTAAATGGCGTCATACTATTTAAAATTTAGTAATTGTAATGGATGTCACATAATTAGTGTTTAGTTTTTCTTTTGTAAGTTTTTCGTGTTCCTAGGATTAGTGTTTGTATTCAAAAAATAGTAAAAATAAGACATAATTCTTAATGAGAAACATGGAGATGGAAATTATACATATATGCATTTTTTTGAAGGAAACAGGAATTTATTTAACACCCATAGTTTTTATTTATTCTTTTCGAGAGATAAAGTAAAAATGATGGATTGCTAAGAATCAATCAATATCACGAGGATCTCGAGAGGGGAAAGCGGAGGCGTATCGGTTGCCGCGTGTTAGACATCGTGGAGGGTCAAACCAAGCCTTCTTTATTCCACCAAAAACGTATGCCCTTCTCATCACGTGATGGGTCCCTTCTCATCACGTGACTTTTGGAATAGGTGGACGATTCCGTACAGATTTTCTTCCCTACATTGTCGAGTTGCATTGATTCCCCTGTCCGTTCGTTCGTACTGCGATTAATTTTGTTACCTATCTTTTGAAGGAATTAATTTTGTTACCATGTATTTGGATATTTTTCAAATAATTTAATTTGTTTTTTCTTTTAAATGATTCGGTCAGAGAGGCCCTTTACTTTGTGAAATAATTTTCTTTTTCTTACATATTCTTTTTATTTTTTGGAAGTCTGGATGAAATTCCAACTCGTCTATTCAGCCAGCTAAGCTGAATGGGATCGACGATATAAACTCTAGAAAATTAACTCTACTAAATTCGAATGTTTTATCTAATTTTAGTATCTCATATCGTCTAAATCTAATTAATAAAAACAATAATTTTTTTTTGCCGAATACTTACATAATTATACATTGAATTTCAACCTTTTTTTTTTTTCAATTTATACTTTGTATTTGATTTAGATATTGGCACTATTCTTCATTTTTTAAAGATGTGGTCAATATATACCTACTATGAGTTAAAGACCAATTATAACTTATCTTTGGGGCTAATACATATTTTAAAATCAATTTAATATTTTATTGCGCATTTTTTTATAACTTTTTAATATTTCTTATTTTAGTTATTTAATTTAAAATCTGGACAATTTGTAAATATATATGTTAAAATCTTGAAAGAGTATTTTGGTAAAGGTATTGGTTAAAAATTGATAAACTGAGGTGTCCCAAGTTTAAATATATAAAGGCCAATATTGATAATATAAAAATAATATGTAATTTTTTTTTTACATAAAAAATAATAATGCGTATTAAATGAACAAAATGTGAAAATTCCCTTAATGAATTGGCGACGTATTCTATTATAATTTTCTAATAATTAGAAGTGGGGGATATTATCATATAATTTTCAAAAGATAAACAACTTTGAAAACTAATTGGATAGTTTAGATTTTTAAGTCATGTGACATCATTCGTTTTAAGGATATATCAGTTTATTGGCTGAGTATGATTCTACTAATTAGATACTATAATTGAAGATAAATATTTGAGTGCAAGATTGCTATTTAAATAAAGAGAAACCAAGTAAGGACATGAAGTTCTCATATAACTACAAAAGGGTTTGTGAATGGTAATAGAATTTTGTACTTTTCTTTCCCGTGATTATAGTTCATTTCTTCAGAAAAACGAAACCATAACAATTATCATTACATTTTTTGTTTTGAAAGAAACATAACTAAGTTTACCAAACATGTGAAGAAAACATTAATAAAAATAAAGAAAAATGAAAAATGTATTTTCTATTCTTTTATGAAAAAACAAAAATAACAAAAATACAAATAAATATTGACCCCATTTATTTCACACATTTCATTTTATTTAAATGCAAAACCTATGAGTATGAGTGTTTGATTCAATAATTCAGTTTTCCATTCAAATAGTCCATTAATCACATCAAGTATTAGACTGGATTTTTTGTGTCTTGGAATGAGAATGGAGTCTAGGAGGTGTTTTTGAATGGTTCATTCTAATGTCTCTCATTCTAATTATAACTCATTCTACTTTATTTCACTTCAAATGTTTCTCATTCCAATTATAAGACATTCCATAATTTCTATTTAAATACAACCATTCAAATGAGTGAACTAAACGGAGTCATTATCTTTCTGTCCATAAAAACAGTGCCGACCTCTCACATTTTCCTTTTTATATTTATTTATGTAAACAAAAACATAAGTGTGTTTATGATCTTAATGGTTGGAAACAAGAGAGCCTTGGCTAAAATTTTATACATACCAATCATATTAATTATTTTTTCCCTAATATATATATATATATAATTTTTCATTCCAAAACAAACCACACAAACTTTGTTTTATTAAGTGGAATTACCTGTTTTCTAATGTAAGTTTTTTAGACTCTTTTTTGAATTGATTCTTATTAATATCCAATTATCCAAGGTCTTTATTTAGATTCGCGTGTTAATTTCTTTGTAATTGTTGATCTTATCTAATCCGCGGCTACCTTACACTTTAATTGTCGGCTAAGTTGCTTCCAATTGAGATTCTTTGAGGAAAAAAAAGAAAAGAAAAGAAAATTTCCCCGACCAAATAAGCAAAAAATTATCAATTTGCCATTATCTCTAAAAATAAATAAATAAATAAATAATTAGCAAAGAGAAGATAAATTTAAAAATTGATAAGCACCACCACGATAGTGTGTGCTTTCACCGTAGACCGACTCTCGCGGTGGAAAAGGATGCGAGACTCGCTAGATATTTTAACCGCAGCACAGTTACTTTTTAACCACGGTTAAACCTAAACCCCTATTCCTTTCTCTCTCTCCTCAAAAGCAGTTTATATATATCACAGACTACTAATTTCCTTTTTCTCATACCAATTCAATGTCTCTCTCTCTGAAATCGATGCCTGTCTAATATGATGATCGGAGAACCAACCCGCTTAAATCCCACCGTCCAAATTCCAACATGGGACCCATATGATGATCCAACGGCTGGAGTCGCCTCTCCATTCTCCGTTACCAGTCCGTCTGTTAACGTTAACGGCAATGTCGCTACCGGAGATTACTCACCGTTCCTCGACTCGTTCGCGTCTCTCCACCGTTACCTTCCGTCCAACGAGTTCGTGCCTGGCGAGTCTGACTCACTGAGTGAGGAATCGGATGCTCACGTCGACGCCTTCTCCTGCGACCATTTCCGCATGTTCGAGTTCAAGGTCCGGAGGTGCGCACGTGGGAGGTCACATGACTGGACCGAGTGCCCGTTCGCTCATCCCGGTGAGAAGGCTCGCCGTAGGGATCCCCGGAAGCACCACTATTCCGGCACTGCGTGCCCGGAGTTTCGTAAGGGCAACTGCAAAAGTGGCGACTCGTGCGAGTTCGCTCATGGCGTCTTCGAGTGTTGGCTCCACCCGGCTCGTTACCGGACTCAGCCATGCAAGGACGGACTCAGTTGCCGCCGCCGAGTCTGCTTCTTCGCTCACACACCGGAGCAACTCCGGGTCTTGCCGAATCAGAGTCCGAGGACAAGCGGGTCGGGTGAATCGTTTGACGGGTCGCCGATCCGTCACGCTTTCGACTCGTATCTCGCTAAAGGGGGTTTTGTCTCGTCACCCACCTCGATTCTGACGTCGCCGCCGGTTTCTCCGCCGTCGGACTCGCCTCCGGCTTCGCCGAACAGCCCTCAAATCGGTGTTGGATCGTTCAACTCGGCGAGCGAACTCGTTGCCTCGATGCGGAATCTTCAGCTTGGTAAGATTAAATTGGGTTCTCCTCCTCCATGGGGGTTCCAAATGGGATCTGGGTTCGGATCTCCACGTGGCGGGTCAATGCTCCGACCCGGAATATGCAGCGTCCCTTCGACTCCGACCCGAAACCCGATCACTCCCCGGGTGGGTTCGGTGGATCTCTGGGACCAGTCCTGCGTGGAGGAACCGGCAATGGAGAGGGTGGAGTCTGGGAGAAACATCCGAGCCAAAATGTACGCCAAGCTCAGTAAGGAGAACTCGCTCGGACGAGTCGACTCGGCCGCGTCAGCACCTGATGTGGGATGGATCTCGGAGCTCGTCAAGTGAGCTGATCCGTGTCTCGCTTTCCTTTTGATTCGATTTTCATTTTTCTTGGGCTGATGTGTTTGAAAATCAGTGGCCTCTGATCTTCTGACTTTTTGTGAATATCTAATTAATTTTGGGAATTTTCGCGGTACATATGTGATGGAAATTTAGTAGGAAAAAAGGAACAAAAAAAAAAAATTTGCAAAGTTCTGTACAGCAAAGGAAGGATTTTCATTTTCTCAGGGCTGCTGAGGATTAAGGTAGCTGTTTCTTTGATGGAAATTTGTCATGTATTTTCCTTTCGGATTTAATCTCAAAACACTCTCGGATAATTTTGTTTGTAAGTCGTATCTGGTTATGGTTTTTAATGTGAATTACTTTCTTATATTTATTTTCTACCGTGTTAAACTCTTTGCTTGCCGAAATATGTTTGTTTATATTTTTTTCCGTGTGTTACAAGATGTTCACCTTCAATTTTCACTAATCTATACTTTTGTATCTTCATGTGCTCATTCTGGGCATATAAGAACCATGAAGATAAAAAAAGTTGGGTTTTGTCTCCAAGCTTTTGAGCTGAGATTGGAATGGGAAGCTTCTGTGTTTTATAAACTAGATTCCCTTATACATTCCAATGCAATCTTGGCCTGGGGTATATTTGGTATCATAGATCTTGTTCATGATTTGATGGGGGGGACCATGTGGGGGTTTGCTTAAGCAGCCCGGAAGACCGAGTTCCAAGCTTATTATTTGATTTTTTAGGGATTGTTAATTAAAAAATTTAGTGCCTATTAACAATGTTTATCTTTAAGAAGACAGTGATCCCATTAATTACACTTTGTTACTAATCCTATTCATTAAAATGTTAATTTTTTTAAGACTTAACCGATGCGACTTATTGTGAATTGACATTATTAGATCTATCCGATATCAAAAAGAGGGGGATAAATAATCTATTATCTGTTAGTGCACAATTTTGTGTCATTAAAAAAGTCATGTAATATCAGTTAATGCACGGTATTAGTGGGGAAAACTGGTTAATATGGTAAATACTCATTCAATTTTGTTAATTGATAGCGCAATTGAACAATTTGAGATTGAATTAATAAATGGGGTTTTATTTAGGTCTGTTTAAAGCAACATCATATCTACCATTACCTCACTTTAAAGAAGAATATCTCGTTTTTATCTGAAACGAAGATTGGAATAGTGACGTAGATGTGGAACTGATAAAAACCCCGTTCTTATCTACTCAAGATCTTTTAATTTATCCAGTTTGTGCCACTTGTTATTGACTATTTATATATAGATACATGATGTGGAAATCTCTTAAATAGACAGGATATGGTCAAGGGCGACAACCAATGCTGGTGGCCCCCCTTTAAATAAAAATCTCTTTAGGGTATTTGGTTTTAAGGGTCTGTTTGGAGAGAGAGAGAGAGAGAGTGGGTGGGACTTGGGAGAAATTTCGATTTTAGTTCTTTATATGGTGTTTTTTTTTTTTGGTTTTAAAAAAATTTCTATTTTTAAGGGACTTTATTAATGGTTATTAACTTATTACTTGCTCTAGAATTGATGATAAAGGAAGTGAAAAAGGCAGACAAAGTGGACGGTGGTTCCAAGGGGTTTGGTTCATTTGTGTCCTTTGGTTAAATTTTTAATAGATTAGAATTTTAGAAACAAACAAACAAGGACTAGAAATAAAAAGTTACTCTAAACTGAGCTTAAGATTATTCTGTAGTGGCGTGCTCCTCAATACTGTTTCCTGCTCTTGGTGGGTCTATCGCCATCAAAAGGTTCTGGTTTTGATTAAAACTCTTCCATCTCTAGTCTCTTTGGATAATGTGCCAATTGCGCGCTGTTTGGTTAGGTCTACCTTTAACCCGTGCCCATAATCTCTCAGCCCTAACTTTTTTCACATTCAATTATTAGAGAGCTGCTATAATGTAGTGCCGAATCTACGTGTCGAACGTTCATGATGTGATATAATGCTATTTTTTGTGTCAATTTTTTTTGCATCTGATCTATTTAATAGCCAATTTAGCATCAAATATAGCTATGTTAAATTTTTGACATTTGATTAATTTTTATTTTATTACTAAATAATTACAATACTTACAATTTTAAAAATATTAACATATATAAAGTTTGGGCATTTGATTAAATTTTACTTTATTATTTGGAAATTATCATATTTAAAATTTTTAATTAAAAAAATTATAAAAAATCACATTTTAATAATTATTTCTAAGAATAAATATGATTTTCAATGCTTAATTGATCTAATTTTCAGTGCTGAACCGATTCACAATTGACAGTTACAAGATACAACAATGTATTAGAATAAAAGTTGATATATTGTCTCACACTCAACATTTTAATATGTTTTGTGATGAACATAACATTACTATTGACATATCAATCGAAGATGTCTGATTATTTAATTTTCTCTTGTCAATCATTTTGGCAAGGAAAGTGGGACACGAAAAAAAATCTCTTTTATGTTTCTTAAAAGAAAAAAAAAAACGTATGGGTCATCTTTCCATACAATTATTTTTTCATTTCTAGGGGAAAAAAACTACATTGGGAGAAATGGCCTTAGAGTAAGTGTCCAAGTAAATCTCAAATACATTAACATGTGATCACTGAATTCGAAAAATTCTTCTTGGACCGACCCAGTTCCACGTACGTTTTCTTGGAATATTGTAATAAGGAAATATACGCTGACTCAATCGAAGGGATTTTTATTAAATGAAGTTCAGAAGCTTATATTTATAGTATTTATAGGGGATGGCTACGGTTGGAGCGTCTCTACGTAGGATCATGTTTTAATTATCGTTGGATGGGAATCTGTGGGGAATAACGGGAATCTGTAGAGAATCTATATATATACAGATTCCCATCCAACGGTGAATAGACAGAGTCCTATATAGGGGCACCCCTACTGTAGACGCGCCCTTATTTATATTTATTTTCTTTTTAAAAGAAAAAAGAAGTTAAGAAAGAAATAAATAAAACTATTTTAATATATAGTTTTTCTTTTTCTTTTTTGAGATACTATTTTAATATAAAACAATTATAGAGATACTAAAAAATTACACTAAAAATTTACACTAACAATGTAATATCCGTATTTTATCCCAAAATAAGACCAAATAATTTTATAACACTAACAATGTAACATCCGTATTTTATCCCAAAATAAGACCAAATAATTTTATATTTTTTAAGATTATGTGATTAAAAAATAAAGGGGATAGCTAAAATGTAAATTTTTTGTGTAATTTAATTATTTTTCAAGATTATGTGATTAAAAAATAATATATATCTATATTATAAATGTAAATTTTTTGTGTAATTTCTTTTGTGTCTCTGATATTACTTTTTATTATATAGTTGGATATGCAAATTGGGAAGCACGTGTAATATTAGGTAACAAGTTTGATCTTGTGAGTGAAAGAGCAGACCTCGTCAAGAACCCAAGTCGTTTTCCATGGATTTAACTTGTAGACATTGTCGCTTACCAAGTCCTTATGTCCCTTTCTTTCTTTCTATTCCCTATTTTGTGATTTGATATTTTGGGTTAAGTTATCCATTTATTTTGTTTTTGTCTCCGATGAGTTGGAGATTGCATTTGGGTGGTAGAATATGCAGTGGTTGTACCAGTTGACGTGGATGGTTTCGGCTCATCCATGATATGCTTTTTCTTTTTCTTCCTTAAAATACGTTCCAAGTTTGTCCCTTTTTTTTTTTTTTTAAAAACAGGTACTGTCGCGTTGGTCTTATCTTCGTTCGGTTTAAAACTTTAAAACTAGTCAAATTGTATATTTATTTCATTAACGATCCTCTTAAATTTTTTTTTTTTAAATTCTCCCCGAATTATTCCATTATGTAAAAAATTTCTCTTCTGTTATTTTTCGTCCATAACTCAGACGAAATTATGCCGTATCACCTCAAAATAATATTAATTTAAACTTTTATCATCATATATCTTTAGATTATACGCCAAATTTTTCTATTTTTTCTCTTACACTGTATTTTTCTTCTTCAAAAGACTAGCTTCCAACTTTCATTAAAGCTAAAAATTAGTCACTGTTGTTACCTTCTATCCACTCTAGTGTCTTATATTTACAAAGAATTTGTTACAAAACTCTTTTCAATATCCTAAATAGGAAATCATATCACCATTCAGTCACGGAAGATAACAGAATGAACATTTTTTTTATAACCTAATAGTTTGGAGAGTATTTTTGCCAAAAAAAAAAAAAAATTAGGGAGCAAAACTCTGCATAGGCAATAGTTCGGGGGGCAAAGATACAATTTGTCCTTAAAATTAATACGAAGAGTGCTAAATACTTTTTTTTTTTTAACTCTTTTTTATATTTTTTTAGCACTTTTTAATCTCGTTGTCTGATACATAAATTTTATTATCTAGTTTAATATCTTAAAAATATAACAAATCATAATGAAATTCATGTATCAAGCAATAAGTGGAAGAGTGCAAAAAAAAAAAAAAAAAAAAAAAAGAAAAAAAAAAAAAGAAAGTGCAACTAGCATTCTTCAACTATTATTTATAAACTTGGCTAAATAGCATTGTTGGTCCTTAACGTTTTATGTATTCTCTATTTTGTCTCCGGCTTAATTCTTTTCGATTTCCAGGTACTTGATATGTTATTTTCTTCTCATCAGCTAGTACAACAAATAAACAATAGTTTTAGCAGTATTCTCATTTTTATTTTCTTTTACAGTCTTATGTTTCACTACTTAATGTGTGTACTCCAAAAATAATTGGTTATATTATTATAATATGAGATTTTTTAGTAAAATCAACTTATTTAATCTATACATTCTAGGCCACAAAAAAAGTAAAACCAAGCGAGAAAATAGTTCAACCTAGAACCGGTAGAAAATAACCCAAATTGAATATTCTCGGTAGGATTATAATAATAGGTCTTATGTTACTTACACAGCCATTGGCACCAATCCGAAATCAAAAACTGAAATTTAGAGAAATTAAATGCCCAATTAGTGAAATTGGGTTCTGAAATACATGATGAAGGAGTAACGTGATGAAAATAGTTCAACCCAGAACAAGAAAACAACCCAAATTGAAAATTTCCGGTAGGATTATAACAATAGATCTTATGTTGCTTACAACTAGCCATTGGCACCAAACCGAAATCAATAACTGAAATTTAGAGAAATTAAATGCCCAATTAGTGAAATTGGATTCTGAAATACATGACGAAGGAGTAAAGTGATGAAAAATCCAGAAATCTAATTTTTTCCTAAAACATACACGATGACAAATCTAGAAATCTAGGTACTGAATTGTAAAAAATATTGATTCATGATCAAGTACATGGTTTGGGGTGAAAGGGAGGAGAATGTAAAAGATATTAATTTAAGGTTTTTTTCCCTAAATTAATTTTACTTTTTAAATCAATTAATAAGGGAAAGAATTATGAGGTGGTTGCTATTTCAATATTGTCTAGTTATACACAAAATTTGACGAAATGACCAATTCCGTAATAGATGAATTATATAAGAAGAAAAAACGAACATGAAAAATTTGTAAAACAAAAGTCTAAAGAGGTCATAATTATGAGATAATAAATAAAATTAATCCATTTAATTAATATTTTACTTCTAAATAGTTAAAACTAACGATATTTATGACTAATGGTATTTCACATTTTCCTTATGTTAGGGGGTGAAAGCACATCAGCCTTCTTCCAAGCTATATATACCAAAGAAATTCGACGCAACCAAACGATGGCACCTGCTAGAACTGGCACGGTAACACGGAGGCTAAAATGGTCGGATACGAGTCTAAACTATCTTTTCATTAGCTCCACACTACCTAGATAATATTTCCCTATGAGGACTAAGGCTCATTTTCATATCCGAGCCCGAACCAATATGCAACGATATTGGCTAACCGGGCAATTCCATATTCTCGAGTATTGACTACAGACAATAAGGGCATGCTTAACACGTACGAGCTTTTGTGCCATCAGTAAACAAGAGACCACACCTGACACCTGACATGATTAATATTGATAGAGTTGTCACAATCCAGTAATGATATGCACATTAAAATTTTGTGCTAAAAATTTATATAATAATGCGATATCATTTTTAGTCGTATAATTTTAAATAATATAATACCATTTTAAAATAAAAAATAATTGAAGTGCATGCCATATTGTCTTGTATAAATTTTCAGTACAAAATTTGTTATCACTCGTCAAAAAGGTGAGAAACACCAAGTGTTTAGTGAGAGTAAAGTTGTGAGTTTTTTATTCTTTGAGAGAGAGAAAAATATAATTTTTCTCTTAGGTGTATTTGGGGTCTGGGTGTGAGTTGTGAGTGTTGAGTGTAAACACCTGTAAAGGTTCTTTTTCTCCCAATAGTGAAAATCAGCAGCAGCTCCGTGGACGTAGCCAAATTGGTTAACTATGCTAATTTGTGTGTGTCTTGTTTATTTTATTTCGACATTATTTTTCGTATTTATTTTATCACTTCCACTATTGTGTATTTATTGGGGAGGTTATTCCCTAACAACTGGTACCAGAGCTAAGGTTCGATTTAGTGGGAGCGATAACAGGAGGTGAAGGATCAGGACCCGGAATTGACAAAGTTCGACAGTACAGACATCTCGTACTGGAGATTGCAGATCAATGATTATCTGCATAGTAAAAAGTTGCATCAGCCTCTATCAGGGAAGAAACCCGAATTGGTGACGTAGCCAAATTGGTGAACCACGCTAATTTGTGTGTGTCTTGTTTATTTTATTTCTGTATTATTTTTCGTATTTATTTTATCGCTTCTACTATTGTGTATTTATTGGGGAGGTTATTCCCTAACAACTAGTACCAGAGCTAAGGTTCGATTTAGTGGGAGCGATGGCCGGAGGTGAAGGATCAAGACTCGGAATTGACATGTTCGACGGTACAGACTTCTTGTACTGGAGATTGCAGATCAATAATTATCTGCACAGTCTAAGGTTGCATCAGCCTCTATCAGGGAAGAAACCTGAGAAGATGGAAAATGACGACTGGGAACTCTTTGATCGACAGGTGTTAGGCGTAATACGATTAATGCTAACAAAGAATATTGCTCATAATGTGGCAGAGGCAAAAACCACAGCAGAGATGATGAGCATCCTGTCAGACATGCATAAGAAGCCATCGGCAAATAACAAAGTACATTTGATGAAGAGGTTGTTTTACTTAAAGATGAGAGAAGGTGCTTCAGTTGCAACTCATATCAATGAGTTCAACAAGATCATTTCTCAGCCAACGTCCGTCAAAATTAATTTCGACGATAAAGTCCTTAATCTAATTCTTCTAGCGTCTCTACTAACCAGCTGGTAACCAATGAAGGCTGCGGTTAGCAATTCCGTTGGCAAAGGAAAGCTGCAATTCAATGATGTTAGAGACCAAATTTTGGCAGAAGAAGTTCGAAGAATTGATTTGGGTGAAGGCGCATCATCGAGTTCTGCCCTAAATCTCGAGAACAGGGGCAGAAGCAGCTAGAAGAATTCTAACTGGGATCGTGGTAAATCTAAGTCAAGGAATGGCAGAGACAAGTCCAGATCCGAAAAAAGACCAGAATACTGGAATTGTGGCAAGATTGGCCACATAAAAAAGAATTGCAGAGCACCAAGGAGAGACAATAGTAGAAACGATACGAATACCATGACTGATGAGGTACAAGATGCTTTACTATTATCTGTAGGTAATCCAATTGACTCTTCGGTCATTTATCTAGCCGATGGAGAACCTTTAGATATTTTTGGTATGGGTGATATCCGTCTGAAGATGTCAAACGGATCGGTAGGGAAAATCCAGAAAGTAAGGCATGTACCTAGATTGATGCGGAACCTTATATTGGTGGGACAGCTTGATGAGGAAGGACACAATGTGACCTTTACTGGTGGCTCGTGAAAGGTTAGCAAAGGAGCCATGGTTGTTGCTCAAGGAAACAAAACTGGAACTCTCTACATAACTTTCAGTTGTAGAGATACTTTTGCGGCCGTCAATGCTGAAGTTAATTTAAGTCTATGGCATTGTAGACTTGGGCATATGAGCGAGAAGGGAATGAGGATAATGATATCAAAAGGAAAGCTACCAGAGCTGAAGTCAGTTGAGCACAGCCTGTGAGAAAGCTGTATCTTTGGCAAGCAGAAAAGGATGAGCTTTTCGAAAGGTGGAAGAGAACCGAAAGCAGCAAAATTAGAGCTGGTTCATACAGACGTGTAAGGGCCATCTCCTGTGACATCCTTTGGAGGCTTAAGATATTATGTGACATTCATTGACGATTCGCGTAGAAAGCTATGGGTTTATTTCTTGAAAAAATAAATCTGATGTTTACGATACCTTTAAGAAGTGGAAAGCCATGGTTGAGAACGAAACTAATCTGAAAGTGAAATGCTTGCGGTCTGACAATGGGGGAGAATATAATGATGATAATTTCAAGAAATATTATGCCGTTAATGGGATCAAGTTCGAGAAAACCGTTCCAGGGAAACCTCAACAGAATGGTGTTGCTGAAAGAACGAACAGAACCCTGAATGAACGTGCAAGGAGCGTGAGATTGCATGCAGAATTGCCAAAGACATTCTGGGCCGATGCAGTTAACACCGCTGCATATCTTATCAACAGAGGGCCGTCAGTACCATTGGATTGCAGAATACCAGAAGAGGTCTAGAGCGGTAAAAAGGTAAATCTTTCTTGTGGTTAAATTGACCACTAACAGAACGGTACTTAGGTTAGTGGCTAAAGAAGACTTGCATATAGAGCAATTAGATGTCAAGACGGTGTTTCTTCATGGTGACCTGGAGGAAAAAATTTACATAAAGTAGCCACAAGGTTTTGCAGTACAAGGGAAAGAGAGAATGGTGTGCAAACTTCAGAAGAGCCTGTATGGCCTGAAACAGGCTCCAAGACAGTGGCACAAGAAGTTCGATGCATTTATGAGTAACAATGGTTACTTGCGGTGCCAGGCAGATCACTGCTGTTATGTGAAGAGGTTTGACAATTCTTATATTATTCTACTTCTATATGTAGATGATATGTTGATTGCTGGAGCTAATATGGAGGAAATTGATAAGCTCAAGAAAGAAATGTCAATAGAGTTTTCTATGAAGGATTTGGGAGCTGCAAAGCAAATCCTTAGGATGCGGATTTCTAGAAACAAGGTGAACGAGAATTTGAAGCTATCTCAGGAGGAGTATGTGAAGAAAGTGCTTAGCAGATTTAACATGGATAATGCAAAGCCTGTAAGTACTCCTTTGGCTAGTCACTTCAAACTAACCAAGGAGCAGTCACCCTCAACAGAATAGGAGCGAACTCACATGGCCAAGGTACCTTATTCTTCTGCTATTGGTAGTTTTATGTATACCATGGTATGTACAAGACCAGATATAGTACATGCAGTAGGAGTTGTGAGCCGATACATGAGCAATCTGGGAAAACAACACTGGGAAGCGGTGAAGTGGATTCTCAGGTACTTGAGAGGTACCAGTAACATGGTCCTGTGCTTCAGAAAATCAAATTTGGGTTTACAAGACTATGTGAATGCTGATATGGCTGGTGATGTAGACGGCAGAAAGTGTACTACTGGATATGTATTCACATTAGGTGGTACAACGGTTAGCTGGGTCTCAAAGCTACAAAAGATTGTCGCTTTATCCACTACTGAAGCAGAGTATGTTGCTGTGACAGAAGCAAGTAAAGAGTTGATATAGTTGCAGAGTTTCCTAGAGGAACTGGGTCAGAATTATAGAAAGAGCACTTTGCATTGTGACAGTCAAAGTGCTATTCATTTGGCAAAGAATCCTGTTTATCATGCTCGGACAAAGCATATACAGGTTCGGTACCATTTCATACGCTCAGCTTTAGAAAATGGAGCTATAGCTCTTGAGAAGATTCATGGTAGTCAGAATCCTGCTGATATGTTAACGAAGACGGTGACCATTGACAAACTGAACCTGTGTTCGACTTCAGTTGGCTTGCAAGAGTAACAATGAGGAGATGAGCTGCTACATTGATCGAGTGTGAAGACATAATTGAAATTAGTCTTCAAGTGGGAGATTGTCAAGCGGTGGAATTTTTTAAGGAAAGCATTAATGCTTTCCATGTTTTAACCGTGTAAGCAAAACACGGTTTTGCTCCGTGTAAGAAAAGAAAAAAAGAAGGAAAAAAAACGTGTACAAACCGTGTGTAAGAAGTGTGATATATTAGGAAACTTTGAGGGAAAAATGTGTAGAGGTTGGAGAAGTCTTACACTATAAATAGGGTCCTCATCTCTCATTATTCATCATCCCAGAAAAGTGAGAAACACCAAGTGTTTAGTGAGAGTAAAATTGTGTTTTTTATTCTTTGAGAGTAAGAGAAAAATACTTGGGTGTATTTGAGGTCTGGGTGTGAGTTATGAGTGTTGAGTGTAAACACTTGTAAAGGTACTTTTTCTCCCAACAGTAAAAATCTGCAGCAGTTCCGTGGACGTAGCCAAATTAGTGAACCACGCTAATTTGTTTGTGTTTTGTTTATTTTATTTCGGCATTATTTTTCGTATTTATTTTATCGCTTCCACTATTGTGTATTTATTGGGGAGGTTATTCCCTAACACCACCTCCGTCATTTTTAACTTTTTCGACTTGGTCTAAAATTTTCGACTAGAGTGGAATCAAAGATAATTTTGAAACTTCGAAATATTTATTAAATGATATAACAATAAAAGTCCTCATTTGTAAATGATTTATAAATTCTCCCTCTTTTCATCACATGTATTAAAAGATGATCAAAATTGATAATCTCCTATATGTTATTATTATTATTATTTTTTTATTTTTCCTCGTTGTATGTTACCTCAATACTTAGCATGTGTCATAAACCATACACATGCATGCCACTGTTATAATTAAGTAATAGTTTAGGGGTTTTTACATCTGGGGTGTACTAATAGTCTATAATGACAAAAAGGTCTGTCACAAAATTTATCAAAAGTAAACCTTATTTTATGTCATTTATCTAAGTTTATCTAAATGTCCCAATTAAAATATGCAAGTCTTCTTATTTCTGAACTACGGCCAATCCAAAGCTACATCACAAGCCTCGTTGTGAAACTTCATCGTGTTTGGAGACTGAGAAAAATGAGTTATCGTCATCAAATTTATTTCCCCTTTTTAACATCATTAATTTTTAAAACTCAGATTTGAGTTTTTTAACTGTAATCTAAAATTTCTAGCTGTAGTCTATTTTTTACGAAATGTTGACGTTGTGAGGGTAGTTTCGAATTTCTTAATTATTTTTTTTCATTAAGAAAAGGTCTATTTTGTATATGAGTTCAACTTTGTCCTATATTTCATCACACCTTAAAATGGGTCAAAATTGATAATGGTCTAATAATATAAGCATGCATTTCTGCACTGAATTAGCTAGATGAGTGAAAGACATAATAAAAACAACTTCGGCCATGTTTGGTACAACGTATTATATTGTATTGTATTGTGATGTATTGTATTGGGTTGTATTGTATTATATTATTCTTTTACAGTACTATGTTTGGTTTTGCATTTGTATTAAGATGTTGTATTAAAAAGTTAATTTTGAAAAATATCATTTTTAAAAATTTACTTACAAAAATACCATTTTCAAAAGAGATTTAGGAAAATACCACTTGTAAAATTACCACTTTTTAAAAATTGATTTACGAAAAAACCACTTTTCAGATATAAATTTAGAAAAATACCACTTTTAAAAATTTATTTAGAAAATACCACTTTTGAAAGGGATAAAAGTGACGTTAGAGAGAAAATGATGAGGGAGAAATTAAGAACAGAAAAAGTGAAGAAAGTGAGTATTGTATAATACTATGTTAAAGTTAAAATTATGTAGTATAGTGTAATACAGACCTTTTATTCTGTATTATATAATGCTCTCCGTGTTGTATTAAATTTTGATGTCGTATTAAATAGTATAATACAAAAGCACAACCAAACATAATATTATATTCAATTAATACGATACAGAGTCTTTACGTAGTATACCAAATATGACCTTCCAGAGCATAGAATCAAGAAACCACTTTATACGCAATATTGTGTCACGAACAAACAATGAAATTACATCATAATTTCATTGATCTACGTATGTACGATTATATACATGTATGTATATATATTTTTAGTAATGTATTGTGATTTTAGGCCATGTTTGGTGCGTCGTATTGTATTGTATTGTGATGTATTGTATTGGATTGTATTGTATTGTATTATTCTATTACAGTACTATGTTTGGTTTTGAATTTATATTAAGATGTTATATTAAAAAGTTAATTTTGAAAATGTCATTTTTTAAAATTTACTTAGAAAAATATCATTTTCAAAAAATATTTAGGAAAATACCACTTGTAAAATTACCACTTAAAAAAATTATTTAAAAAAAATCATTTTTTAGATATAAATTTAGAAAAATACCATTTTTGAAAAGGATAAAGTGATGTGAGAGAGAAATTAAGAATAGAAAAAATGAGAAGAATGCGTATTATGCAATACTATGTTAAAGTTAATATTATGTAGAGAAATTTAGGTGGATGACCAAAATTTTAAATTTGATTAAGTAGATGTCTATTTTTAAAATTTTATAGCTAAATGTCCAGGTAGATATTTTTTTACACTTGGTAGATACACAGATCTACCAATTTTAGTTATTGTTCTGAAATGCACTGGGTATATAATTTTTTATACTTAGTATATAAAATTTTACACTTGGTATATATGCATATATACCGGACATTTTGCTATAACTTTTGACAAAGGGACATTTACTGAAATTAGGCCCAAAATTTGGTCATATTTCTATAAGCCCCTATTATGTAATACACTATAATACAGACCTTTTATTCTGTATTAGATAATACTCTCTGTATTGTATTAAATTTTGATGTCGTATTAAATAATACAAAACAAAGGCACAACCAAATATCGTATTATGTTTCATTAGTACAATATAGAGTCCTTATACAGTGTACCAAACATGACCTTAGGTTATGAAAAAAGAGTGGGATTAATGAAGCTTATTACCTGGAGTTTAGTTTGTTACTTGTATTTCAACTGAAAATTGAGCTTAATTAGTGGAGCATGAGGCTTTTAGCCAATTACATGATATAATATAGAATCGATAAAGAAATATTTATTGGTTCTATCTTCTATGTATTTTTTATAATGGAAAATGAATCCAAATCTTATGAGGTAATGATTTGTGATTTGGTGAGGTAATGATTTGAGAGATATAAAATGTAAAATAGTAGGTCATTAGGGTTCACTCTAGCATAACAATCCCGTAAGGCATTACTCCTCTCGTATTATCATAACAAATCAGGCTATCTAAAGTGCGTAGCTTCGAAATTTGGCTTGTCTAAAGATAAGTAGAACCTACATAGAAAATTATAGAGGTGTGTTGTTGTGCCACATATTTTATTAACCTAAAGCTTGATACATAGATAGCTGCCTAAAAATTATTTAAAAAAAAAATAAAAAGAGAAAAATCTACACCAAGCATGTGAATATTTAAATAAAATCATTGAACTGATCTCATAGATTCAAGAGTATTTGTTTATTCTGCAGATTTATATATTCTCTATTTATTGATGATATGTGACTAAAGGAAACCAACTTACAGGTTCAATCATTCACATATCTAAGTGTTTATTTTTATTTATTTATTTATTTGGTTAGGTAGAAGCTTGAAAATATTCCTCAGTCCACGTTTATCGAGCGGTTCAACTTCATTACGAAATAATTATGTCCACATATATGGTATGTAAATAATGAGCTAAAGATAGAGTGGATGTTTTAATTGACATTATTTTGAATTAATGGACCTAAGTCCCATCAATAAAGGCCTACCCTTTAATTGGTTAATTTGATTGTCAATTGGGTGTAGCTTTGTCTCATAGTTTATCCAGAGAGAAGCATGCTTAGTGTCCTTATCTTATGATTAAGAAATGCCATAATATGATTCTCTAATGAACTGAAAACGACAAACTTAGAAATCCCACTCAAGCTGTTTCAGCTACAAATATATACAAAAATGTATTTGACTACTTAAACATGTGCATTTTTTTTCCCTCTTAGTCATTGTAGTGAATACATTATCACTATCATTTGATTTTGAAATATTTGGTTTTGAGGGATAAAGCACAAGTGATGGAAATATTTCCTAGAGGGCCAAAACATCAAATCTTGATATTATCAACTTTAGGTGTATGAAGGTCACATTTTGATGTTATATAGTCTCTTTAATTTTGATTTGACGCTTTACTTTGTCTCTTTGATTTTACGAGTTCACTGAATCAAACTATTCATTCCCTGGTTTGATCATCACATAGGATTCCCCAATTCAGCTTTTGTTCATTGAAGGATCGTGTCAGTACAGATTATTAATCTTTTTCAATTAGAGCCATCAAAAGCAGTACAACCGCTTATGGCCGAAGCTCCTTAGTCCTTTAGGCTGGTCTACAACAACAGCGGTCTCCGCAAACTTCAAGCCACCCAAACCAAATGTAAGGGAGTTGAAGTGTTTGAACTTTGGGGGCGTTAATAGGTCAGGATTGGAGTTGTCATAAAATACTGTTAAGACTTTCTATAGGTTTAGGATTGTAGGAGAGGATTGTATCCTTAATTTCTACATAATTCAGATAGGATTGACGTCCCACCTGTTATATGAATGCAATTTATTCATTGTGGTGTACCGATTTGCACCTAATTTCTCTTGATTGAAGGGGACGAGTGTGTATCACTCTTTGTTAGAGCTTTCAAATGCCCATTGCTGGCACAGGCTATTAAAATTGGGCACAAACGTGTTTTTGTGCCATATCGTACTCAAAATTTAAAAGAATTTTGGACACTTATACCTATTTTTCAAAAAATAATATCAAATTTACGACCTTTCAAAAATAATAAAAATCCGTACGACTTTTTTATGACATTTTTCTAAATATTTTGAAAGTTAAAAAACGCGGTAGCATTTTAGTAAAGAAGTCATTTTTTTTTTTTTACAGGAAACCACAAAGGTTTCCTGGAAACCAATTTGGTTTAATTTTGTTTCCTATTAGCGGAATGTTCTGTAAGTAAACAAATCACAAGAAACCGCAAAGATTTCATGGAAACCAGTTTGGTTTCCTTTAACCGAAAGTCCTGTACGTAAGTAAATCACAAGAAAGCACAAAGGTTTCCTAGAAACCATTTTAGTTTCTTTTAGCCGAATATCCTGTACGTAAGTAAATCATATGAAACCATAAATATTTTCAGGAAATCATTGTGGTTTCTTTTTTGCAGAATGTCTTGTAGCTAAATAAATCACAGGAAACTATCGTGGTTTCCGAATATCCTGTACGTAAGTAAATCACATGAAACCATGAATATTTTTAGAAAACCATTATGGTTTTTTTTTTGCAGAATGTCCTATAGCTAAATAAATTACAGGAAACCATCGTGGTTTTTTTTTAGCAGATTGCCCTGTAACTAAGTAAATCATAGAAAACCATAAAAATTTCCTAGAAACTATTGTGGTTTCTTTTTGAATAACAGTCAACTACACTAAAAATAAACAAACAAAAATCTACTTTCATGAAGATCAAAGATTACCTAGATCAATCAAATAAGTAAAATAACAGTCCTGAAGGCTAATTCTCATGAAGATTAAATGTCATTACAGCAAAACAAAACGCTAAATCTGTTTACAGAATCCAAACAAAGACCCGAAATTCTTCATACCCAAATTCATTGGAGTTAATTCCCCTTCTCGCTATCCCAAAAAGAATCATTTCTGTGTTGGGTCATGGGTAATCAGCCACCATCGACACCGTCTTCTTGGACTTTATCTTTGATTTACTCCTTAACATATATAAATATATACATATATTTATATATATATATATATTCATTCTTCTTATAATAGTGTCTTCTTTTTCAAGAATTTTTAGAGATCAATAAAATAATTAATCCAAAATTAAAAACTATTCTTGATAGATAGCTGTCCCAAAATGAAGAGAAGAAAATCAATTAGGATTGTGAAAATAATATGGAGGAGGAAATTTGACTTATAGTGTAGGAAGAAAGCTTCAAAGTAGCTGCAATCCCCTCGACTGTGTCAATGACCCTCTCCTCGAAGCAACCTCGCCATAGTTTGTTCTATTTAGGCTCCTCCAACTTTAGGCCCAAAAATATAGTCGTAATGAATTGAAGGGGGAGAGCGAGAGAATGAAGGAAGGAAGAAAGGAAAATATGTCATTTTTCTAAAACATACTGTATAAAATTAAGAGATTTCACCTGCACCGTATTATTGGTATAATTTTTTAAAAGGTAGTGCACCGTGTCTTTTTCCCAATTTAAAATTACTGGCTCAACACTACTCATTGGCCCATGCTTAAACGTGTTATGCCATGTCGTGCTTCGTGTCAGCCTACATGCTTAGACGTACTTGTCTATTTAGGTCAAAATTGACCCATTTGATTTGTAAAATTTACTTAATTTTAGTACTGTTTTATAAACATTTTCTTTTTTTTTCTCGAATAATTCATATGTATACGAAAAACAAAAATTAACCTAATAAATTAGAGATAAAATTTTTTAACACCAAAGAAGAATCAAAAAAAAAAAAAAAACTTGTGAAATATTGTAAACCATAATTAATTATAGATTGTCTCTCAACTAAGTTGGCGCTTGTATGTTAGAAAAATAATTAAAAATAATACATGTATAACGTTCTAACATAATGTGTCGTGCTGTGCTCAGCTCATCGTGCTTTGGTTATGAGCCCGACACGATCTAAATAATTGGATCATGTCTGGCATGACCCACATTTTAGCGTGTTGTGCTGTACCGTGCTACCGTGGCTGGCCTTCTTGACAGCTCCACTCTGTGTGGATCTTGTTTGTTTACTTTCTTAAATTAGTGCAATAACACTGTATATAAAAATGGCACAATACTTATCGATATATTATGTTTGGTAAAGGATAAAAAAAATAAAAAAGGAAAAAAATAAAATGAAAGATAAAGTGGAGGAAAAATAAATATGTTATTTGGTAGTAAAGATGAGACTACAGAATTATTAAATAAGTAATACTAGAACGCTAAAAAATTATACAAAAAACTTACACTAATGGACATTATTTTCAATCATAAAATTTTAAATAGTGCAAAATGGTTTAGTCCTACTTTAAAATAAAATATTGATATCACATCATTGACATAATTTTTTTTTTTTTGGTGCAATTTTTAGCATTCTTAGCTTTGCTCATCTCTCAAAAAAAAAAAAAAAAATCTCTACCAAACACATCCTTAAAGGAAAAGAAGAAAAGAAAAAGAAATGAAAGTGATTTTATAGTTTATAAAGAGAACTCTATATTGAGCTTGACTTTCCAAATTGTCATGATCTAAATTGATATGATAATGTGAGTTAAAGCTAAAAACGAATCTAGATGATTAGAGAAGATGATTGTAGTAGGCCGATATCTATTTTTATTGGTCAAAAGGACATGCAAGACTTAATTTGGGTTTGAGTATGTGTTATAGAATTTATAAATATAAGCACATGTATCGTAACAAGTAATATAATAATGAGTAAAAGATATTGTTCTTACGAAGAAATTATTATAACTTGCTAAGTACTAACCTTATCAGTTCTCGCATTATTTAAACAACGATGAAAATTTTTAAAATTAAAATTAAACTAATAGAAAACTAGAAAATAAATTAAAACAAATTAATGCGAGTAGCAATTCCTGTCAAAGTATCAATGAATCTAAACCTAGGATTACACTTTCACCATATGTTCGCTTAAATTACTAGTTATCCTCTCTGAAATATTATTTAATTTGAATTATCAGCCAAGAATACTAATTTATCTACAAGCCTCTTTCGATGGTCATGTAGAAATATCTTCTCTAATTAACTCATTATGTTCCTATATGAATTAAATTACGAAAAGACTCAGTAAGAACATGTTCTTTTAATGATTACATATGTCATGTAAGTATATTTCTGTCCTGCACAAACTCATCTTAAACAATGATCATATGTCATTTCTCCAAGGTCTCAATCTAAAATTTCTTTTCTAAGTTCATAAAGGTTACCTAATCAATTTAATTAATGACCAGTTAATTTGAAGCATTAAGCACAAAAAAGAATAAATAATTCAATAATTAAAATCATAAATCAGAGAGAAAATATAGTAATTTAAACTACATGTAGAGATCCAATTGTAACCCAAGAATGCAAATTTAGTTAGTGATCAAATTCACAAAAATAACGCCCAAAAGATTCAACATCTTTAAGAAAATAAAACTAAAGAAAAGATTACGAGAAGAAGAAAAATATGATAATGTTGCTCTAGCGCTCGTTCTCCAATCTCCAATCTCTCATTCGCCTTGTTTTTCTAGGTGCTTCTCCTCCTTTCCAGTCTTTCTAGGATTTGCTCCCCTCTCTAAAAGTGGTCTTTGCCTCTTATTTAGAGGTCTTTTCTACAGCTTTTGGGTCAAAATTGTAATAAGTAATGCCACTTTGTCAATTATGATGGCTTTGTGTTTCAAGTCAAAAAAATGGGGTAAGAGAATTCGGTGGAGTAGGCCTGAATGCATTTAATGCATGTATGGCTAAAGTCCACAATTGTGGCTTAATAGTGGAGTATGCACCGATCGGTGCCTACAATTGTTGAATAAAGGGAAGAAGGGAGAGGGAATTTTCTGCTATAAATACCCCTCTCTATACCCTTATTCATTATCCCTTTAAAAATCTTCCTTCCTTATACAAGAGAGAGTTCAACTTTAGGAATTCTTCTTAATTCCCACTTTAGTTTTTTCCTATTTCAAGAGAGAGAGATTCATTTGTACTCTCCTTGTATTTAGAGAGAAATGAGTTGGACTCTCCTTTTCATAGTAAAATTCTTTACAGCCTTGTCCGTGGATGTAGCTTAAATTGGGTGAACTATGATAAATCTTTTGTGTGTCTTATTTTTCATTTTTTCCAAATTTTCTCAACTCGTATTTTAGCTGTGTGTTGTCGCTTCCGCAAAGTCGATCTCCTAACAGTGGTACCAGAGCCATTGGTTGGGAGTACTGTTCACATATACAGTACTATTTACGTATACGGTACTGTTCACATACAGTGAAACGGTGGTAACTGAACAAATCGTGGTAAACAAAAATGGCGGCGAAATTCGATATTAAGAAGTTTAATAGGAGTAATTTCTCGCTGTGGAAAATGAAGATAAAGGCAATCTTGAGAAAAGATAATTGCCTAGCAGCAATTGGGGAAAGGCCTGCTGAGATTACTTATGATAAAAGGTGGGACGAGATGGATGGCGATGCTGTCGCTAACTTACATCTGGTGTTAGCAGATGGAGTCCTGTTGAGCATTGAGGAAAAGAAGTCAGCCAAGGAGATATGGGATACACTGACAAAGTTGTATCAGGCCAAGTCGCTTCACAACAAAATTTTCTTGAAGAGAAGGCTTTATACCCTTCGGATAGAATCAACAATGATGACCGACCACATCAACACCCTCAACACTCTATTTTCACAGCTCATATTAATGGAGCATAAAATAGATGATAATGAACGTGTAGAAATCTTACTTCAGAGTCTACCAGATTCGTATGATCAACTCATCATAAATATGACTAGCAATGCTACAACTCTAGTTTTCAACAATCTTACAGCTGCTGTTCTCGAATAAGAAAATCGGCATAAGAACAAGGAAGACAGATTGGTAAGTTCACAGCAAGCAGAGGCCTTAACGATGAGAGGAAGATCAACAGAATGTAGCCCCAGTGGGAGTCAGAGTCATGGTAGATCAAAATCAAGAAGTAAAAAAAATGTCAAGTGTTATCACTGTGGCATGAAAGAGCACGTCAAAAGGGAGTGTTGGTAACTCAAGAAGAATGGAGATTCCAGAGGAAAGGACCCCGAGTCATCAAATGCTCACGGGAATGTTGCAAGTACTTCAGATGATGGAGAAATCCTGTACAGCGAAGCAGCAACAGTTTCTAAAGACAGACGGCAGCTCACTGATGTTTGGTTAGTGGATTCGGGAGCAACATGGCACATGACTTTTCACAGAGAATGGTTTCACACATATGAGGTCTTGGGAAACATTCTTGAATGGGATTTGAGCTCCTATGGTCATGCCCAGGGAGGGTAGCCACGCTGGTCGCCCACTTCTCCTTTTTTAGTTATTAAAAAAAAAATAGCATATAATTAGAAAGCTAGTTATTGTCGTTAAAAAAAAAAAAAAAAAAGAAAAAAAAAATCTGCGCACGAATTCTTGTATTACATTACTTAAATTTGCCTAAAAACATAATCCTCGTAAAATAGTTGGATAAACTACCAAAAAAAAAATATCCTAAGATTTGAGTGTTCTGTAATTTAAACCCTGAAGTTTGTACTTTGCATATTAATACCTTGAGATTAAGAATTTTTTCAAATTAATATCCCGAATTGACTTTTTGAATAACTTTAACTGGAAAAAGTCAATAATACCCTCAAGATTAAGGAGAATAATAAGGACTAATCCAGTTTTAATGGAGGATATTATTGTTTTTCATTATTAAAATTGGTCAAAAAATTCTTCTAGAGTATTAATTTTCTGAAATTCTTAATCTCAGAGTATTATTTTACAGAGTCCAAACTTCAAATTTTAAATTGCAGAATACTCAAACTTCTAGGTATTCTTTTCCAGTTCACCTTAAAATAATTATTAGAAATGGACATTGAGTTGCAGCATTTTGGGTAAAATGACTTTTACAGGAGTGTTATGTAAAAAAAAAAAAAAAAAATTAGTATTGCCACATTGTTTATACTTTATAACAAGAAAAGTGGTCACTAATACATTCATAGTCCTAAAAAAATCCTTTTTTTTTGTTTCTTATACGTTCACCTATAAAAATAAAAAAGAATTATAAAAATAAGGAGGTCAGTTTTTTTCTTTCTTTTTTTCCAGTTCTCGTATGATTTTTATTAGAAAAATATCATTTTTAAGACTTTTTCAAAAATACTATTTTTAAAATGATTATCAGTTACTAGAATCTGAAAACTAGTTACCAATTATATACCAGTAATAAATACCTTTAATTACTAGTTACCAGTTGCTAGTTACTATCCTAAAAAATGATATTTTCTTAAATATTTTTTCAAAAATGATATTTTTCTAATAAAAAGGGTACCGGATCTGAAAAAATAGATCCTACCATATTTTTCTTTTTTTTTTTTGTCTAAAAATGTTGTATAAGGCCTAATTTCTTTTTTCTTTTTTAAAAAAATATATTAGTAAAGTCACCCAAATTACTCCTAATCAGGTCCATTTCCCAAAGTAATTTGGGCCTAAATCACACCTATCCGTATTCAAATGGGTTTCTAAAACTTTTACTCACAAAAATAAAAACAAATTACAAAAATATGGTGGATCAGATTTTTTTTCCAATTTCTGTACCACTTTTTTTTTAAAAGAAAAATACCATTTTTTAAAAAAGTTTTTAGAAAAATACTTTTTTTAAAAAAAAAAATGATTACTAATTACTAATCTTTAAAAATTGGTTATCAGTTATTAGTTACGAATTATATATCATTTATAAATACTTTTAGTAACTAGTGCACGAAAACTAGTTACCAGTTACTATTTTTGAAAATGATATTTTTAAAAGCTTTTTTACAAAATGGTTTTTTTCTAAAAAAATCGGTATCAAATTTAGAAAAAAACTGAGCCAATGTTTCCAATTCTTTTAGAGGAAATTAGATTTTTTACGGTAAAAGTTTAAAAAAAATTGAAAAATCTCAGATTTAGTTAGAAAAATACCACTTTTGAAAGTATTTAGAAAAATACCACTTTTATTAATTGGTGAGATACTTGAGTCAACCTGTTAAATTATCTACGGCAACTTGATTAGTTACTTAAGTAACTAGATTAGTACCCATAGTGACCTAACTGGTTACCTCGAGTATCACTAAAGAGTATCAATTTTTTAAAAAAAGTATTATTTTTCTAAATATTTATCAAAAGTTATATTTTTTCAAACCTTTTCGAAAGTGATATTTTTCGAAATTAATCCGAGATTTTTCTAAAAAAATCAACCCATTTATTTTTCAAAGGAAAATAACATTTCGTACGTTTTTTCCAAGAAATAATGACAATTTTACGACCTAGCCCAAACAATAACTTTTCCGTACAGTCTGGGCAAAAGTATTTCCATTTTGTAAGGTGTACACCTTTATTCATTGTAAAGTTCATATAAATGAAGTAGAAGCAAATGCAGGTTTAGTGGCTGAACTCATTTTGTCCCACGTACTAGATCAGGGTTTGAACCCCTTCGGCCACACTCTTTCTTTTCTTTTTTATTTCTTTTTCATTTTCTCTTTATTTTTTTTCTTTTTCCATTTTCTCTTACCTTTATTTATTCCTATTTCGTTTTCTCCTTTTTAAATTCATTTTTTAAAGCCCACTTCCTTTTCCTTTTTTTTCGTTTTTATTTATTGTTTTTTTCATTTTTGATCTATTATTTAAGCTTCTTAAAGAATTTTACGATCGAGAAATGATTTGAGAAACTATTCTAGTTACTAAAGAAACCAACCATAGTAATAAAAGAAACTATATGCATAACTAATAAATAGTATCAGAAAAATTAATTTCGTTACCAAAAACACATAAACCAATTAACACTATTGGGCTCTAGTTAATCTTGTGGTTGCTGAAAACCATTTACCAATTAATATTAGAAACTAGAAACTATTTATAATGTTTTCTAACTATTTTGATGTAGTTGTTAAAATCTAACAGTCAATTAAGAATAAGAAACCAGAAATCAAACTGGTTTCTGCTAAACCAAATTGAATTACTTATATACAAGGTATTCCGTTAAAAGGAAACTAAACTGGTTTCCAAGAAACTTTTTTAATTTCTTGTGATTTACTTACATATATCGCATTCTGCTAAAAGAAAACCAAACTGGTTTCTAGAAAATCTTTGTGGTTTCTTGTGATTTACCAACATATAGGGCATTTCGCTAAAAAGAAACCAAACTGGATTCTAAGAAACTTTTGTAGTTTTTATGATTTACTTAGATAGAGAATATTCTGCTGAAAGAAAACTAAACTGGTTTATAGGAAACCTTTGTGGTTTCTTATGATTTACTTACATACAAGACATTCTACTACACATAAAGTAAACTAGCTCTCTGAAAACTATTTTAGTTTACTTTGATTTATTTACAAATAGAGCATTCTGCTAAAAGGAAACCAAACTGATTTTCTGAAAATCTTTGTAGTTTTCTGTATTTACTTATATATAGGACATTTTACTACACATAAACCAAAATTATTTCCTTGAAACATTTTTGATTTCCTGTGATTTACATATATACATGACATTATGCTAAAAAGAAATCAACTTGTTTCCTAGAAAGGTTTCCAGGAATATAATAATAGAATATAATAAATTGAGAAAGGTGAGAAAAAATGAAAAAAAGAAATTAAAAAGATAAAGAATAATAAAAAAGAAAAAGAAAAAAGCGCAAACTATGAAAATTGAATATAATAATGGAATATAATAAATTTTAAAGGACTGACAAAAAAATAGAAAAAGGAATTAAAGAGATAAAGAATGTAATAATTAAAAAAAAGAAGAAAAAATGACGTAAATTGGTTTCCTGAAAACCTTTGTTGTTTCATGTGATTTACTTACATAGAGAGCATTTTGCTAAAAAAAAACCAAACTGGTTTCTTGAAAACTTTTGTGATTTTTTGAAAACTTTATAGTTTCCTGTGATTTACTTACATATAAGACATTGTACTATGTATAAACTAAACTGGTTTTCTATGATGAGACAATGAATATAATAACAAAAAAAGCGTAAACTATGAAAATGGAATATAATAATAGAATATAATAAATTTAGAAAGGTGGGCAAAAAAATGAATCGAAGATATAAAGAGTTTAGGAACAAAAAAGAAAAGAAAAAGAAAAGCATAAACTATAAAAATTGTAGTGCCATGGTTTGAACTTGAGAGGGGAGCTAATTGGGGTTAGCTCAGTTGGTCCAAGGATTTAGAGATGTGTGTGTGAGTTTGTGGAGTCAGGAGTTCAAGCCTTGGTAGTGTGTGTGTGTGTGATATTTTTCTTTAAATTTGTAATAAGTGGTAGTCATTAGTTAAACCTCACTTTTTGGGGGGGAAAAAAAATTGAGAGAGGAGGAAATCAATTGGGGTCTAACTATTATGGCAATAAGTTTTCCATCATTGTTTCTTTTAATAATAAAGTTACTTTAAAATGTTGTTAATATTTATAAGTTTGCCACCGTGGCCTTTAGTATCCAGATTTTAGAGAAAATGTCTCTTTTAATCGTACAAAAATTATACCTCTCTCTTAAGTCGTATTTTCGCCATTTTTTCCTCAAAAAGTAAGTAAAAGTGTCCTAATCACTTTTTCAAGTTTTAACAGTATGGGCCTAGATTTCTGTAACAAATCTATTCTTTTAGAAAAAGGGAAATTATACATTATACGGTAATTTTGAAAAAAATTTGAAAAATACGGTGGTTTAAGTTTTTTTAAGGTGCGGTACGGTTTTTAATAGTTAAATACTATTTTTTTAAAAACTATTTAGAAAAATACTATTTTTTAAAATAGTAACCAATTTCTGGTAACCAGTTTCCAGAAACTAGTAACTAGTAACTAAAGGTATTTATAACTAGTATATAACTGGTAACTAGTAACTAGTAGCAAGTTTCTAGAAACCGGTAACTAGTAACTATTTTTTAAAAAATGGTATTTTTCTAAATATTTTTTAAAAAATGATATTTTCTAATAAAAATTGTATGAAAATTTGAAAAAAACCTGAGTTCCGTATTTTTGTAATTCTTTTAGTGTTTTATATGTAAAAGTGATAGAAACCCTTAGAAAAACGCCGTAACGTGGCCTTCATTTTCACCTTTTCAAATCCCTTTAAGTTCGGATGGATTAGTTGGGCTATGCTGGGCTTCACTATAATCAGCCTAGTTGTGTGGCGCTCTTGTTGGGCTGGCCTTTGAACCATAGATTGGTTTGGTACTATTTCAGTCCCAGGATCAAAATGCAAAGGGCTTTTTACACTTATACGGGAAAAACTTGTCCACCTTTTAAAAATACGGGACCCTAAAGAAATATTAAAAATTACGACAAACGGGTAGAAATTTTAGAAAAATACGGACAAAATGGACCTGGGCGCTTCAGACTTCGTTAGGCGCGAAAAACGAAAACAAGAAAGAATGAAAAGCAGCTAGGACGGACTGACTTTACATGCCAGGTGTAGTAGTGCGCTGCACCACTTATTTAGTTTTTCTCTTTTTTTTTTTTCTTTTTTTTTGTGTCTGATTATATCAGGCAGTATAGAAACCAAAAGGGCCCGTATTTTTCGAATATTTGAAGGCCATATGTCGTATTTTTGTGAAAAAGTAATAGAAAGCCGTATCATATGTAATTTTCTCAAATGCAAATGCCCTATGCAAATTTCCATGTCGTAAATCACGTACATTACAAATGCTTTTCGAGGAAATTTGGTTGATAGTATTTTGATAGTTATTTTTCCGAAAAATACTACGAATACCTTTTTTTTTTCTTTTGTCTTTTTTGTGTTTTTTTTTTTTTTCCCTAATATCAACTAAGCTGGTACATAAGTTGTCATCAATAAACTGATAAATGTGATTATGGTATAGTTTAAATATTTATCAATAAAATAGTAATAACTCGCATATCACATCACATCATATGATATTAAAATATACATCAATAACTCACGTGTCACATCACGTGTATTAAAAAATAGAAGAAGATGTCTGAGAATAGAGATCCTAGTATTTATATTCTAACTTTTTTTATTTTGAAAGTGTGTATATATATATATTCTAATCATTACCTGTAAATTATTTAGAACTTTTATTAATAAAATCTCGTGTTTGCTATTTAATTTCTCTCATTCTTGTAATAGTTGAGTTTAAGGCTATACTTGGTAGAGAGGATACAAAATTGGAGGAAAAGAAAAAAATAGCATGAAGAGAAAATGTGTATAATAGAAAGGAAATATCTCTTCTCCATAGTTGTTTGATATACATTGATATTAAAAATTGGTATAATAGCGGGATTAAGAATAAGTATGAAAATTCAATAAAATAAGAACACAAGAGGATTTTTAAAGTAGTTCAACTTTTCGAACAAAAAATATAAGTCTACTATAGTTTCTGTTATTCACTGAGTATCCTAGGTTCAATCCCTTTCTCTGACATATATTTGACATTAATTCAAATTAATAGCATAAAATCATGAAATATTTCAAATTAATAGTATAAAATCATGAAATATCTTAATTGGTGGAGATTTGATCTGATTTTCCCAAGCTACATACGAATATCCATGAAAATCTCAGTTTGAATTAATGAAAATCTCAGTTTGGAGATCTGCTTGCTTATCGAGTAGAAATGATCTCTTCGATCTCGACCAGCTTTGAATGAGCTAGCTTCTTGTCGAGCAATTAGAAAATTTGTGTACAATAGTATGTATAAAGGGAGGAAAGAAAATTAGTTGAATTTAAAATGATTATTTCACCCTTATGTTATTACTATTTAAAGTTTGGTTTAGAATGATAGTTTTAGCTTCCTTATCAACTTATGTAACTTTTTCCGATCTCTTTTCCCTCCATTTTGGGGGAGAAATATTAAGTATGCCCTACCAATTTTTTCTATTCACTTTTGTTTACTTCTCCTTTCTCTCAGAATAAACAACTATTTTTTTTTTTTATTTTTTTTCCTTTCAGTTACTCTCCATTTTTCCTTTCTGCCTTTTCTTTCCTCTCTATTTTCCTCTTTACCAAACATAATTTAAACCATAAATACCATCTTCCATATCTCATTTTTATGAAACTTGCACCCATATTTTGAGTCTCGTTGTAATAACTCCATATAACGACCTTTCAAGTGAGGGTTATGCATTATCGAATTGGAGAAAGAGAAGAAACGTCCTAATTGTTGGGAATCTGACCGACCCAGATTCGCCGCTCCCAGGACCTCACTTGAACGAGTATCAGAATAACAGAGAAATAAAAACAGGGAATAGAAACAATCACCACAACACAAGAATTTAAGTGGAAAACTCTCAAATCAGGAGAAAAACCACTGTCCTCAGAAAAGAATTTCACTATATAAAAAATTTCTACAATCGCATAGATTTTCCTCTTTTCTACTCAATGACCCCAATATACCCAGTACTCTCACAAATACTCTCTCACTCATACCTTTCATCACACTCTGTGAACACTCCTCTTACACAAAGAAAACACTCTCCTTATATAGAAAATACAAAGAAAAAAGAAAGGAATTTAATCAGAAGAAAGAAATAGTTGAAATGCTACTGATTTGGGGTGATTAGTAACCAAGGAGATGACCTCCTTATATAGGGTTCAAGCCTCCGTTCCTCTCCATCTTCTACCGATGTGGGAGTTTGGCTTCTTTCATATTTTTAATATTTAGCCAAATTCTAACAATCTCCACCTTGACTAAATAATGAAAATATCTATAGCTTCCGCTACAAACACTGTCTTTACCGATAGTCATACTCCACCATATGAATACACACTTAGAATTAATGAATTGTAAGAATTTTACCTCGGCTCATATCGAAAAAATTTTGCTGAAAAATTATGATATAGCTTCCACCATTTGGCTTTTTTTAGAAGCTCATCAGCATCGACATCATCCACTATACACCCTGCATCAATGCCAAACCAATACCCGTGTGCAAACTTGTGAATCCTGAACCCGCCGCTAATAGTAACACATCCTTTTTCATGACATCTTTGGAGATTAGTGGCATGCCATGAGGATGTACATATCCTAATCAAAGAATAAGATCATTATCTCCACTGTAAGAGACATTAGCAGCATCATCAGACTTGGAGATTTTAACCGAACCCGCTCCACTTTTTTGACAATTTCTTTTATAGTGCCCAAATTGTCTACACCCCCAGCAGATTATATTCTTTTTTTCAGAGTTTTTCTTCCTAGTGTCAACTGCTAATGCTGAACTCTCAGATGGAACATTACTTCCACCACCCATTAGCCTTCTTTCTTCAGACAAAAGTTTACTAGTGACCTCAGAAAAAACTACAGTCTCTTTCCCATATACCAAAATAGGTTTTATATGCTCATAGAAAGGTGGAAGAGACCAGATGAATCGTAATGCTTTATCTTCATCTTCAATATTAACTCCAATAGCCTCCAGTTTAGAAACGATACTATTTAAGACACTTAGATGATCAAAAATTTTCGTACCTTCATTCATATGCAGTGTATGAAACTGTTCCTTCAGGTACACTCAATTTGAGACACCCTTTGCTTGATACAACCCTTCAAGCTTTCCCTAAAAATCCTTAGCCGTCGTTATTCCAAGCACATTGGCAAGAACATTCTTGGTCAAAGACATGTGTATCGCACTTGCAGCTCTCTCATCTAGATATTCCCAGTCTTCATCGCTCATACTGGATTTCTCAGAATCTCTGCCCTTTAAAGCCTCTCTGCCCTTCAAAGCCTTGTGTAATCCCGATTGAATCAACGAATCTTTGATTTGTATTTGCCACAAGCCAAAATTGATATTCCCATCAAATTCTCCACATCGGCCCTAACCGGAGTTGAAAACTTGATTCTTGACATCTCGCTTTACACTCTCGCTTAAAAAAAACTAAGAAAAATTTCTTAGACTACAACAAGCTCCAGTGCACTGAAGAACTTGCCTGCTTTAATACCACTTGTTATGAATCTGATCGACCCAGATTTGCCGGTGCCAAGATTTCACTTCAACAACAAATATCAGAATAACAGAGAAATAAAAACAAAGAATAGAAACAATCACTACAACACAAGAATTTAAGTGAAAAACTCCCAAATGCCCTCAAAAAAGAATTTTACTATATGAAAAATTTCTACAATCACATAGATTTCTCTCTTTTCTACCCAGTGACCCCTCACACCTTTCACCACACTCTTTGAACACTCTTCTTACACAAAGAAAACACTCTCCTTATATAGAAAACACAAAGAGAAAATAAAAGAATTTAATCAGAAGAAAGAAATATTTGAAATGCTTCTGATTTGGGCTGATTAGTAACCAAAGAGATAACTTCCTTATATAGGGCTTAAGCCTCTGTTCTTCTCCATCTTCTACTGATGTGGGACTTTGGCTTCTTTCATATTTTTAATATTTAGCCAAATTCCAACACTAATTAACCTACTATGCTACAACAACCCTTCTGTGGTAAGTTGGTAACACTATACAACAACTTCATTCCATTTTCATAGTATTTCTTTAGCTTTTCATCGCAAATATTGTTGTGACAAAATACTTTTTCATTGAGAAATCTTTGTGCATTGTACAGGGAAGAAAATGGAACCAGCAGATGAGAACATTTTTTCTTTCTTTGAAGTTAACTTAAACGAATTAAAAAGAAGAAACGATCTCAATGATTTATAGACCATGCCTTGGAATCTTAGACTAAAACGAGAAAAAACAACAGACCAGAAATAAAGAAGTCAAAAAGATGGCCATGGAAGTTCACTCTCATATGGGTTAAATTCAAATAATTTTAGTGTGACCATTGACCAATGCTTCTCTTTATTTATTTATTTATTTATTAACAGAATCCGTCAATTTTTGTCCAAATTCACCTCCCCTTTATTACCATGGATATAATATATACATGTTCTCTTTTAAGGTAGCTGTTGGTAGTTTCAAACTTCAGAAAACTCACTTTAAAAATTACTATCATCATGTTCAAAGGTAGCGTGATTTATGAAGGAATTTCATTGTTTATTTGTGGTCCACCCCAAAGTCCCAACTGAAAGATCACAATTTTTGGAGAAAAATCTTCAAGTTGATACTGAATAATGACAATGGTCACTTTAGAACTAGCCAATAATTTTTGTGTTCTTTTGGAAGATTTTTTTCCCCCCCTAACATTGTTTTTCGAAGAGATAGTTGCATAAATACATTTTAACATTGTTTTTCAAAGAGATAGCTGCATAAATACATTTTAACATTGTTTTTCAAAAAGAGATAGTTGCATAAATACATTTCATGGATTTTGATTAAATAAAACAATCCACCTTTGATTTTAAAAAGTAACAAAATCATTCTTTTAAGTTTTAGTTTATAATTTTATATACAATTGTCACCATTGAGTCAAAATTCTAGGGATATCATCATGATAGCTAGGTGAAATGTGAATGTAAATTGAAATTCTCTTAATCCAGGAGATGACATTTTAGGTAAAATTTGAATGTACACCAAAAATGCAACGAAATGTTTTTTGTTTTCATAATCCCAAAGTGAAATATATTTTGTAATTTTCAGGTCCAAACAGAAATTTTTGCTATGTTTAAAGACTTGAGTACCTCCATCAAAAAAAAAAAAAAAAAAAAAAAAAAAGAACTTGAGTACCAATGTGGATCGTGTAATTTATCCAAAATTCGTAAGAGGTATTTATAAAAGGGGCTTTTGGCAAAATGTGGGCTTTTAAAACAAATATCCATTTTTTTAAACTCAATTAGCAAAATAATTGAGTATATTAGTTAATAAACCTATATACCCAATGCAAAAATTGATTTACTTGGTATAAATATCGGGTTAACTATGTCAAATATACACATGTAAAATTGGTTTACTCAGCTAATTTGGTTATAGAATTGAAAATATGAATATTTACTCAATTGATGTGTGACTTACCATAGATAATTTGTTTTTTTTTTTTTTTTGGAGGACTTACCATAGATAATTATCTAACTATCCCACTAAAGAGACTCATGGACCAAATTTGTTCAAATATATTTTGTTGTTGGTCCTTAATTGTTCAAGCTGTTGTCGCATTCATATTCAAGGTTGAACAAAGACAACCAAAATCAAAGTTAAAAACTGATTTAAAGTACGTGGATTTGTCACTTTTAGGCTAGTCAAAGGATTATATTGAGGAAACAACATACATAAACGATGTGGGGTTTTGTCGGTTGGAAACGCCAAAATTATCGTGTTGCGTCTTGTATATTTACCATGTGAGTCTGTGACCCACTAGATGACGTAATCTTCTCAAAGCGAAGCATGTGAACTCGTAAAACATGAGATATTATACTATTATTCCCATTTCATTAATTAAAGAAAGAAAAACAAATTAAGAGAAAGAAAAACAAATTGAGAGAGAGAAAAACACCAAACATGTATGGAATCTTGACATTAGTAGCTTTACTAATGTAGCTGTCCCTTGTTGACCGTAAACTTTTAAGGATGCAGTTCGCTTAATCCATGACATGTTTAAAAACTATATGTTTTGCTAGCATATATTAATTTGTAGCGGTGGAATCCGAATATATCTATATATCTATATATATATAGAGTTGATATCCTTCAAAATATAAATAAATTTGTCTAGTTTTGGTCGCTCTCATATTATATATATGGGCACCAATTCAGTAGATTTTTTTATTTTTTTATTTTTTATCTATGCACAGATATCAATTTGGCCAATGAAAATTTATCATGCACATTTTTTTATTATAAAAAATAAGAGAGAGAAATAGCATTAATGATGCACGTCTTTTTATGCACCTCATTATAGCCGTTGGATCACTATTAGATGATGATCCAACAGCTAAAAAAAAAAATACCTATACATAGGTAAAAAAAAAAATACCTACTGGATTGGCAACATATATATATATATATATATATAGGTTTGGTTTAAATGGTTACAACAATATTTACCTATGAATGGTTATAGTGGTTTAATCCGTTAGATCTAATATCCTACGGTGGTGATATATATATAGAGGCTCAAGTGGTAAGAGCATTTAGTACATGAGATCTTGGTCCTCTCTAATGAGGTGTGGTGGTGATTGAATAGTAGTTAATATTTTTCTTTAATTTGTAATAAGTGAAGACTATTAGTTAAGCCCCACTTTTTAAAAAAAAATAATAATATTATTAACTGCTTATTTCCAAATTAAAAGTATAATAATGGAGAATATTAAAAAAAATTATCTCCATCTCTTTTCCACGAGGGAGAAAAAAAAGCTTGATGAGAATATTAAATTCATGATGAATTTCTAATTAACTAATGGTTAGTAATTAATATTATAGTTTCCTAGCTAAATGCTTGACATACATGACTAGAAAACTGTAATATTACAGAATGAAATCTGAAAATGGAAAAAAAAAAAAAAAAAGCTGGGGGTATTAATATTGTTAAAAACAATAATTTTCTTAAAGTATATAATAAAATAATTGAAGCAAACACGAACGACTAGTTAAGGGTTTGCTTGGATTCACTTTTGTTTTCTGTTTTTCGTTTTTTTAAAATAGAAAAATGAAAAAAAAATTTAAAAGTTTGCTTGGCAACTTTGGCTTTGTTTTTTGTTTTTAAAAATTGTTACCAAAAATTTCAAAAAAAGTGGTAACAAAAAATTTCTAATACCTTTATTTTTTTAAACAAATTTCAAAAACAAAAGAACATACAAATATTTGTACACAAGTGCATACATACATATATGTATACACATACATAAAAATAAGTCTATATGATTTTCTCTATCATTATTTGTACTTTATTATTTCTGAAAACAAGTAGTGAAATAAAGTTTGCCAAGCATATTTTTTGCTTATAAAAATTGAAAATCAAAACAAAAATTTTACTTTTGTTTTCAATTTATTTAAACAAAAAATTGGAAGTGAATCCAAACAAGTCCTTATAGTTCACTTTTTCTTTTTTTTTTTTTTGGCCGGGGGTGAGTTTTATGAAAAATGATTGGGACACCAAAAAGTTGCACCAAAAAGTTACACCAATGATGTGACATCTAATAAAATTACTATTTTATCTATGAGTGGACCACACCATTCAAAATTTAGTGATTGATATGAATGCCAACTCATGTGGTGTAAGTTTTTTGTGTGAGTTAGTGGTGTCCCTAGTGTTACTCGAGTTTTATATATAGATCATATAGTTGAGTTGCACTCAGTAAAGTCAACACACCCTATATGTGTGAAGTTGACTGGGTCCCTCTATCTTGAGAAATAAGATATAAATATTAAACTCGAAAATTATTTAGAGTAATTCAATATGAAAAAAAGAAATCATGATAATAACAAAGGATAGGTCGCTCAAACAAAGTCAAGCTTTTTTAAATGCGCCACCCACTTTATAAAGCCTTGAACAGCAGAGCTAGCTAGAAGCTGATTTTTCGTCTTAATAATTTCCTGTATCCACTCAAACACAAAGTAAGTCTTGTCCTTGTATATTTGGGGTTTCGTTTTGGGTCTGCCCCTGAGTGAGAGATATATGTCCATATATACATATAGATTATATATAAACAGATCAGTACTTGTACATATATTAGGTATTAATTTATAGCCATGGGAAGAGCTCCATGTTGTGACAAAGCTAACGTAAAGAGAGGGCCATGGTCACCTGAAGAAGACGCTACTCTCAAGACTTATCTTGAGACTCATGGCACTGGTGGAAATTGGATTGCTTTGCCAAGAAAAGCTGGTCTCGCTCTCTCTCCCTCTGCTCTTTTTTTTTTTTTTTTTAAATAATTTGGCTTGAATATTTATAATATATAACAAAACGTCAGTTTAAAAGCAAAGATTCAAATTTTCTAAATTTGTCTATTAATTATATATGAGTCGCCTCTAAATTAAATATGATTGATTCGTTAGTGATCCATGAAAATGCATCGATCTGGGGACTTATGTATTTTTCTAATTTAATTTGAAAATAGAAACTTTATGGAAAATGCTTTTGTTTAAAAAAAAAATTAATTAAAAATATATAATAATTGTGGAGATTATGGTTTTGTGAATATAATTAATTCTTTTGTATCAATCAATCTGTAAATTAATAGCTACGTACTATGTTCCTACGTAATTAGAGTCTCCAATTATGTGATAATATTGTATGTGTAGTTGCTCAAATTGTTCTCTTGGGTTTATTTATTTATTTCATTCTCGTGAAAAAATGTTCAAGTTTCTTATTTTCAGCTAAAATATTCAATATATATCCAATTTGTTTCAGACACAAAAAGGGTTGAAGCTCAATATTGTAGTTATTGTAGAGATATGAATTCTTTATAAACTGAAATACTAGATATAATCGAATAATAAAAAACAAATATTATTCTTGACCATACGACACAAATTTTTTATTTCTTGAAATATAAGAATTACACCTTTTTTAAATAAAACAAAATAGATATACAAACCTATAAAGTTAACCCCTCTTCTTTTATTTTATTTTATTTTATTTTTTGAGGTTACAAATAACTTCTTTCAAGAAATTAAAAAAAAAATGTTAGCTTATTAATTTCTTATATTTCATTTATCCTTTAATTCCTAGTACAAATTATATCAGATGATTGTCATTTCCGAAAATAAATCTGATGTTGTCTTATTGGGATTTCCCCAAGCACTTTTGGATACTATTAATAAATATATGATGATAATTTATGTTAATTAATTTCCATTTCTCCTTAACCTAATAAATGTCTCTTTTTAATCAATGGTATACGCCTTAAAATTCCATATCTATAGGCCTAAGGCGATGTGGCAAAAGTTGCCGTTTACGGTGGCTCAATTATCTCAGGCCAGACATCAAACACGGCGGCTTTACTGAAGAGGAAGACCACATTATCTGTAACCTCTACAACCAAATGGGAAGCAGGCAAGTCTAGCTGTTTAATTTCTTTAATTTATGTACATAATATTATAAAAACACACAACTTTTAATTATTAATACATTGTCAATTTTTCTTTTTAATTTTTAATTTTCGATATTTATGATGGTTAGATGGTCAGTCATAGCTTCACAACTACCAGGAAGAACAGATAATGACGTGAAGAATTATTGGAACACCAAGTTAAAGAAGAAGCTCTTAGCAGGGAAAATGAGCCTTATTACAACAAACACTAGTAGTAACCCTATCCCTACTAGCACTAGTACTACTACTGATCATCTTATTTCTGGGTTAAAACCTTCATTTCAGCCTCCTATTTTGGTCCCAAAACTCCAAACCCTCCCTGAAAATTCTTCCTTATCATGTCCAAATTCACTAACTGCCCCATTAAGGATGATATCAGCTGATATTAATTACAATGTTCCTGGACTAAGTGTCTATGATCAGAGATTGAGTTTCAACAACTCAGTCATGGATTTTTCGGATCATCAATTCGATCATGTCAATTCGAAGAAAAATCGTGACATTATTAATGGTTTATTGTCACAAGAAGTTTTGAGCATTTCGCATTCGTCGAACTCGATCGTGCCTGCAAGTGATCATCACATTCAGCATAATAATCTTAAGCGTGCTTCAATATTGCCTGAAATTAGTGGGTGCGATGAGTATAGCGACGGGACTACGACTTTGATGGATTTTGAGTTTGGATTATCACCTTACGACAACATTGTTAACGACGTGTCGTTTGAGGAGAAAGCAGCTTATAATAGCATGAGTTTAGCTGATCATCAAAGTATTATCAACCATCACTGACGAAAGGTAACGAAGTGGGAGAAAAATAAATAGGAAAGGAACATTATTACCATGTGGAGAAAGGAGATGGGGCTAGCTAGAGAGAGAGGCAATAATTAATTCAATTGCTTATTATTAAATATTATTTTCTCTTTTTGTTCCATTGTATAATTATTTGGAACTTTGGTAGATAGGAATTAATTAAGATATGATATTATTGCCTATCTGATTTATATGTATACATAAATGACGTAAGGAAAGATATAAATTAATGTATATCAAATATTCCATGCATGTATCAATCTTAATTACCCGTAGATATTCCCTCCAAAAATAAATAGTACAATATATTTGTATAAAATATACCATGCATGTGTTGGTAATTTGGGTGTGTCTGACTAGTGTGTGATATTATTGAAGATTTTGTGACAGTGTAGTTGTGGGGTCTCAAAGATATGGTTTACTGCTATTGATAGGGGGGATGCCCTCAGCATGTTTGCCTGTTTCTTGATTTTTCAGGTAAAAGAAATGATCATGAAAGTTGCATGGGCGGTGTGGCCAATTCAAAGCTCAAAGACTATATCAAAAGAAAAATAAAATAAAACCGAAAAAAAAAAATCTCTCTCAACTACAACCGTAAAAGATTCTTCCCTATCTCTAAGTCCAAATTAACCCTTTGTAGTCACATAATTTCTCATGATAAAGTCTTTCTTATAGTTTAAATGGAAAAGGTCTATTTTTTTTATTATTTTGAGATATTATCATTTTTATGTCTTATATTTTGACATTTTGTTCAAATTATATCTTGTATTTTAGTTATTATCAATATTGACCCTTAGATTTGAAATCTATTATAAATATATACCCTGACACCAATTTAGAGTAGTTAGGTAAAGATGCCATTTAAAAAATTAAAAATAAACTTTGTACTGATCCAATAATAAGTTTATTAAATCATATTGGTAAATTAACTGCTCTAAATTAGTGTCAGGATATAAATATTTAATAGATTTTAAGTCTAAGGGTTAATAATATTAATAATATCAAAATACAAAGTATAAATTGAACAAAATGTCAAAATACAAGATATAAAAATGATATTATTCCTATAATTTTGAAGATATTATTACATACTTAGTCTAATTAGTAGCCACAAAGATTTCACTATTTAAGTTTAAGCTTTAAAGTTTGAATTCCAGCCTTTTTATTTTTATTTATATAGGATAGCAATCTCTACTCTAGAAATTTTCATTATTAGAAAAATTCAAGGGGATTTTATCTAGCTAGGTTATCCTGGAAATTCTAATCAACTCGCATATTATATGTGTGTGATATATATATATACACATTATACATGTGTATATATAGATTTATTTATTTCTTTACTCCCTCTAAGGCAAATCCAATTTATGCGCAGTTTCTTGTTAGCCAAAAAGAAAAAAAAAGCAGCTTTTTAAATCCTGTAATTAATATTCCCTAAAAACACCTTCCACTTAGCATTCTTGTCTGTCAATTGTCCCTGCAATTAAAAAAATTTGAGTTTCAAAAGCTAATATTGTACTTCTCCTTCAAGCAAATTATATAGATATTGTTCATTGTACGGTCAAGTACTTCATGTCTATTAATTAAGAAAATGCCGTTGAGAAAGTATTATATTTTTGCCAATATCAATTTCTCGTATAAAAGCTAATATAATCAAGTTGGAGTTTACTTAATATTTGATATGTGATGGCAAAGCTTGTGACGACTATCGGTTCTACATATGTGTGGCTTAACTTGTAATTAAGTGCTCAAGACCAAGTTTTGTTTTATTTCTTTTTCTTGAATGAAATTCGATCCTCAGGGATTTTATTGAAAGACAAACAAACGGCTAAAATAATATAATCAGCGAACAAATGCCAAAAAAGCATCCTACCCAAGAGAAACAACATAACAAAAACTCCACAGAACCTCAACCGCAGGTGTGGACCGCGTTTTATGCCTATTAATTCTTTAAAATGTAGACATTAAACTCCACTAGCGTTAATGATTAACATATTGACAGCATTGAGATCATCTTGAGGAGGGCAAAACTAATACATGATTAAGCAACGAAGTAGGCAGAAAAAAATAAAAATAAAACCGTTTTTCGTTTCGACATGTACACTTATTGAAAAAAATAAATAAATAAAAGAAGAATAAAGATAAAGGCTTGGAAAGCTGGACTGACATTTTGTTCCCTGTTACGTTTTCAAATAAAATTTAGGCGTTGTATCATTATAATGTGGTATATCTACTTCTTGGTGGCATTACATGTGGATGAATATTCCTTCTCAAGTGAATTATTAAGAAAACAACCATTAACGCTATCAGAAAAGCCAATGTCAAATCCCTTTTGTGCAGTTTGTCCGTTTTAGGGGGAGGAGAAAAAAGTCCCTTATTTTCATAGAGAAAATTTATACTCTTTTTTATAGTTCATATGATATATATATATATATATCAACGTATGTACTTAGCATATGTCAGAAAGAATAAATGCCTTCAATATGCAATGAATTTGAAATATAGTATTAATAATCGGGAGAAGCCCATTTTGTCTTCCAATACACCTTTTATTAGTAAGTATTTAAGCTACTATATTATAATATTCATATTAATGATGAAATTGTTATACACTTAATATAGTATTAGTAACGTAGTTATAGGCAGTATATCCTGGTTATAAGCACACGTTTCTTCTAATATTGTGGAGGATTCTGAATTCGAATATCTCTACTCCAATTAAACAAAAAGAAAGAAAAAAAAAAGAAAGAACAGATTAATTTATTCCTTCAAAATAAGAGGCTCAACGATCCATTAATAACTGCCGATACATACAGTGAATACGGATATAGTGAAGTCAGTTGGCTTGACTTGACTTTGATACGTACATATGAAAACTAATTGATTGTATTTATTAGCTTCAAGATATATATTTTATCCGGGTATTGTACTTGAACGATGAGAATAGTTTCTAAATATATGCTGAATAATTCACAATGTGCTTGAGTAGCAAGGTTGCAATATATACATGTAAGAAGACATGCATGGCATATATAATCCTCCAATAGCATGCATGAAGCAATTTCAAAATTGAACTTTCTAACGTTATTAATATTCAATTGCCATCCCCAATTACAACTGATCAAATGAAAAAATACACTGCTCATTGTTGATGAGTCCTCACAGACTACAAATAAAGTAGGGTTTTTTTTTTTTTTTTCATATGCTAGTAATTGTATATATTAGTTGTTGGTGGACGTTAGTGATCATTAATATTAAATATCGGTTAAGATGTAATATTCCCTTTCGTTCTCTTCAAAAAAATATTCCCTTCTGTTTGTTCTGTCAGCTGATAGAACTTCATGCCCGAAGTCAATGAAAAAGATAATCTTATAAATGGCTACACCGTGACGCAAGACAAATTTTTTGTTAGTTGTATATACAATTATTATATAAGCCTATTGCTTATAAAGTACCCACAATTTGTTAATTATATACAACAATTATACATGCATGACTAAGTACCCATTAAACTAATTATTGAATTTTAGATGCAAATTTATTCACGTTATTGGTGCAATTTCTAAATTAATGTTGATTCCCTGTTTTATGTTTTGTGGTACTATTTAGTAATATTAATATTTTAATTAGAGAATCTTGGCCATTTGCAAGTGTGGTACGTACTTAGTTGCTTTTGTCTTTATGATGTCTTCTTCTATATTTCTATTGATTTGTTGCCTTTGATATTATTGAACCTTTCAGTACTCGACTGAATACGCATTCATAGTTGGGAACACACTTTCGACTCTCCACATTAATTTAATACTTAATTATATTGCCTTTTTTAACAATTAATAATCAGATATGCTGATTAATGGCTTAGCTATACTATACTGTAGTCCAGCTTCTTTCTTTTTTTTTTTTATCACAACATTTGTTTTCTTCAAAACAGACAGTAATTTTTTTTTAACTACGTAATACATAAAAAATTGTTGAAGAACGAATATATATTTTGCAAAATTAATATTAATGCTACGCCTACAACAATGCAACTTAGGTCTTACCTGTTTATATTTTCTATTTTCTGTTTTTTTTTATCTATAATAATAATAATAATAAAAGCCAGCATTATTTGCTAAGAATTATACATTAATTAATTTTTATTTTCTTAAAAAATGTTAGACTTTTGGTGTTGACTTTCTCTTAGGAAGATATAGGGAAACATATATAAAGTGCAATTATTACGGAGTAAGACCTTATAACTTATTGTAAAAACTATTTTATGCATAATTAATGTGTCTAAGCAGTTTAATTATACTTTCTATAAGATCACACTTGAACAAGTTTACGGCTAGGGCAGTTTACTTTACCTTTTTATGGACTCTCATAGCATGCGTGCAGCTGCTCTAGTTGTAAGTGCATCTAATAGTTGATTAGTTTCTGACAGCCGGTGGCTTTTTTAGCCTTTTCTGCAATTGGTATGTATGTATATATAATCCTTGGCCACATTAATTAATGTCCCACCTGTACTGGTGCCAAAGAGGAAAAAAATTTACACTCCACGTATAAAAAAGTTACACAACATGTGAGTTTTATAATACACATGCTAATTAACAAACATGTATAACATTTTGAAAAGCTTGAAAAATATTCTAAGAACATATGTAGTATCATCACCTAAACTATGGGTCAGTGACAGAAAGGGAATTTTATAAATAAAAATTCAATAATAATTTTAGAAAAATTTATAAAATAGTTTTAAAAGTAAAATTATCACAGTTTTGTGATAATCGTTAAACGTAGATTGATAATAAAATTTATAAAATAAAACCAAGTATCATCATCATTATTCTCACAATCCATGCATAAAAGTTATACAGACTGAATCCATGATATAGGCCCATAAGTATTAATACAACCCAAAAAATTTAAACAGAAATATTTTATATAGTTACCAATTATTTAAATCAATAACGATCTCCTGTTTACTCTGTTTCTGAATCTCCAAGGTTACACTGAATATTACCTGAGAGGGAAAAAATAAGGGGATGCTCACATGCTCAGTAGGAATTCAATTACCTTTTTGAATAGATGTAATTTCTCAAACCTACATGATTAGTACCTTTCAAATCCATTTATAAACTAAGTTTATAAAATAAATGAGATCGAGAATAATTATATATTCAAAACCAAAACCAAAACTACATAATTGTACATATCATACATCAACCAATGTATATGAGTGAGCTCTCATTCTCCCATAATGACCCTGTAATACCTCTTTACCAGATGTACTCAGCATCCTGACACTACCCGAAGGTGTGTCAGCAAAACCTATACAGAGGGCCTAGGTCTCTCACCTAATGCTGCAGCAACTCGCCAGTGATCTAAACTACCACGATGCAATAATGAAACTCAAGTGTGCGATCCTATGGTATATACAACATGTAATAGTTCACAATAATCATGCATCCAAGAATTAATCAAATCATGTTTTAAAATCCCACTTAGTATTATTTTGAGATTTACTATAACATAGGTAGCACTCCACTGTATTACTCTATAATCACAATTTAAAAATATGTATAAAAATTCATACAGTCCAATCCCAGTATAATCCAATGTGTTTCAATAATTTATCAAAGCATCGAGTAATTCACGATTTTTCATAAATCAATTATAACGTAATTATAAATAAAACAGGTATAAAAACTAGGCAATTGAACCCCTACCTCGAGATGGTAGCTATACCAAACTAACGACGTTCAAAGAATCTCCTGTTGGCCACTTGGGTGCTCGAACGGTCATTTTAGAATTCCCATAAGCTTACTTTGAGGAGTGACTTTTCTAATGGAATCTCAAATTGAGAAACCGACTTCACCACTGCGTTTATAGAGTCCAAAATAGCTAGATTTAATATATAATTTGTCAAATTTAGATTCCAAGCCAAGACCCATTCCGTGGCACGCAAATGGCACTATTCACGAGTCTCGTGTCTAGATTTTCGTGCTATTTCGACACATAGTGATATTTTATATTAAAGTTCATCTTTCGACCTCATTGAATCCAAATTTGAGGTCAGAATTTCGTTTTGAGGTCCCGAGCCTTAAACGGGGTTCAAATCTGAAAATTAAAAATGTCACTTTTTGAAATAATTTTAAAAATATCCTCTTTTTCAATTCGAAAATTGACATACTTCCGGATATCATTTTAACACCTAACAATACACTTATTCATAATTTTCTGTCTTCCACAACCTCGTATAATTATTTCGGGCAAAATAATTACCTAATAAAAATAATTATAAAAATGCCACAAAAGTATTTGAAAAATAGCGAAATAGGAAAACTTCTTACTGGCGGTGAGTTGACGGCCGAAACTAATTGGAGATGAATAGCAACGATGAGACGAATCCATATGTATCGGCGTTGTGGCGAAACGACGTCGAACAACGGCCCGGGGTAGTCATTAGGAATTACCAAGATATTATAGTTGGTGCTTTCTCTATATGGATTCTTGGATGCTTTGAACCTTACACAACTAAATTAATGGCTATGAAGGAAGGTTTGATATTTTCCAAAGCTCAAAGTTTAGTAGTTGATTATTTGGAAAGTGATTGTGTTAGTACGGTCCAAACGATTGATTAAGTCATTTGTCATCAAATGACTTAATTATTGGAGGTATTATTTCTCTTTTGAAAGAAAGCAGTGGTAGCCCTTGTTATTTTACTTTTCGTTATAGAAACAAAGTAGCTCATACATTTGCTAGTTTGTGTTTTTATTTTGATGTTGATTCTGTTTATTTTGAGGAATTTCATGCTTATATTGCTCAATTAGTAGCAAACAATCTATGTTAATAAGGTTTCCTCCCTTTACCCTTTAAAAAGAAGAATTTATGACATTCAAACATGTAATTAATTGATTCGCTTAATTATTCCTAGTCCTAATAATGTGTCTTATTATGTGAACCGATTCTGTTTCTCTTCAGTTGAAGAAAAAATATTAAATTGAAAATACCTTAGTAAGACATCGACGTAGTATATATGACATCTGGCCACCTGGATGAGTAATAATCACATGTATAAATGAATAGTAGTTATACAATTTTCATAGAATTCCAAAATTGAATAGTCAGTTTTTTTTTTTAAGGAAAAAAAAAGTATGAGCAATACTATAAGGCATCATATTGGAATAATGTTGTGGGACCTAAACTCTAATTATAAGATGGGTCTATAATTGAAAAAATCTTTTGAAGTAAATAAACCAAATGAACATTTAACCACAGTCATGGAGAACGTTGGTTCGACATTACTTGAAGACAAGAATTTGTCTCCTATGGCTAAACTGACATAAGCGACTTCAACACTATAAATTATGATTCGAGAGATGTACAAGAGTGTGTTGACCAATCAAAAAATGCCGAAAATACTTTCAAAATAGTCAAGAATCTGATAAAAAAATGCTTTCAAAATAGTCAAGAATTTGATAAAAAAGTTGGCAGATAAGATTAATCTTGATAATATTTGAAGTATTTTTTACTTGACCTACTATGTTAATATGCTATGTTTGCCTACTATATTAAAGTATTTTAAGTATTATTCTCCCAGTATTATAACATCTCCTTCTACTTGATATGATATTGTCCGCTTTGGGCCTAAGATTGATAAGAAAGGGTAAGTTGTGCTGTCTCACATTGACTGGAGAATGTGAAAAGGTGATAGTTCATAAGTAAGCATCCACCTCTCAATGGTATGAGGCCTTTTGGGGTGAAATCCAAAAAAAAATCCATGCGAACTTAGGTCAAAAGCGAACAATACCACGCCAAGTAAATAAGGATGTTACAAATAGTATCAGAGCTGAAGCCCAGCTGGAAGTGTGGCTAACGAGGACGTCGGATCCCCAAGGTGGGTGATTGTGACAGTCAAATTCCCTTGAGCTAAATCCACCTGAGCCCAAGATTGGCAAGAGCAAATCCATACGGGCTTAGGCCAAAGTGGACAATATCATACCAAGTGGAGGGGGATGCTAGAACAATTAGTACCAGAGCTAGAGGATGTTACAAATAGTATCAGAGCTGAAGCCCAGCCGGAAGTGTGGCCAACAAGGACGTCAGGCCCCTAAGGTGGGTGTTTGTGACATTCAAATTCCCTTGAGTCAAATCCATCTGAGCTAAAGGTTGGCAAGAGCAAATCCATATGGGCTTAGGCCCAAAATGGATAATATCATACCAAGTGGAGGAGGATGCTAAAACAAATGGTACTAGAGCTACGCCAAATCCACCTGAGCCCAAGGTTGGCAAGAGCAAATCCATGCCGGCTTAGGTCTAAAGCAGACAATATCATACCAAATAGAAGGGGATATTAGAACAATTGGTACTAGGGCTACACTTAGGTTGAACCTCTGAGAACATGAAAGAAAAACTCAAAGGGGACAATATCATAGAAAGTGGAGGGGAATGTTACAAGTGTTGTCTTTTTTTTTTTTCCCCCCTTTTGGGTTTGTTCAGTGTGGCTTTCATTGTTTTTGAATTCTATTCTCTCTTCTTTTTTTTTTTTTTTTCCTAATGATAAAATAATGCATGAAAATTTTATGATGGACATAAATTTTGTGTATCAGTTTCTTTCTCCATTAATCTTCAAAGCTTTGTCCATAAATCCAAACTTTTAAATATTAGTAACCTCTAGAGACACGAAAGACAAACTCAAAGGGTACAATATCATAGAAAGTGGAGGGGAATATTACAAGTGTTGTCTAATTTTTTCCCGCTTTTTTTGGGCTTGTTCAGTTTGGCTTTCATTATTTTTGAATTCTACTCTCTCTTCTTCTTTTTTTTCCCCTAATGATAAAATGATATATGGAAATTTTATGATGGACATAGATTTGGTGTATTAGTTTCTTTCTCCATTAATTTTCGAAGCTCTGTCCTTAAATCCAAACTTTTAAATATTAGTAAATGGATACTCTGAATCAACTTTGAAAAAATTATGTACAAATGATAAAGATTTATATTTCCCATAATTGAAATGGTAACTATAATGTTATAGCATAGGGAAACTTATAACTGAAAATAAGGATATGCAATTATGTAATTTCTTGAATTCAAATAATTAACACATATCAATGTCAAATATTATCATAATGGAAGAAAGTCATGAAAAATTCGTAATGAATCAATAATGTGATGATAAAAATCTATGAATAATGCATCCTTAGGTTCAAAGATCATTTTAAGTGACACAAGAAAATTCGTAGTTGAGCAAGCAAGCGGATGGCAAATTGTAGATTGTAAGAAGAGTGATGTGTACAATGGTTTGTAAGAGAATAAGGCTGACTATAATGGATGTGATGTTGTATTATCCATTGTGCATTTTTAAGAAAAATGACTTAGATAAGAGATTCTATTACAGCTATTCTTAAGATGAAGAGAATAGGTAAAAGAACTTGTTTTGGACTGATAATGCATGTCGGGTGAATGCATTGTTAATTTGGTGATTGTATTGCGTTTATTATGACCTACAAAACCAATAAATATGGAAAGCCGTTGGTAATTCTTTTGGAGGTGAACAACAATAACAAAAACATATATGTTCGGGTTCACTTTAGTAGCAGATTAGACTAACCCTTATATTTGGGCAATAGACAATTTCATAGAATATATGAAAAGGCAAACGATGCATTACCACCCTAACTAATGGTGACAAGTCAATGCACAAAGCCACAGAAGGTGTTTTTCCTATGGTTGTTTTACCATATTTGCAAATGGCATATTTTACTAAATGCCAAGTCCCAGTACACCAATATTTAATAGGGTACTACGGAACATGATTTTCAAATACGAGCTCTCTTTTTACTTCCATTCGTGAACCATATCATTTTCACATATTATATATTAACCCTTTTTTTAAACCTTTTAGGTATGTTTAACGTTGAAGAAATTTTCTCTTAATATATTTTCTATGTAAGAAGAATTTGAGGATAATTGGAAAACTATGGTCACTTAGTTCAAATTAGAAAATAACGAGTGAGTTAATTGGTCTTATAGTCAACATGAATTTATGGCAAACACTTTTTTGTGTCCACAAAGTTAGAGGAGATGCTGCTATCATTAGATGTGGGTTAATGAATGCTAATCTGAAAAAGAATTTGGGTTACGACATGATGATAATGGTTTAGTTTGCCTTTGCTACAATAAAATGATAGAAAACTATGTTACTATATTAAGGGAACCTATCATTCCAACACCTACCATAGAGGGAATAAAGTGACAAATTACAACACTACTGCAGACAAGAGATTGTTCTTCCTAATATGGAAGCATATTCAAAGAACTAACAAATGTGTTGTTGAAGTAGATGCAACTACAAAAGATTCTATTATGTGGAGACAAAGTGACAAGTACATGGTATGTTGTTGCTCTTGATATAAGTTCAAAACTAGCACGTAGGCATTTATTTGCAACAATGAAGTGCTTGGACATCTTAGAGCTTCCTAGTTTTCTTATCAACAACAGATGGTTGAAATATGTAAAAGATATTGACTCATCCAAAGTTGGGCAAGGAATAAAAATGTACTCATCTTGACGAAAATTAATGAAACTACAAAGTACGGTATTACTATATAGAGTAACTGGTGGGATATTTAGCTTCAAAATCCAAAGAAGTACATCATTGAGCTTCAGAAGTGATGTTAGAGTTGCTTCAAGAGCTACAATCCATAGAAAAGGAACGAGATTGGGTCTCTAAGAACATTTCAATCTTTGGAAGCACTACATTAGTATCTTTCTGTTGTTTCATATCTCGAAGAATGGTCTAGGATGTATTCTGATGCAAAATGGCAAAGTCATTGCTTATGCCTCTAGGCAATTGAAGGAATATGAAAAGAAGTATCCTACTCATAATTTAGAGCTAGCAGTAGTTATTTTTGCACTGAAAATTTAGAGACACTATCTTTATGGGGAGAAATGTGAGATCTACACAGATCAGAAGAGTCTCAAGTACTTCATTACCCAAAAGGAATTGAATATGAGACAAAGAAGATGGCTTGAACTGGTGAAAGATTATGACTGTGAGATTAACTATCATCCAGGAAAAGCCAATGTGGTTGCTGATGCTCTAAGCAGGAAATCATTGGCTGCTATGACTGCTAAGTATGTTCATATAAAGCATTTCTTAATAGATTTACATAAGTTAGAATTAGAGATTGTGCCTACAGGTCTAACAGACAGATTGGCAGCTCTTACTCTACAACCAATAATTTTAGAAAGTATCAAACAAGGCCAGAATACGGATCCTTATTTGATGAATTTAAAGAGTAAGATAGAATCTGCAAAGATGGTAGCCTTCCAGATTTCTAGTGATGGTATACTCAGATATGGAAATAGATTGTGTGTGCCTGGTGGAATTGTAAGAAAGGAGATGTTAATGGAAGCTCCTACCACTCCTTACTCTGTGCATCCTGGTACTACAAAGATGTATAGAGACTTAAAGATACATTACTAGTGGCCTGGTATGAAGAAAGATGTGGTTGAGTTTATAGAGCAGTGCCTCACGTGAAAATAAAGGTTTAAGCCAAATCAAAACTAGGCCAAGTCAAACAACATGCTCCCACACCAATAAATCAGAGGCAGTTTCTAGGCCTAGAGTTTGTCATTATTGCTAAAGCACTTGCCATGACTATCGAAACTACTAAAGTATGTAAGGTTAAGGAATTAAGAATCTCAAACCACAATGACAAATAATCTTCAATTTAATTTCAACTCTTTCTTGATTTAGATGTAATTTTTTGAATGATTGTTAGCACAATTTCCCTATGTCTTTCAATTTATTTTTATTTTGTTATGTATTATATCATCAGAATAATTTAATCTAATGTTTTGCACTTGTTTGTTTTCTTTCAAAATATATATATATATATACAATTATATACTAACACATAGTAATTGATATACTAATAGACAAAAATTGATATATTGAAATAAAATTAATATACTGAAACATATTAATTTTCTAAAATTTTGATAATAAAGAAAATTGATCTATTAAAAAATAGTCACTTTTCAAAAAAAAAAAAAGATAACAAAAATGTATATTTATTAAATAGGTCAAAAAAGGCCATTTCTTCGAAGAAACTTGATTTTTTATGGTAATTTTTTAAAAAAAAAAAGTGAAAAATCCATAATGGGTTGAATTTTTCGAAAAAATCCCGATTGATTTAGAAAAATATCATTTGTTTTAAAAACATTTAGAAACATAATATTTTTAATAAATATTTAGAAAAATACCACTTTTTCTTCAAAATTAGTATATTTTAATAGTACTCAAGGTAACCAGTTATGTTACTCATTACCTAGGTAACCAGTCTAGTATCTCATCAATTCATAAAAAGTGATATTTGTTCGTACTTTTAAAAGTGATATTTTTTTAATTAAAATCTAATTCTTTTAATTTTTGGTACTTTAGACCTAGAATTTTGTAAGAAGCCCCATTTCTTAAAGGATATTTCCTATAAATACTAATTTTTGTAACTGATCTTAAAAAATCGTCTGAAAAATCATCGTTAAAAAGTTATCTTGGCTTACTCCTACTTATCTCCAAATCCCTATGCCACCATAACCTGAGAAAGGATGGGATCACTTCTGGGCCGAAATCAAGCAAACCTAATCCATTATGTAATCATGTTACAAGCCCAAAAGATCTGGTTAGGACAAAAAAGCCCAAAAAAAACCAAATGACTAAGGACCACGCATAAACCTATAAAAATTGGAATTTGGACTTTGGTAAAAGTAGTATGGGCAAAAATTACTTTTCGTGATTATTCTTTACGATGACTTTCTTCAGGACTAGTAATGAAAATTATGACATTTAATGACATCGTATAACATGTCATAAAATTTGTGATTACCAATGATCTTGGTTATTTTTTAAAATTGGCACTTTTTAAAATTATACCATTAATGGATCATATTTTTGAAAGTATCATATTTTTATACTTTAGTTTTTTAAAATACCATAATTTTCAAGTTTAATTTTAAAATAGAATATTTTAATTATATTTTTTTAAATTAGCACTCTTTAATTGCAGATAGTGATCAATGGTAACTAGAGGTGTCAAAACGGCTAGCACATGGGCCACGTCTGGGTCGTCCCTTTTACACAAACGCTAGGCCCGCCGGCCCATTTTAAGGGGGAAAAAAAAATTTTGAACAAAAAAAAAGATGACGAAGTTTTTAAATTGATTTAATTAAATGTCTATATTTTAAAAATTATAGCTAAATGTCTTTTTTTTTTTTAAACAAGTTATAAAATATGTTGTATTTATATTTTTGTTATTAAATAAGTTAGACATTCAGTTATAAATTTTTGAGTTTGGTCGTTTACTAAATTTTGAGACAAAAAATGGTCAAATCAGCCTAAAATTATATTCCCTTAAATGTATTAGAAAAACGCAATTCATTTTAAGTGATATATGCGTAAAATAAGTGATTTTTTTTTTTTTTTGTTAGCTAAGACTTATTTATTGATAAAATAACAAAAAAAATTTATTTAAAATTTTCTATGCCTAGGTACTTCATGGCCGCCTGGGCGAGTTAGGTTTTTATTTATTTATTTTTATTGCTTATAAAACTAATATAGTTGGTTTTTTTTTTTTTTTGGTTATAAATTTGAACATTTTTTAATATGTGAAAAATGACCACTTTTTAAATATGGATACAAAATTTGGTCATTCGGCTAAAAGCCCTTTCTAAAATCTGCTCTTAATCCGCACTTAATGTAAATCATATGAAATAATATATAAAATAGTACGATATCAATCTACTGAACACCCTTAACTCGACTGTGGTTGAACTCATTTGACGACAATCAAGCTCAATGCTGAAAAAGAAAAAAAAAAAAAAAAAGGCTTATTCTCTGGTTTTATGTTTGACTACAATGGAATGAGAAGTGCAAGGACTGCCATCTTTTTAACTCTTTTGTCTCATTACTTAATATTTAGACTTTCATTATGTTTTGTTATATTATTAAAACATGTGATATTCTAGTAGAGCTCACCATACCAAGCGGAGATTGATTCAAATATTTGTATAATTGTTAACATGTTCGACAGAAGACAAATAGCTAGAAATTATTTTTAATTCTCTAGTTCATGCTCGATTGTAGTTTGATATTTTTGAGTTTTTTCTCTAGTTTTGTGCTCAATTTTCTACTTTCAAGACTAGAAAATTTTACAAAGGGACACTAGATAGTGTCCAACTCAAACCACCTGTTTTATTTGGTGTAAATTCCTCAAAAGAGAACTAATAAAATAACGGGATAATATCATTTTTATATTTTATATTTTGATAATTTGTTTAAATTATCTCGTATATTTTGGTTATTATCAATATTGATTTTTAGATTTGAAATTTATTATAAATTTATACTCTGACACCAATTTAGAACAGTTAATTTATTAAAATTCTATTTAAAAAATTAAAAATAAACTATATAGAAAATGATTCGAGAATAAGTTTATTAAATTATCTTGGTAAATTAACTGGTCTAAATTAATGTCAAGGATATATATTTATAACAAATATTAAATTTAAGGGTCAATGTTGATAATAACCAAAACACAAAGTACAAACTGAACAAAATATCAAAATACAAAGTATAAAAGTATTATTATTCCTAAAATAACGTTTCTTTATTTTTTTTTTTTAATATAGACGTTTCTTTATTTTTATGAGAGAAAAAAAAATTATTTAAAGGCGAAGAATAGAAAACTTAGAAAACCAGATTTTGAAGGCGGTAAAAAGAAAACAGTAAAGAAGAGAAGGATATACAAAAATATATATATATATATTTATTGGTTATATTAAAACTCTCTATCTGCTGAAAACCGCAAAGGGAAGTAGCAGCATCTGATTACACCTGTTGCCTCTTCTTTTCGCAACCCACGCCTCAAGATCTCAATCCTCTCCTCTCAGCAGCCAACCTCAAAGGTTTTTTCTTCTTTTTTTTTTTTTATAATTTTTTTTTCTGGCGTGAAAATTGGTTCAGATCCGGCATAATTGTTCCGATTTGATGTCACATTCATCGTTTCTCGTTTCGAAATTTTGCAGATCAAATCATGGATTTCATGAAGGTCTTCGATCAAACTGTCCNTGAGAGATATGTCTCGCTGCAGAGACAACTTATTCTGTTGAAACCGTGTTTCTGGGGTATTGTAGTACTATTAACAATTTTTTTTTTTTTTTGGGGTGAAAATTTTGAATTCTGGAAGCTTTGAATCGGAATCGGACCAGCTTTGATGAACTTATAAATGCCTAAATTTGCAGAAAGAGGGAGGTTTTTTATTTCCGTTTTTTTTTTTTTTTTTGGGGTGAAAATTTTGAATTCTGGAAGCTTTGAATCGGAATCGGACCAGCTTTGATGAACTTATAAATGCCTAAATTTGCAGAAAGAGGGAGGTTAATTTGAAGGTCTTGAAGGTTCCTGAGATCGAACAGAAGGTAGTTTCACTAATCTTTTGAAATTATATTAAATTATATATTAATACGTATTACAAATAGATATATATATATATATATTAATCAATTTAGTTATTCTAATGTTGTAAAAGAGTAGAGTTGAAGCTTTTCTATTGCAGTTCATATGGACTACAATGGTATCTATCTTCTTTGGTTTGGTTTATGATATTTTTTTTGGGTTTAGGTGACTCTCTAATTATTGATACAGGTATTGGATGCAACCGACAATGAACCTTGGGGTCCTCATGGCTCTGCCTTGGCAGAGATTGCGCAAGCTACTAAGAAGTTGTATGTTTTTAACTGTACCGTATAACTCTTTATGTAGCGATTTTTGGGTTGAATTGCTGTGCTGGTACTGTTTTTCTTTTTTCTTTTTTTGGAAGAAAAGTCTCATACTTTTCTTTACTCTTAGTAAATATTAATGAGTTGTCGATGCGCGTTTCAGTACGGAGTGTCAGATGGTTATGAATGTGTTATGGACAAGATTAACTGAAACCGGCAAGGATTGGCGCTACGTCTATAAGGTGAGTTTGTAATTGTTACTATATAATCTATCATATGGAGTATAAGATCAAAAGGGGAAAATTAAGTGGTTTTATGTGTCTGTATGGCGATCTCGTTAAGTAATTTGCCTACTTTAAATGCTTTTAGTTTTGAAAATTACTCTTTCTGTATATAGGCATTGACTGTGATAGAGTATTTGGTAGCACATGGGTCCGAACGTGCTGTTGATGACATTATTGAGCATACTTTTCAAATTTCGGTAAGAATTACTTTCTCAGATACTGAAAAATTTAACTACATTTTTATATACCTTCAGAATAAGTTTTGTTGTTCTCTTTTACTCTGTTCTCTTATTTTTCTTTATTTTGGTGAAGTCATTATCAAGTTTTGAATATGTTGAGCCAAATGGGAAGGATTCCGGGATAAATGTGAGGAAGAAGGCAGAAACCATTGTTGGCCTTTTGAATAACAAAGATAAAATACAAGAAGTTAGAAACAAAGCTGCTGCGAACCGTGACAAGTAAGAACGGAGAATTTATATGATTTTCTTCAACTTGTAAGAATTCTGTTTTTGATATGTTTGATATAACTGTTTACAAACTGTTGTTACCAGGTACGTTGGACTTTCATCTACTGGGATAAGTTATAAGTCGAGTTCAAATTCATATGGTAGTGGCAGCTACCAAAGCAGTGATCGCTATGGAGGTCTAAACAGCAGAAGAGATGGTGATAACTTCAAGGATAGCTATAGAGACAGGGATCAATATGAAGAGGAAAAGATTGAGAAGGATACTTATAGTAGGTCACGCCATGGGGTTACAAGCGAGAGCCAAGGAAGCACCTTGAAGAAGGGTTCGACAAACTCTGGCAGGTATAGCTTTGTTTACCGATAATGATAGGTTTCAAATTCCTAGTTTTCCTTGCAAACAAGTGAGACCTAAAATACAAATCATAACATGGAAAAGGTCTTTTAGGGGAAAGCTCAGTGCCTGCAAGCTCCAAATTCTACTTTTAGTTGTCTTATTTGCATTATTGGACATTGGTGCCAAACAACAGGCAATCTATCCATAGCTAATACTGGTTGCAGCAAGTGTACAAAAATAGTCAGTGTTTCTTGTGTATGGGCCTACTGCCTTTTACCTTTAAGGTTCCAGACTTGAATGGTTGTGTGCATGCTTATGACATTGACAAATATCAAACGATTAACATCTACATTAAGACTTAACTGATACCTTCTGAATTATGACTCTAGAATGTTTGTTCGATAATTGTGGTTTTACTTTCCATTCACTACAGCACATGTTGCATGCACGACAACAATAAAACACATAACATGGTGATTCTATGATCTCTATTTTCTATCCCACTGTGTTCATAATGTTTATCCAGCAGCTCACAGCCAGCAACTAAATCCAACTATCCTGATATGTACAGTTCAATTCCCGCTCAAAGCTCAACTCTTCCTTCAAATAGTGCTGAGGATGATTTTGATGATTTTGATCCACGTGGGACTTCCACTACAAGTAAGTAGTCTAAGCTAAGAGATACAGTTTTAATTCGAACTAATGAGGAAAGAAGCCTTGTTGCAGACAATCCTCCACTGTTGTTGATGGACACATGAGCGGAAATTTCTATCACCTCTTGGTATCTACTAGGATTGTTTTTGTGTTGCGAACATTTTGTGAAGGTTGTGCAGCATCTGCTGTGTCTTAATTGGTTTATAGGGAGGCAGTGTACTCACTTATTCAATTATACTAAAGCCTTTCTCAGTTGGTATCACATTTCTTGTTCTACTAGGAGATTATTAAGAGAGAATTATGATAAACACTTGTGCTTATATCCATTAGTCTTTTTCATCGTTTGTTTGCAAATTTCTTTTCTCTTCCTATATAGCATGAAAAATCACTTTAATTTTGTTTGCAGTCTGGCAAATATCAATTAGGATTTCCTAACATTAAATATTTTCAGATCTTGTATTAAGTCAATAAACTTTGTTTTATACTATGTTGTGCTAAAATCACTATTGATATGTTTACACAGGCATGTAGAAGTTTGAACGCACAAAAGAAACATCTGGTGACCATTTCTCAGTGCATCAATTTCATTGCACTTGGGTTTTGGAATATTGTTTGATTATGTGTATTTGTAGTAATGCTAACACTGATGACAAAGAACTATCTTTTTTCGTATTTTTGGTTGTCTTTGCTTCATCAGATGCAATCACTTTCTTTTTTAAATTGCTGTTAATGGTATTTATTAGTTTTATGGACTATAAATATTGGCAGAGGCTGCTGGAAGCTCTAATCCAGTGGATCTGTTTGGGGGAAGTTTGATTGGTGACCTCATGGATGCTCCAACTCCTGCTCCATCAGAAAATCCTGCTATGCATAGCAGTTCATCAGAGGTTGATCTGTTTGCTGATGCAACTTTTGTCTCAGCACCACCTCAAGTAGAAACTATAGCAAGTTCTCAAACTGAGGTGAGAAAAATTTTCATAAATGTAGACATATTGGTCTTTACATTGTTCGTGCACCATTTAACATTCGAGATTGCTGTTGGCATTTTACTTGGTGTTTGATGTATTATCATTTTCGTTAGGTTGATCTGTTTGCTGATGCAACCTTTGTATCAGCACCACCTCAGGTTGAAACTAGAGCAAGTTCTCAAACTAAGGTGAGTCAAACTTTTAGAAATGTAGATGTCTGGCTCTTTATGTATTGCATACCATCGCATACATCGTGCTGTTTTATACTTGATCTTTCACCTGGTATAATTTAGGTTTCAAGTACTCTCCCCCATTATTTTAGATTGAGCGTAAGAAGTGCAGATTCTTCTTTTTTAAAAAAGAACTTTTCTCATGACCTGTATTTCTGAAAATTGGCATATTTGTTAGAAAGGACTATTTTCACTTTATCCTCCATCCTTTGGTGCTGGTTTCTTTTGATTTCTCTGATTTCAACTTTTTAATCCTGAAATATCGTCGTTTTTTAAGTTCATATGAGTGAACCTATTGCACCCAGCATTATCGACCTGCTGTTCATATGACATTTTTAAAGAGTTGTCATTATTGTTTTGTGATTTCCTTTTTGCTTTGTGAAAGATAAAAAGACAAGTCTTTTGAGAGACAGAGTGAGTTGGTTTACATTGAAATCAGTCCACAATACATGGTGTATTTTGAATCATTTTAGTCATGATTTTTGGACTTTGGAGTGTAGGATGCACCTAATCATCTTGAGATGCAGGAGAGTTTTATTTTTTAATCATTTGATGGTTAAATTCCCTTTCCTTCTGCACTGACGAATTGGTTTCACAATCGTACAGATCGATGTTGATCTTTTTGGGTCCCAGCCTGCCATGTCTTCTTCAGCTTCTTCCACGGTTGACCTTTTTGCAGCCTCTGACACAGTCTTGCAGCCAGAAACTAAGTCCACAAACGTTTCAACGACAAGCCCTAACATTGTCGATCCCTTTGCTGCAGTTCCACTGAACAATTTTGACGATTCTGATCTTTTTGGTGCATTCACCTCTCATTCTGGTTCGGTAGTGTCGGAACCTTCCCAAAATTCTGTCAATGGTGACAGTCAAAGTCAGTTGAGTGGAAATCTTTCACTGGACTCAAAGTCTTCAGCCAAGAGGGATGCTTTCAATGTGAAATCAGGAATTTGGGCAGATTCACTTAGCCGTGGATTGATTGATCTAAATATATCTGCTCGTAAGTTATCGATCCTAAAGTACACTATCAATTTTCCTTGTGTTATCCATTCCTCTTCGTTTCTCTATACTTGTTATTGTAACGTGCAAATATGTTTCTGGATAAATTTGTGATTACACAAGAATACCAGGTTTGTATCAAAATGGCATTCGTCTGAAATTCTGAATGACGATGGAAATTGGAGTCATTACGCTTGGTTTTTGGACGAATGACGTTCTCGTCTTTTTCTTCATTTCTCATAAATGCTTTATGGGAGTGTTTGTAATTGCTCTAGTCTATGTTTTTTATTGCAGCCAAGAAAGTGTCTCTGGCTGATGTCGGCGTAGTGGGCGGATTAGGTGATGGATTAGATGATAGGGAGAAAGGACCCCCAGCTTCTTATTACATGGGAAGAGCAATGGGTTCAGGGTCTGGTCTTGGTAGATCTGGGTTCACATCGTCACAAGCAACGGGCGGGGACGACTTTTTCTCAAGCCTTGGCAGCCAACAATATCAATACAGTGGCTTCCAAAAGTAAATACTTCATTTTTCGTTTCTCAACTCTTCATATTCTTTTGCCTATTTGGCCTTCTATATATATATATATATATATAGATAACCCCTGCTTTGTGGCGTGCTTGGTTTCATTCACACATGCGTTCATATGATGTTTTTTATTAAAGTAATGTGTTTTTATTAAAGTAATGTATTAATCGTGAGTGTTATAATTTTGGGACTCCTCAATACATTGCAACTATTAACTTCCTCATGAATTGTTCCAAAGTTTTTGCGATTTTGTTGTCAGTTATAGCACATCAGCATCAACTTCAACGGTGTTGCATGAAGGTTTGAATCACGAAAGAAAACAGCACGAACGGAAGCAAATTTTGTTGATACAAATATTAAAAAGATTATGAGTTTGGTAAATTCCTTAATCTGGTCCTCGGAGGAAAATCAATTAGTTTCGATGTTCGATAAACGTTAATGGAAAAAGGTTTTGAGGTTAGAATTTTAGTGAAGATTCTAAGTGATCTGATATGCTATCACTTACATAACAATCAATCTAACTGGCCAGGATACTTTGTTTGCTCCTTTTATTGATTATGCCTCAGCTTGTCAAATCTCAACCTTGAGCAAAGAAATAATACATTTTTTCTTACAAAATTTCCGTTGTGAGAAGGCTTCCCTTGGACAAAAAAAGTCCGAATTTTCCTTTGATTATTTATAGGAATTTCTACCATCATATTTGTCAGATCGGTACTAACTGTATTTAATAAATTTGATGGGTAAATTACCAAGTACCATTGTTATTTATGTGCTTCAGTTATTGGATTATCGCAATTCTATCCCACATGGCTCATTGCAACACAATGGCCTGTGACATCTTATCCTCAGGATTACATCTAATTATTATGCGTGCCCAGATCAAAAGTTAAGTTTAGCGGCAATAACCCTTGATTATTTTCCAAAACCCCTTACCTCCCCAATAAACATGGACAAGAGCAGCAAATACAATTGTCAGAATACATAATTCTATCTTATAAACCAGTATATGTGTAAAGAAGCACAACCATGTGTGTTGCTTATTACATGTCCAGCATCCTTCCTCTTAACATGGCTTCTGCTTTCCTCACCTGCTTTACGGCACCTATGATGAATACCTACACGAAAGCGGAAAACACGAATTATGCATTTTACACCCGAAAGTCAAAATTTCCTTCTCTTTTTTTTTAGGTACAGAGTCATCCGTGTACTAACGACTTCTGGTTCGTAAAACATAACTACAAGGAAAGAAATGCTTGTCATAGAACAATCAAAAGATACACTTGAGCAACAATTACAAGATTCGATGTAAAATATTTGTGAGGGGCCATTCACTTTTTAAAATCATATGTATTCTCCCATATAGTCAAATATCAAGCTAAAGATTAAAAAGTAAGACATGTTTTAAATTTGTCTCTTTAAAACAGACTCCCTCTGATTTCCCGGTTATGAGCTTGTTCCATATAAACGGACTGACCTTGTCAGGTGGGCCCTTAGAACCTCCAATAAGAATTTCCGCACTGCAAAAGATGATATGGAATTGGAGTATAAGAGCTGAATACCAAAGGAGTGGTACTGTGTAAAGCAAAAACGAAAAAGAGAGACGTACTTGCAAGATTCCTTAATTGCCAAAATGGAGGCTCCTCTTCGCCCAATAACACATCCCATCTTTCCTGGGGGAACATCAAGAACCGACAGAATTTCTTCCTCAAGAGCATTGCCCTCCACTGTAGTAAGGCTATCTACAAAAGGAAAATCACATCCCAATTAATAATCGAAGCAATTGTAAACTGACAAAAATAAAATCAAATCAAATCAAATGAATCAAAATGGAACAGTACAAGTAAAGTTTCCGATATTGCTTTCTGGCATAAATCCCAACTGGTTTAATTACCAGAGGAGAATTCAGGACATTATGAAAATAACATAAACATCTTAAATTACTGAATTTTTGAAAAAGGAAATAGTGCAAGTATTATAGTGTAGCTTAAATGATAACATAACCTGGAATTGGAGGAAGAGATGGCCAATCAGCATAATTATTGTCATTGATGCAAAAACACCGACAGTAAAGAGCACCATGAAATGCAAGATACCACAAAGTTCTTTCATTCAATTTCTCCATCATCTTGTGATAGATGTATGGAAGAAAGCGGACATCGTCTGCAGCAGCACGAACCATCAGCTCAGATAATGGTCTGTATGTCCAAAACTTGGGGTCCTGTACAGCGTTATACATGTCTAATATCAGCTAACAGAAGATACTTGCAGAAAAGGAATACAGCGACTCCTGAAAGTTCAGATTACAAAGTCTAGACACATATTTCTCTCAATATCAACGTAAAACTGACAAAAAACGTATATGAATCAACAACCTAAAGAATAATATCATGGTGCTTACTATGGGACCTGCTTTTTTTCTCTACTTAATGGGTGACATGTGGTCTCAATTAAGATTTAAGAAGACGGTTAAGCATATGATTAGCAGCCTTTGCGCTGTTCACTGCTTGTCTGTTATAGTACGTCCAAGGTATTAATGGTAATTATTGGACATCGTGCCCTACTTATGAACAATTCAAAATACATGTGATAGGCACGAGGGTCTTCATAGACCCATGTGAACTGAAGAGCTCCCCAGCGTCACTAAACCCAGGGCAGCTATTTGCCTGGATCCCTACAAGCTTTACACTCTAAAAGACGTGTCAAACTTATACGTGGCAATGGTTCAAAGAGGTTCAAAGAGGTACCATGTACGAGCTTCAAAAAAAAAAAATCCCGTGTGTCAATGGTCCAGGTACGGGCTACAAGAAGCATCTCTACTACCTGAATAAACATTGTCTCCTCATGAACTGCAAAGACAAATTCATGAGGGGAAGCCACATGTTGGTCAATGGACCAATTAACCCTAGCTCCTTTGCTTACTATATATATTGTGTTTTATCTTTCATTTTGATTGTATCGTATTTTAGTGTATTTTGCCTCTATTGACTTAAGCATCGGAGTGTCTTGCAGGTGACAACCACCACTCTTTGGTTCTGGTGTTTAAGATGGAATATACCTTGAAGCGACAAGGACACATGGACAGTTGGAAACAGCTCCAACACTTACTAATCCAACACATCCTAACCTATCACCAAAATGATTCCATACTTTTGTATGGTCATCATAGAACTGTCACAAATTTCCCAGTCTAATACAATACTCTTTAAATCATTGGGTGAGACATTACCATATCATGAAAACTAGCACTCGCATCTTTCATGCAACACATATTTGGCTACCGACAGTAATCAATATTTTGTATGAGAATAATTTTTTCTGTCAGAATGGTGTTAATGTTAAAACTAACCTGCCTTAAAAGAACACGAACTTCTTCCTTCTCAACATAAGATATGCCTACATTCAAAATCAATGATGAAAAGCAATTCAATGGATAGAATGAAATTTAATGCACAAAGCCACAGGTTTACTAGCCCAACACAACGTCAACAAAGCAACCTCGACAAAATATTTTAATTTTAGCATGGAACTATAGAAAGTACAGTGTTGATGAATAAAATGCAAGATCCAATAAAATGGCAAGAGTGAAATATAGAGCACAAAGATAAATAAGTGTTAAAAAAAAAAGCACTAACATCTGTCAATTCACAGTTTCCAATTCCTTGCTTTTGATAGCAACTAGACAAATTGAAGGTTATAAATGAACACAACTAATAAATCGAAATGAATACCACAATAACGTGGATCTGCAAGGAGGCCAACAAATGATATGTAATCATATGGTGATCGCGCTCGCCCTTCCTGTTCCTCTATCAATGAATAAGCAATCTGAAAAGCCAGAAAAATGCAAAAATAATATAAACGACTGAGATTACCTCTTCCACTATGAAGACATTTACTACTTTGGTCTCAGAATCTAAAAGCATCCTGGCAAAAAAAGAAACTACAAAGAGTGTGGAGAAAGCTTCAAATACAAATCTTGTTCATCTTGCTATTAGTGAAAGAAAAAATTAAAAACAACCCATTTTAATGCAAGAAAAACAAATATGCTTAAATGAATAAGTAAATAAATAAAATAAAGTTCAAGAGTAGGAGAAGGCGGAACAACATTATTAGGCTATCAAGTCAACCTTATAGAAGTTAGCTAGTAGTATCAAAAACCACATAAGCAAGCCGCATGTTTACAGACAGATGAGGTCAAATAAAAGGAACAAAAGGTTCTACACTATTTCCTTGACAACTAGACCATACGAAATCCTTGACAATCTAAACCATACATTCTGTATAAACCTACAACAATTGATCTTCACAAATCCAACTGATAAATCAGATCATTTCTAGCATCAAAATCTCATAAAACCCTTTCTTAGAAGTCAATAAAGGACGTCATATATTTCATGCATATGTAACAATGGATGTGCACCTGGGTATCCACAACGTTGTTCAACTTGATGCCAAACTGGAAATACAGCGCCTACAAAACAAGAATAAATTCCACAATGGCGCTAATATGTCCAAATAACTCATGCTAAAACGTGCTCATAAAATGAATTAGAGACCTCACTATCTCGTTTGCAATCGTGAATAACTTTTGTGATGTAACTAGACTCAAGCGCAGGCTTACAGGCTTTTATAAGCATTTCTCCACCCTGAATGGCGTCAACCAAATATATAGCATCTGGAAATGCAAGCTGCAAATAAATAAATTCAAAAAAAAAAAAAAAAGATTGTCTCACGTAAAATATATATATATATATAGTTGCCAATTCAATAGGTATTTTTTTTTTTACCTATATGTAGGTATTTTTTTTTTTAGCCGTTGGATTATCATCTAGTGGTGATCCAATGGCTATAATAATGTGCATGAAAAGGCGTGCATCATTAATGGTATTTCTCTCTTACTTTCTAATATAAAAAAATGTATAAAAAAAATTTTCATTGGCCAAATTGATACCTATGCATAGGTAAAAAAAAAAATACCTACTGGATATATATATATATATATAAAAGTAACTATTGGAATTTGAACTAAATTGAGTAACATCTTTACATAAGGCCTTAAGAAATAACATAACACGGATACTAAGATGGTTGTTTACCTGCATGATGCATAGTGTTCCATGGCGACATAGATCAACTCCCTCACAATCAAAACCAATCACCAACTGCCTTTCAGATGATGGCTCCAGAAACTCAACGGGAAGCTGAGAAGCATGCGTGACAATGTGGATAGGAACCACAGATAAGTGAGCTTCATTATTTGGAGACTTCTCACCTGTAATACACCAGAAAACGGAAACCCATATAAGATAAGGTGAATAAGTCTCTAAAATTCAATTTACCTTTCTGAGACTAACCTCACTACCTCACTACCCCACCACCCCCAATATTTGTAAATATATATAGTTTCATATATATGCTGATTCAACCAAGTCCAGCAAATTACATATTAACCTCAAAAAACAAACACAAACGAATAATTAGCAGTGTCATTACACTCCCTACTTTCCAATACAATCTCTAGGCCTAAATCACATATAACTAACTGGGAAAAAGGAAAATTACAGCAAAGAATGTTGAAAAATAGTAGTTTCAAACCAAAACCCAGCCTAACTGCAGATCATATATAGAGAGGCAATATATACTGAAATTAAGCAAGAACGAGTAATTCGATCGTGAATCATTGGTTTGATTGGCAATAAACTTCGGAAATTAAAGAAATAATAATAATAATAATAATAATAAAATCCGAATTCGAAATACGTGTTTCGTTTTTGTTCAGCTAGTACTAGTAATACTAATAATAATCCCCACTGAACTGAACGAGAAAAGTAATGATCCGATATTCCGATCCCTAAGGTTAAAGAAAATAAACGAAAGCTGTTGATGATTCCAAGAAATTTTCTCGGCAGCCAAACAGGGGAAAAGAAGAAGCGGTAATCGCAAAAACAGGTACCCAGATTCTAAGGAGAGGAAAAAGCCTGAAAGGAAAGAAGAAATCTAAAATGGGATCAGAATGAAAATACCAGAGGAGGAGGAGGAGGAGGAGGAGGGTGAAGGTAGAGGAATGTGGGTCTGATATGAAGGAGAAGTTACAGTAGACGCCATGCGATCGGACCATCCAAACAAGCCAAAAGCTTCGTCACTCACCACTTCGGGTCATTTATATCCGCTTCCCCTACTGCTCAAGGAGGTGTCCTCGTTCATTTCACTTCGTTTGAGTTAAAACGACTTGTCGTTTACTCGGTTATTTCGATTCGTTTTGAGTTAAAACGACTTGTCGTTTATTTTAAGGGAAATTTGATTTGGTCATTTTCTTTTCTTTTTTTTTTTTCCGTGTATCGTATACATGTAAAGCTCCTATAATAAATAAGGTACATCTTTTTTCACTCTTAACACTATCCCAACCCAATTGACAACGACGACACTAGAAAAACAAGGAGAATAAGCCAAATGCATCCATAATGCATCCATCCTAGTTGACCAAGCTCTAAGAGAATTTTCAATCAAAAAAAAAAAAAAAAACCCCCTAAGAGAAGTATGAGCTTAAAATATTTTCGATGCATTTATGGAGATATAGACCAACATCTCTGATACATAGGTTAGTGCTTTTGAATTGCAAATAACAGCACTAAGCACTCACTAATCCATTTGTTGTTTGATAGTGTTGTATTCTATACAAATTTAGGGTTTGTTTGGATACATTTTTATTTTTTGTTTTCTGTTTAAATAAATAAAAATTTACAAATTTTCTTGGAAAACATATTTGCTATCATTGTATTTGTTTTCTATTTAAAAAAAAATGTAAACAAAATTTTTAAAAATAATGGAAGTGGAAATTTTTTACTTTAAAATTTTTTTTAAACAAAAAGTAAAACCAGAAAGTAGTATTTTTTTAAATAAAATTTTTAAGTGATATTTTCGTAAATAAACTTTAAAAGTGAAATCTTTCTAAATAAAATTTGAAAAATAGTAATTTTTGCAAATGGTATTTTTCTAAAGAAATTTTTAAATTGATATTTTTCTAATTAATTTTATTAGTTACCAAGGATGTCATGATTTTTGTTTTAAAAAACTAAAATGATTTAATGAGTTACCAAACAAGTTTTTATTTTTAAAATTTAAAAACAGAAATAAAAATTTTTGATTTTATTTTCAATTTTTGTAAACAAGAAATAAAAGTGTATCCAAGTATGCCCTTAGTATGAATTAACCTTCTGAAGGATAAAATTAACAAGTCTTCAGCCCTTTTTTTTCACACTTGATTATAAAGTTTTGTTTTGTTTTTTTTATTCTTTTAGTTTAGAGAAAAGCTAAATCGAGTCTCTTTTCTACTGTTTATATAATGGCTTGACATGTAGACTCTATTATCCTTCAAAATAGAGTAGTGCTAAGAGGCACCATACGATGTGACATAGGATGATTATAATTACACATCAAGTGAGACCCAATTTATTAATTATGAACTCCTAATAATAAAAAATTATACCTCATGTAGTGTTGGGCATCACTGGTGTCCTATAGTATTACTCTTTAAAATATTATTGTAATGTGAATTATATTAGTAGAATCCACAAATCAAGAAGTGGGATTGGAGAGTGAAGAAAATGGTGGTCCTAACACTCCTATTTAGTTTCAACTTTCAACTAGGTATATCAAGGGGCATTATCAATTTTGACCCTCATCTAAAGCACGTGATGAAAAATAAGGACAAATTATAATTCATTTACAAAACTAGGACTTTCATTTAATAAGAATTTCAGAATTTCAAAATTACTTCCAATTCAACCCTGGTTGAAAATTTTTGACTATATTAAAAAGTGCGAAATTGAAGGAGGCAACTTTAGGAAAGTTACTGACTATGTTCGACTACGGTCGAGATTGTTCTAATGGGGTCAAGATTGTTTTCGATTAGGGTCGAAAATTTTTAACCTACTGATAAAAAATCAATCAATATGGCTGTGAGAAACGACTGAACAAGTTCGACTGTAGTCAAAATTTTTTGATCCTAGTCGAGCGGAGGCACCACCAGGACCGAGATCGGGACCGGGGGTAATGGCAGGGTGTTGTAGGTGGCAAAAATAGAATGGAATTTATTAGATAATAATGTATTTTAGGATTTGTTAGGGAATAAGATATCCAAGTAATTTTATACATGTGACATAACAATTAGGATATTGAAAATATTTATGAGTGAGTAGACCCCCTAGGTATATATTCCTTGTATACTAATCAATTTATATGACAATAAACTAAAAAATCCTTTTACGGAAAAGCAAAGAGTTTTTATTATGACCTCGAAAAATCAGGGACATCTTTCATGGATAGAAGTTTAAAAAAACAAAAAAGCACATTGGTTTTATAGTAGTTAATTTGAAAAAAAGGAATCTACACCTAGGAGGTCTACTAGTTTCTCATGATGAAAAAAGAGAATCACTTATAAATATTTTCAAAACTAACTCTCATTGTCATGTCACATATCTAAAATTATTTGGATATCCTATTCTTTAACAAACCCTAAAACATATTCTTTTCTAATACACCCTAAATTACTTCTGCTACCATCACCACCTGCAGCACCTCGCTACCACCGTCGACCTCGATCTCAATCCTGATGACACCTCCACCCGATTATGGGTCGAAAAATTTCGACCATGGTCGAACTTGTACTGTTATCTGTCCCGCCCTTTCCAATCGATTTTTGACTAGGGTTAAGCCATCAGTTGAAAATTTTTGACTGGTGTTCGACCCTAGTCGAACAATCTCGACCTTCTTCGAACATAGTCGGCCGTCTTCCCTGCGTCGTCTCCTATATTTTTTACTTTTTCGACTTGATCAAAAATTTTTGACTATGGTCAAGTTGGGGTTAATTTTAAAATAAAAAAAATATTAAATTAAAGTTCTGATTTTGCAAATAGTTTATAGATTATCCTTTTTTCATCACATACTTTAAAAGATAGTCAAAATTGATAATACTCATTCTACCAAAAACTGCTATGGAAATTGCTATTTAGCCTCATTAATTACTTGAGAAATAGCCATCTCCCGAAGGTCCATATATTTCACACGTGCCTTACCTAAACCAAAGAGAATTTTACACCCACTACCACCTTTCTTGCCGGTTGGTAAATTCAGTACCGCTGTTTGTTTGTTCTTAAAATTACAACTTTTTTGTTACTGAAAGGTCAGTACTACCCTCAGCCTTTGATTTTGAAATTGTTCATGAGATTAGTTTCGTAATCTTATATGACTAAAGTGATATTTAATGGAGCACATAAAAAATTTGCTAATTTTAATTAATCTCCTAAAAAGTGACCGCCTAACTGACCTGACGAGTTATTATAGCAATGTCCTTTTTTATACCTTATTTTAGTAAATGCCCTTTTTTTTTCCCCCTTTTAAAATAAATGACCGAGTATGTCAGTTTATTGTGCGTATTAATAGATATACTGGATTTCGTTTATACAGTAGGTAACATCAATTTGAATATCAGTTTATATACTCGATATAGTAACTGAGACACTGATCATTTACCTTTTAATTTTTTTAAATGATATTTATCATAATGAAGTTCAAAATCTGCCATTTTGCTAAAAGTCTAATGATGATTTTTTTCGGGGTGTGAAAATGAAAACTCTTGATACTAACTTCGAGCTAAATAAAAAATAATTATAATTAATTAATTATTAAACGAATAATTAAGAATTGTTCAAAATAAAGGCTCATCAAATTCATGAATGGCCAAGTTCGTTGAATTGATTATCCAAGATTTATGTAACTTTTTTCTTTTTTGAAAAATTTTTCTTCAAAACTTACGTGCTTCTCTCAAAATTCTAGGCTCAAAATACCAAAAATTAAAAATTCCAGGATAGGCCAAATTTTTTGAAAAATCACATATTAATTTAGAAAGAAAAATAGCACTTTTAATAAATAATTAAAAATACCACTTTTTCTTCAAAACTAGTATTTTTCAATGATTACCCGAGGTAACCAATTGGGTTACTCAGGATAACCAATCTAGTTACTTGAGATAACTGGAGGTAACTTGACCGGTTACTTCAAGTATCTCATCAATTAATATTTTAGCAAATCGCATATTAATTTAGAAAGAAAAATAGCACTTTTGATAAATAATTAAAAATATCATTTTTTCTTCAAAATTGGCATTTTTTAATGGTTACTCGAGGTAGCCAGTTGGGTTATTTAGGGTAACCAATCTAGTCACCTGAGGTAACTTGATTGGTTACTTCAAATATCTCATCAATTAATATAAAATGACATTTTTTTAAATGCTTTTAAAAGTTGTATTTTTTTAAATAGAATCCTAGATTTTTAAAACAATTCCAAAATCCAAGATTTTTTTTTTGAAAAATTATCATAAAAAATCAAATTTTATCATAATATAACAGTTCGGATTATACATGGGTTGAGCTGGGTTGAGCTAGTTTTATGACTTTTTAAGCCCAAATTATATGATATGCCTCGATTGGGGAAAATTTTAAGAGGAAATTTGAATTTTTATGGTAAAGTTAAAAAAAATTGAAAAATCTCAGATTTTTAAATTATTAGAATAATCCCGAAACTATTTCAAAAAATACCATATAAAAATATTTGTAAAAATATCACTTTTTAGGTACTTGAGATAATTGAACTATTTACTTCAAATAACTCTTGATTACTCCAAGTAACTTGATTGATTATCTCGAGTACATTAAAAAAGTGCCAATTTTGAAAAAATTATATTTTTTTAAATACTATTAAAGAATAGTATTTTTCTAAAAAAAATCTCGAAAATTTCAGTCCATCCGAGATTTTTCAATTTTTTAGACTATGGGCATGCATTTATGTAAAAAGCCCAAAACATAAAGGCTTCTAGCAAAATGCTTGAATTTTGAATTTATGTTTAATAAATTTCATTTTTTCAAATATTGTAGCAAAATGGCCAGATATATCAAAAACATTTGCAAAATGGCCAAATATTTCAATTTTCGTGTATGGTATATCAGTATTTCAGTTTTTGAAAAAACTAATAAATTGATATACTTAGTATAAAAGTTGATATATTGATAAACGACCATTTAGTATAAAGATGAAAATAATTCCGTCATTTAGCAAAAAGATGAAAAAAAAAAAAGACCATTTATTAAAATGAAGTTATAAAAAATTTAATTTTTTTAATTAAAAATTCTAGTTGTAATTTAGGGGTTTCCCCCACTCAATTTTTTTTTAAAATCTATATATAAAATTTTTTTCTCTAGTTTGCCCCTACAAAATTATTCTTTTACAATTAGGTCCTTGTTATTACAGATGAACTGTCACATTTAGTCCACCTTAAAACTCATTCATTTTTCATGGGTATTATTCTTTTTTTTTTTTTCCTTTATAAGAATAAAATGGTATTACAACTATCTCTTATTAGTGTTTTCGTTTTATCTTTAATTATACATTTATAAGTTCCCTTTACGGGGTTCTTGGCAAATACCCATTTTTCAGAGTCACTTTTAGGAAATACAACCCTTTTGATATTTTTTTGATAAATACTTCTTTTTAAGTTTTAAGTTTATTGTGAAGATAAAATATCCTCAGCACTTATCCCATCAGGTGTCTAGATCTATCTAGAAAGAGGGGTCAAGTTCCTATATACCTTGTCTAGTACTCTGCTTGTCAAGCATCTTAAAATCAATTGATACCATATCTAGCACTTTCAATACTATATCTACCATCTAACTCTTAGGTATATATATATTTTTTTTACTGAAGTTACTCAATACCTTATCTATTGCTCAATACATGTCCAACAGTCTCGAATTAAGTATATATAAGTCCTTTTATATATCTGTATTTTAAAAAAAAATGTGTATTTACTTAATTACTTTCAAATAGGATTTATTTTCTAAAACTTACCTACTTTTCCTTTCCAATAACTTTTAATGTTCTAAAAAAAAATTAGAAACCAATTCATCATCCTTCTTGGGTAGTTAATCTCAGGCTAACCCAAGATAATCTCAGGCTAACATAGGCAAGATGGAGAGGTGATGGCAAGTATGATTATGGGAATTGGAAATAAAATAAAATAAAGTAAAAAGTGTCCCTCTCTATATTGTTTACATCCTGAGGAACATTTTTCGTAGTTTAAGGACTAAACTTACAAAATTTAAAATTTTGAGACTAAAATGAAACTTTTTTATAATTCAAGGACTAAAAGGATCATTAATCTTAATTACTAACATCATATTGCATTGAACCTTAATGCGATTAATACTGTACTTACTAAGAAAAAGGTACATGGACGTATACTTCTCTGTACTTACTAAGAAAAAGGTACATACATGGACGTATACTTCTCATTTTATATTAGTTAAACCCATTGAGCTGTTTAACTCATTTAGCTATCAAGCCGCATGACTCCAGGTATTTTAGGGTACCTGTTTGGAGTATCGGCAATACAAAACAAAACATTGCATTATGATAAGTGCTTAAATATGTGTTCCTATGTAGAGACTAGTGAAAAAGAATTAGAGTTTTGGTTCATTAATATCTTACAATATTTATTATCAGAGTGATGCTATAAGGCAATATATGATGTCGAACACTACGTAACAATATGACATAATTATCTGTTAATAATTGATTATAATTACATATCAGATTAGATTTAGTTTATTAACCAATAAAATGTGAAATTATATAATAGAATCCAAGTATCAAATATTGACACTGGAGAATGTAAAAAAAATTGCATTTAGTATTCGTCGAAATAGTATCATCATAGTATACAAGTTTGACAAAAACATTGATGCCTTTAGCATAAAACAAAGATGATGTAATTCTAAGAAGACTCTATTTAACTCATAGTAAAAAGAAATACGTCTTTAACAATAGGAGTGGACAGCAGGGACGATCATTTCATCATTGTCTCATAAAATTGGTCTAACAATCCTGAGTGATGCTCCGAGGGTCTTACAATCTTGAGTGATGCTATGAGGGTAGTTTAAGGTGTCAGTCTATTATTTGAGAATTCTAATTAAAATGTTAGCTTAATTTATCAATAATAAATTGACATTTCATATAGTATTAGGTACTTAAAAGTACCTTATTACAATGTCAGCTTAATTTATCAATAATAAATTGACATTTCATATAGTATTAGGTACTTAAAAGTACCTTATTACGTTACCCTATAATTTAAATGACACTTTAATTGGTCTAGGATTTTTGAGAGTATGTGTGATGTATGAGAGAGAAGGAGTTCGAATCCTAATTAGGCTAGTTTGTAATTTAAATTTCTAACAAATAGCCCCCCCAAAAAAAAACATTACTCTATAATTTAGGGTTAATAATAGTACTGATCACTGAATTATACTCATTGTACCACTTTGGTCTCTCGAATTTTTAACTTATATAGTAATGACCCATAAATTAAGCAATTATTATAATAGTGATCCATTTGTCACAAACTGTTAGTTTTTTAATAGAAAATAGTCATGGACAAAGTATATAATTGGACATTATTTACTTATATGAGTTAGAATTTCATTCTCAACTATAGTTACCAGAATTTCGTTCTCAACCATAGTTACCAAACTGTATACTTTTTACATGACTCATTTTTATTAAAAATTTCACAGTTTGTGAAAAACTAAAAAAGTTATTATTACTATAATAATTGCATAAGTCTTGGTAGTTTACTGTGTAAGTCGAAAATTCAGAATCTCATTCTTGACCACAGTTACCATATTATGTATTTTATAATGATTTATTTCTGTTAAATATTTAATAATTTGTAACAAAAAGTTATTCTTGCAATGATTACATAATTTAGGGACCATCACTTTGTAAGTTGAAAGTTCAAAACCCAAAATTGTAAAACGAATATAATTCAAGAGCTATTATTATAATTAATCATATATTACTTTTTTTTTTTTTTTTAGAGATGGTTAACCCTATAATTTTCTATAGTGTAATCTCATCAATTGTAACTTGTAAGACGTGAAAATGGAAGTGGACGTGGCTCCTTAAGAGACAGAAACAAAAAGAGAAAAAGAGAAAAGTTGACGTGGCTTTGGGTAAAGATCATAGAACGTTAGGGTATTTAGGCGTTTGGACTTTATTTGGATCCTTTAGGAATGGACTCAGCTTGTATCTATTTTTGGGAAATTATAAAAAATTATTATTATTCTTTTCAATAGGTAAATGGTCAATAAATCAAGTTGTAAGTTAAGATCATTTATATGTTTTTCTTCCGATTTATATAGGTATCTCAATATACTCCTAAATTATTACAAATTTCAATTTTTTTACCATTAAATTTTAAATTATTACTCTGTAAAGCAAACAAATAAAAAATGACACCTACCATTTCATTGATTTCAATCACAAATATTCATTTGGAATTTCAACAAATAATCTAATATTATGACACTTACTATTTTTTATCTCTTTGACAGATGACTTAATAGTATAGCAGACACAATTAAAACTTTTTACAATTCTAGGAATATATTGAGACATTCTTTATAATTCGAAGGCAATCATAAAAAAAAGCCAAATTTTACAACGAATATATCAAACTTATTTGTTGGATCCAGTTCATATTCCAAGTATATTATTTTTTATTTAAAGTAAAACTGAATAGATGTATTTATATACGAAACATATAAATTAGCTATTTGGTTAAATTTTTTTAAAAAAGGACATCTTTTATAATGAATTGCCAAAATTGGCCATTTGGCTAAAAATTCCTTCATTTTCTTATTTTGTATTCTGTTCGTCTAAATTTTGTAGTCCATTCACCTTCGAAAGAAACTCACTGACAAGTTAATATATACTTATAACCAATTTTATGTATATATGTATATATTTATTTTGGTTGCCAATTTAATAGATTTTTTTTTTTTTACCTATGGGTAGGTATTTTTTTTTAAGCCGTTGGATCATCATCTAAGAGTAATCTAATGACTATAATGAAGTGCATGAAAAGACGTGCATCATTAATGCTCTTTCTCTCTCTTACTTTTTAGAATAAAAAAATATGTATGCTAAATTTTTATTGGCTAAATTGATATCTATACATAGGTAAAAAAAAAAAAAAAAATACCTACTGGATTGGTCCCATTTATTTTACATCACTATTTTATTTGGGAGTGTTATGAAATATAATTTAATGGACATGGAATTAGAAAAAAAAAAAATGGACAGACAATCTTCTTCCTTATGAGAAATCTTCACCGTCTTGGTTTCGATTTATTTTCCTCTTTTTCTTATTTTTGTTAGAATATTCTTTTAAACAAACCTTATCTATTACAAATTGTGTATAACTATGTTTTTCTCTCTCTTTCTACGGACAAGTTGTTATTGTTTTATTTGAAAAAAAGGGGATGACAGTTTTTCGGTTATAATAACCAGAAAAAAAAAGACAGAGAGGCGAGAGATAATGATAAATATCATGTTTAATCGCAGACCACAATTTATGTATTTAACTTTTTTTTTTTGGAGAATTTTGTGTCCGTACTTGAGAATTATTTCACATTTATTGAAAGCGAAAATAAATAAAACAATGACAGGGATGAGGGGGCCCACCTAATTGTCTCTTCGCATAAGTCACAGCCATTGTGGATCAGATCTAGTCTAGGTGCTTGTCGTGACAACGATAGACTTTTACCGAATTGAGACTTTTCTATGTTGCTCTTCAAGCTGTGAATCACTTATATCCTCCATAAAAAAAAAAAAGTGGAGTACACGTGGCAGTAGGGTTACAAGTACATAACAAAAAAATTAAGAAATAAAAAATAAAAAACAAACTATACTTGCTAGAAGAAAAAATATGAAAGACTAATGTGAAATTGTGAATATAGTTACTATGCATGTGGCAATTGCATCAAAACCATTCACTAGTTTGGGGGAGAACTGATAAAAATGTGGAAATTTTACTTTTATAAATTTGATTGTCACACGTGGTTAGGTAGAAGGCTATAAGCAATGCTCAAAACATATGGAGCAATTTTGCTTATATTATGCTTTATTTTGGTGCAAATCTTCAATTGTATTTCTCTTCAATAAAAAAAAACTCCAATTATTTTATATGTATAACTCTCATTAATGACGTGGTATGTTATTTAGGGTTTGGTCAACTTTCGTATTTTGTTTATTTATTTTGTTTTTTTTTTTAGCGCATTGCACATAATTTAATTAGTTTTACCTTAAGAGTGCATGACGAGTTTATTAATTTGAGAAATATTTTCTTCCAAATTGAACATGGTACAGTGAAGGATTATATTCTTTTAATAGCAAATTTGTCTTTTTAGAAATAATAAAATAAATAGTGTCGTTAGCAGTAAAATTAAAGATTGGGGTATGTGTCTATCACCATTCACCATTATGATCTAAGAGAGTTTCTAATAGAACTTCTTTATTTTTGGTGACTTTACCTAAATTTCAACAAACAGGGAACGTCACTTTTGTTTAAAAACTTTTATGTCCAATAAATCAACAACATTACTATTTTAATCATTCAAATGGGAGAAAGATCTAAAGACAATAGCCTTTTATTGAAACAAATAAATAAATCATTTTTTATGCTGCAATGGCCATGTCAGCCTATAAGATATACGAGGTAATGTTAAAAATGTTACAGGGCCACTAACTAAGCGGTTTAACAAGTTATAATAATAATCTTTTATAAAGAGTTAGGGATTCGAATCTTTAAACTCAGCATTACAAATAGGACTAAGTATGTCACTGCAAATAATTAATATATGCTACAAATTTTTTATTTATTAGATGTTATACAACTTACATTTATTTATATATGGGATAATATCATTTTTATATTTTGTATTTTGACACATTGTTCAAATTATATTTTGTGTTGTGGTTATTATCAATATTGACCTTTAGATTTAAAATATGTTACAAATTTATACCCTAATACCAATTTAGAGCCATTAATTTACTAAAATACAATTTAAAAAATTGAAAATAAATAATATAAAAACTGATTCGAGAATAAATTTTTTAAATCATCTTGGTAAATTAATTGTTCTAAATTAGTGTCAGGGTATAAATTTATAACAAATGTTAAATCTAAGGGTCAATATTGATAATAACCAAATTACAAGGTACAAACTGAACACAATGTCAAATTATAAGATATAAAAGTGATATTATCCCTTTATTTATTTTGGCTAAAGATACAACTAATGATTTTATTGTTCTTCTTCTTAGGTTATATTAGCATAATTAAGCACCTGTACAAAGCAAAAATTTAATTATTTAAATTTACTCTTGTGACATAAAAAGAAATTAAATGTATATAGTCTAAACACAGCTTAACGTTTTACTATTTTAAAGAAGGATTTTTTTTTTTTTTTTTTACATAGAAGGTACGAAAAGTTTTAGCTTACTCCTCCACGTTTATCATCTAACAAGATAGTATTTGATTTTTCAGTTAAAAAAAACACGTGCCCAAAACAATACAAATTAAAGATAATGTTTTTTTTTTGGAAAGAAAATTAACAAGAAAAAGGATAGACCATGTTTTCAAAGGCGAAAAACCGAAAAAAAAAAAAAGAAAAAAGAAAAATCATAGACTATACGTTATAGATCAATCAATCAAAGGACCTCTCCAAAAAAAAAAAAAAAGGAAATCTATCATTGACGGCAGCTCAATGCATCTGGCAAATTAAAGGAATAAAAATATATTACATATATAAATTCTAGACTGAATGTAAATTAAACATGAAATTTCCCCATACATCAAAGACATTTTAATGGAAAAGGAAGGCTATATTCCATTTTTCTTTTAAAAAATATACAAAATGCATAAATAATTTAAAAGAAAATGTATAAATACGTTTCTATATGGGTTTTTGCATTTCTTGACATTAATATTTCTAATGACAAAAGTTATAGCCTATATTCCAAGTTCTTTTTAATACATCCACACACCAAAATAATTTAAAGAAAAGGTATAAAATTATAAATACGTTTCCAGAAGGATTTTGCAGGTGAGTTAACTTGTTTTCTTCATAGAATGGGTGGAGAAAAGAGGGAAAAAAAAAATCGAAATGGTCTAAAATTCTATCAGCAAAATAAATAAATAAAATAAAATAAATTCTTATGATGCTTCCACGGTACCACGGACAATCACGCTGAAAAATAGCCTTTCGTGAAATTTTTATTTTTATTTTTTAAAATAGTATTTTGCCGGCAAAACAAGACATTGAACGAAAAGACAAGCACAGGCACAGACCAAATAATTTCTATCTGAATTAGCATATGTAACTTAAGATAAGTGGATTAATTACCAAATCTGTCCATGGGGCGTACAAATTACTGAGAGAAAAAAAAAAAGACTCTTTTTTAGTTGCGTTATCTGCAAAAAAGATATACACTAAAATATAGTTTTTTTTGCAAATTTAACTTTATTTTTTTTGGTTTGTATAAAATTATACATCTTTATTTCAAATTTCTGTAAATTTATATCTTCTGGATATAAATTGACCAACAAATTTCTTACTAAACACGAAATTTGAATTAATAATATCTTAATTCTATTGAGTAAGATAAAAAAATCTATTGAAAATAACTTAAAACATTTATCACAAACCATCCAATTTATACACAGAAGATACAAATTCACATAAATTTAAAATATAGAGGTATAATTTTGTACAAGCCAAAAAATACAGTAAAAATTGAAAAAAAGGTCATACTTCATGAAACTTTTTTTTAACAATTATCCCTTTTTAGTTTTACTTTGTGCTTTCCGTTTTGGCTTTTTATTGCACCATTGGTCCCTATTTTGTACTACTTTGGCATATTAGTCCCTGTCAATTTTTTCTTGTCAAATTAGTCCCTAATGTTAGTGCACAATGGCACCATTGGTCCTCTCATTTGTTGATGTCGAACTTTTCAGTTGTTATTAACCACTTGTTGGGCATGTGATGTCCTTTTCCGGGATAATGAGTGTTGGAAATATTGATACTAGAAATTACATGAGAAAAAAAGGTAATAAGCTTGGAACTTCAACCAAAAAAATAAATTCTCCTATTTGTTCCTAAAAAATAAGTAAAAAATAAAATAATATCCAAATTTTATGTCGATCCTAAGAAAATCTTGTAGTATCATTACGAGGAGTGCTTGGACCACTTTTTTAGTTTCTTTTTCATTCTCATACTCATTACTTAACATGTGAATTCTACGATACTTTATTATGTTATTAAAATGTGAGATATTTTAATGCTTAAAACATAAAATTACAACATTTACTATTGAATCACATTAATATTGATTTGTAAATAAAATCATTAATAGTCCAAAAAATCAAAACAGAAACAAATGTGTGCATAGAAAGAGTTAAGTTAACCGACTTAAATCTCTAAAAAAATAACAATAAATGAGAGTGGGCGGATCGGGTTGAATTGCCTAAGAAATTACAAACCAAAATTACTTGTTTCTTGGGTGAGTCGAATGCAATCTGCCCGCCTTTTTGTTGGTTAGAAGCATACGCGGTTTCTTAGGATGCATTTGGTACAGGATTCGAACATTTATCCTTCCAACTTTCTATATAAAAGTTGTTTCTGAATTTGAAGAATAAAATTCAAATCCTATACCAAACACACCCTTACAAATTGGGTGATTTGGCAATCAATTTTTACCCCCTAATAGATGCAACATTGGGGACTAAGTCATCAAGGAAAAAAAAAAAAGAGTAGTGATCAATATACCAAAGGAATATAAGGCTATGCTACAAATAGTGAAAAATACAATTTTATTTTTACAAATTTAGGGGATCAATCATATTTTGACCCCTAATTATCATTATGCCCTTGACCACATCTAAATTATATTATCACCTCAATTTCAGCCGTTAAACTTAACTTCAGATATATCATTCTACAACCTGAATTATATTTTTCGTTGCAGTTTTAGTATCCTGATTTATATCATAATTGTTCCAAAAGAGACATATATTTACAAATATTGTTCGAGTGTCAAGTTTGAAATATTTTATAGGATAATATCACCTAGGTTCCCCAAACTCTTCCCGATATATCACTTATTCTGATTTATATCATAATTATTCTAAAATATACATAAATTCACAAACATAGTTCGAGGGTCAAATTTGAAATATTTTATAGGATAATATTACCTAAGCTCCCCAAACTTTTCCCGATATATCACTTAGGTCCTCAAACTTTGTTTTGTAGTATTTGAATTCCCGAACTATTATTTTTAGTCATACATTACTCCTTGGGGATATTTCTGCCTAATCTTGGCATTAAAACATTACATGATAGGCACATAGTCTTCTTTGGCAATCTCCATCGTCTTCTTCGTGTTGTTGAAAGAAGCAACCATTTTTGAACTCCTCCGAATAAACCTGATATCAAAACTATCATCATCCTTATCCAAACCCGCACTCCAGTCTCCTTTCGACTCTCTTGACCCCATTTCTTTGATCCTCTCTCAAAACTCGTCAGATGCAGAACAACCCATCTCACTAAGGCTCACAACAGAGAGCTTCGTCATGGAGAGAAGACCACGGTACGGTGCCTATACTAAACTTAGGGAATCAAAGCTCATAATGAAGAGCAACGCCATGCCCCAAGAGTTTGAAGACTCGGAAACAAAACTGACCCTCTGAAGAAATAGGTGACCAGTGGCCGAAAGAGTCCTATATTCTCTCACGGTCGATGCCAGACTTCTCTGCCGTGCTGAGGGAAAGAGAATCGGAAGCCTCCATCGAAAATTTTCGCAACATATTTATTCTAATGAGAAACTTAGCTCTAGTTCGAGCATAAATTACAATATATGTCATAGGTTTTGCTTTTCCTTTCTCAAGCAGTAGTAAAATGATTAAAAAAAACGAAAAATTGATTGCATTTATCTTGTGTTGTTTCAAAGAATTTGGGAAAAAATATTTAAAGGCTATGATGGGTTATTTTGGGCTTGATTGTATAAGGCTCATTCTCCAAGAAGGCGAGATTTTTGTGGGTTTTTTTTTTCTTTTTTTTTTTTCCCCCTCTTTAGTGGGAAATCAGATATGTGCTATGAACAAATTGTTATACTGACAAGACATTGAAGGAGTAGTAATTGTTGTTTTTGTTGCAGTAAAAGTTGGAATACTAGCCCCGTTTGGTTCGCCCATTCGAATAGGTGCATTTAAATGGAAATTTTAGAATGGGTTATAATTGAAATGAGAGATATTTGAATGAAAAAACATTAGAATGGGTTGTAATTAGAATGGAAGCATTGGAATTGACCATTCAAAAATACCTCCTCCACTCCATTCTCATCCAAGGCACAAAAAATCCATTTCAATAGCTAATGTGACTGATTAACCATTTGAATAGAAAAACTGAATTATTAAAACAAACACCCATTCTAAAAGACCAATTGAATGGAAAATTTGGAGTTGTTGAAACAAACACCAATTCAAATAGATTTTTCATTCTAATAGAATGGAATGATCGAAACAAACGGGGCCCATAACTTTTAATGGAATAGGCAAAAGAAAGCTTGAATATGAGATTGGCAAAGGAAAGCTTGAACATGAGATTGGTGACTTCTTTCCGAAGCTGTTTACCACTCTAACTCTTAAGCTGAAGAAGCTTGGGTGTCCCTTGCAAACATCTAGTATTGTTCTGAAAACTTATTTACTCTATTGCATACAATATTGTGAAAATCACTTTTTTCTTTATATCTAGTATTTCTTGACTTAATAGGAATATATATATATATTTATATGTGGCACCGATCTTTTTTTTTTTTACCTACTTATATTTATCATTTTGCCCAATTAAAATTTAGCGCGCACGTTTTTTTTTTTCATAGTAGAAGATGGAGAGAGAATATTAAATAATGTGGATATCTTGTTAAAGAATATTAAATAATGTGAATTTATTGTAACTTTTTTTTTTTCCTAACTACTCAAATCATGGTACTTGTTAGATAATATGATTGAACGGCTTAAAAAAAAAACTTATAGATAGGTAAAACTTATGGCCGTATATATATATATATATATGGGTTTAGTTTAAATGGTTACAACAATATTTACCCATAGATGGTTACAATGGTTTAAGCCGTTAGATCTAAAATCCTACGGTGATGATTAGTTTGGTGGTTGGCCAAAAAAATTTAATGCTATTTATTACCATCAAAAAAATTTAATGCTATCACCACTTTTTTTGGTTACCATTCATGGTCACAAAAAAGTTGTAACCATTGAGAAGTCCTCCATATATATATATATATATATGGAGGAGGTTTCAATGGTTACGTCTCCATGAGTAACCATCATTAAAATACGTGTAATAATAAATTTATTTTATATATATATATATATGGGCATCAATCCAGTAGATATTTTTTTTTACCTATGCATAGGTATCAATTTGGCCAATGAAAATTATTTTTGCACATTATTTTATATTAAAAAGTAAAAAAGAGAAATAGCATTAATAATGCACGTCTTTTCATGCACATTATTATAGCCGTTGGATCACCATTAGATGATGATCTAACGGCTAAAAAAAAAATACTTACACATAAGTAAAAAAAAAATACCTATTGGATTGGCAACCTATATATATATATATATATATATATATATATATATATATATAATCTGCAAAAGATATACATACCAGAAACGTTATCTAAAAAATGTCTGATTAATTAAATCTAAGTGATGCGGTATATGAAGTATGTAATGTATAAAGTTATGTGTATAAGAATCTCTTAAGCCATCCGGAATCATTGTTTTGTAAATTTGGTTTAGTTCTCTACTCTTGGAGATAGTTGATGGGCCTGCTTGGGATAGCTTTTACTTCTTGAAGTAAAAGTATAAAAAGATCTTCCTAAAAAAAGATGGTAGGTCCATGTTTCTTTAAAAAGATTTTTTGCATAAAAGAAGATATTCTAAAAATTCATCCAAACACTCCTAAAAGATCTTTTGGGGCTCAAAAGATCTTTGAAAGCTGTGCCAAACGGGCCTGATGAGTCGAGCCTGTGATGAAGAGGGGTTTAATGGTAACAAAGAATCCCAAAAAAGACCACGTGCCTAATACGTGATGTTTTAACGCCAAGTATAGACAGAAATATACGGAAATATTTTTTTCCCTAAAAAAAAAAATATATAGACGGAAATATGTCTGAGGACTAATGTCTGACAAAAAATAATAAGCTGAGGATTTAAATGCTACAAAAGTTAGTATGAGGATCTAAGTGATACATCGTAGAAAATTTGGGACCAAGGTGATATTATCCCTATTTTATAAGACGGGGTCATAACGAGATTGATTCCATAAATTAAGGTCAAAAAATGAAAATAAATGTTTTCTTTATTTAGTTCAGACAAAAACGTAATATCGCTCGATAGATAATATAAGAAAATTAGTTAGAGAAAAAAAAGGTTAGGCTGTCAACAAATCCAGGTAATTATAAAAATGTGAAAAAGAGCTTCGAGTTCTATCCAAAGAGGACCACATGTGTGCACTTTTTCCCTTTCCCTTTTCTCTTTCTAAGATCAATCTTCTTCTGAGGAATCCCTAAGAACCAGCAGAGCCTCAACACCTAATCTTCTCTTCCTTGCCGAATCTATTCCCTCTCCTCCTTTGCTTTACCTGCCTTGTTCTTCTTCTTCTTCTTCTATTCCTAACCCTCTTCTTCTCTTTCATTTTTGACAAATCCCATCATTTTCCCGAGTCACCGTTACAAAGAGAAAGCTCAATAATCGTTTTGGGCATATGGGTTTTCTCTGATCTTGAGATTTTAGTGGAGTCGGATAGATAAGCTTTGAGTTTTTGAAGCTTGGGTTGGAGGAGAGTAAAGGTTTGGTCGTTGCCTTGTATATATATATGTATATTGATTCCGGGTTGTCTGAAAGTTGTTAGTCTTTTTTGGTATTTGAGATTTTTTTTTTTTGGAATTATTACGTGTTTTTTTCGAAGTGGGGTTTGGCGTTGGAGTTGTGGTTCATGGGGTTTCTTGGCTGATCCCAAGAAATAGTTAGATTTAGTTGAAAAGGGTGTTTGTTGAATTGGAAAGTAAGAGATGAAAAGAGGGAAAGATGATGAGAAGATCATGGGACCTATGTTCCCAAGACTACATGTAAATGATACAGAGAAAGGAGGGCCTAGAGCGCCTCCAAGGAATAAGATGGCTCTTTATGAACAGCTCAGTATCCCATCTCAAAGGTTCAATTCTGGGGTCCTTCCCTTGAATCCCAAAACCACAAGCAATATGGTTCCTTCAGCCTCCTCAAGTCAGGTAATTTCCCAAGTTGTAGAAGTTCTTTTGTTATCTATTCATGCTTCCCATGGCTCTATCTCTTTACCTTTTCAAACTAATAGTGATGAATTGGTTCTTTCTTTAGTTTTTTTACTGGTCTTATGTGAATTTATGTTCCTATTAATGATGTATATTTATAAGGTTTCAGTGGGATACATTTTTGCTATTCTTGTAAGTTAATGAAGGAATGCAACTTAGAGGTTGGGTATAACTTTCTGTCGACAGAGTTACTAAACACGAGAATTGTTTATATGGATGATACATGGTTAGAGGGGTTAATAAGGTTTCAGTTTTATATGGTTGATTTACGCTTTGAGAGGTAAATTAAGGTTTTAGATAGCTTTAGTATCATGGTTGAGTTTCCAATTAAACGGGAACTTTCATAAACTAGATGAGTTCAAATGAGCTTTATGTTAATGTAAGTCACAACCCTCGTCGATTATTGTGTTTTACTACTACATAGTACACCTTCTAAATAATGTGCACATATGTGGGTGATGAAAAATTTTCTGTCATCCCTAATTTTGGGGTGGGTTATTTATCTATATTAGTTATTTTTGGTAGGGGATTGGTGTTGAAAGAAACTTGGTCTTTCCGCTTCACGTTCCTCCATCAACACCTACTCATTGGTCCGAAAATTTCCAGGCTCATGATTCTGGGAAAACAATTGGGAATGCTCCCGCAACACAAGTTGAGCAGAGAAAGAAGGTAGGAGATGAAGATGATTTTACGGTTCCTGTGTTTGTTCAAGCTAGCGTGGGTCAATGCCATGGTAGAGAAACATTTTCTTCCGTAAGCTCTACTCATACTGGACAGCCCATGGAACAACAAAATACTTGTGATAATGATCCAAAGCAAAATAATTCAATGGCTGTCAATTTTAGACGAGAAGTGAGAAGTGAGAGAAAAGAGAACATGAAAGCAAGTTTCCAAAGTGGGAATCATAGTATAATATCTGCCACAAATCAATCAACTAGAGAAAATATTGATGCACCTGTGAAGGAAACCCAAGCATCTTCAAATCTGGAGAGCAGAGAGCATGCTGTGTCTAATTTTAGCAGGTCAGGTGACAGTGAGGCTTGCTTACATCAGGAGTCTAGATTTGGAGCTCGACTGGAAAGTGCCGGACAACATGATGATCTCAGCGAGCCTGCAAGGGATATAGGTGGAAGAAACGCCTCACAGCCAAGAAGTGAGTCCCGTTGTTGGGAAGATCGTAGCAGGTCCAATGAACCTGAGAATGATAGCGAATACAACAGCAATAGAAACAGGATGTGTACCTCTGTACGGCTTGAAAATGTAGATAAAGGCGACGATGTCTCTGAGACCTCAATGGTGGATTCCATATCAGGCTTGGATATCTCTCCGGATGATGTTGTAGGAATTATAGGTCAAAAACATTTCTGGAAAGCAAGACGAGCAATTTCCAAGTATGTATCTTTACTAGCTTGATTTGGTTTTGGTTGCCTCTTCTTTCTTTTACTTAGTTGCATTTTAAATCTCTCTCTTCCTTTATATGAACTAATACATGCACTTTATACGACTATTGAACTCTGATAAGTGTTTTAGTCTCATGATATCTGATTTTTTATCGAGTAATATTACGCATACTGTATCAAGATGAGATAAATTGTGGCTAAGAAAAATAATCTCTTGGAACATGATATAATTCTTGCTTCCCATAAATTTAAGAAATTATTGGAATTTCTTTTCCTAGAATGATCCTCTTCCAACCTTACCATTGTTGAAAATCAACCTGCATATATAAAACCTTTTCTGGTGGGGTTAGTGAGATTTTCTTCCCTACTCTTTAAGGACAGTAGCAAATATCTATCAGGAGAGAAAATAAATCTATTGAGAATTGCTTTCCTCTTTGTTTCTTCGCATTTTAAGTCAAGATATATTTTAGATTGTTGTATTCACCGTGGAATATAACTATTAGGAGTACAAATTGATTGCTAATATCAATACGGCTTGGAGAGAGGTGAAACTTAAACTTTGGAATACTGGGATCCCTTCTAAAGTGGAATTTTTATGTGTTGAAAGGCCCTCGATAACATTTTAACTGTGGATACTGGATCATCTTACGGCAGGGAGACTTCAAGGCGACCCCCGAGACAGCGGATCTCTTATATTTCATTAGCCCTATGGCATCTGTTTTTTTGGGTATATTCCTGTCTCGGTTTGGTAGTGCTTGGTTTTCCCTCTGACCACTAGAGAAATTTTCTTTTCATGGAACTCGAGGGCCAGGAGCCAGGAGGGAAACAAGTGGAGGAATGTCATTTGGGCGGGGTGGATCTCAGAAAATACTGACACTATTGTAGTGGAGGTGGCTTTGTGATGAGGAGATAATTTCCCAAATAAGTGTCTAAATTGTTCTGGTTTGGAGAATTTACATGGGATTCCTACTGTTATTAATTGGTGCTTTTCTTGTGTTTCTTCCTGTGTATTTTCCAAGAGCAATGGATCTTTTTTGGGTCATTTGTTATTGGTCAAGTGTATCTTTATCTTTTGCTATAAAGATGAAGCTGTAAATATGCGAAAGTCAACTACAGAGCCCAGTCTTGCATTTGTCGTAACTTTTTTGTGCATTTTGTGCTGAGGATAACGTTTGAGTGTTTGCATATAGCTTTTTCTAGTTTTAGTAATGCAATTTATTGATGCTGTATTTACACAAAAGAGAGAAGAGAGAAGAGGCATATCTGTTATCTGTATATTGCATCTAGAATTACGTCATATTACATTGCCTCGAAGTTTATATATATATATATATATATATACATGTATGTTTGTAATTGACTCGTGAAGGAAAATGGTCTAATAAGTGAGTATATTACCCTGACAACTTTTCATGTTTCTCCCATGTATAAGTACTTGAGAGTTGAGAACTATAATTAATGAATTCTATGTATAATTCTAGTTCCTGTTCGGAAATTAGGAAGGAAGTTGGTGGTGTATAGACTTAGAGGTTCCAGGCTTTGGTGATTGGTATAGGGTGTGTGGATGAGTTGAGATCATCATGCTTTGTCCCTTTTGTTCTTTCTGAATGGCTGTTACTTGGTATAAAACATCATTCCAATCACTAGAAGTCAGATTGTATATCGCATATCACCCAGGTGGTCTGAGAATTGTAATTTTAAGTTTGTGCAACAGATTGTTGAGCTTGAATTATTTGGTCACTATTTGTAGGTGGGTTCTCACTTAGTGTCTGTATTTTCAAGATACTACGAAGTTTTTGATTCTGCACTATTTCCAGTTGATTCTTGTGTTACCTTCAGTTGGTTTTTCTTTGCCAAAGTTTATTTTGGCAAAGATACTTAAGTTGGTTTTGTCCTTGCCAATGTTCATTTGCTAAATTTATGAAATTTTGTTCTTGATCCAACTCCTGTTACTCTCTACAGTCAGCAAAGAGTGTTTGCAGTTCAAGTATTTGAGTTGCATAGATTAATAAAGGTATGATATTCTATAATTCTTCTATCAAGGTAGTATTGCTCTTCCTGCGTCAAATGTTCCATTGCACAGAAGATCATATTAAGCGCACCTTTTTATTTTCCAATAGGTCCAACGACTGATTGCTGAATCACCAAATCTTTTGGTTGAAGACGGTGCCTTCATAGGAAAATCCTCTTTGAAGGGTTTTCCTTCTCCAGCAAAGAAACTTACACCAAAGTATGTTGTAAAGCCAGTTCCTACTATTGCTAATTGCAAAGATGATTCAGAGAAGCCCAATCACAAAATGGAATATTCTGCGGAAAATGCGGTGGGGAAGACTTCTCTTTCCTCTGTGAAAAGCAGTAATCATTCTATGAATTATGGACCATATTTAGGAAATCCGCAGCCAGTGGCTCCGACAACTGAAAATATGGGTCCTTGGTGTTTCCATCAATCAGCAGGCCCTCAATGGTTGGTTCCTGTAATGTCTCCTTCTGAAGGACTTGTGTACAAGCCATACTCGGGACCTGGAATGATGGGAGCAGTTTTTGGAGGACAAGGACCTTTTGGCTCATCTCCTGTTGCAGGTAATTTCGCAAACTCAGCATATGGAATTCCAGCTTCTCATCATCAAGGAATTGGGGTCTTCCCCGGCACTCATCCAGCTGGTCATCTGTACTTTCCTCCATATGGCATGCCGGTCTCTAATCCGGCCATGTCAAGTTCGGCTGTCGAACAAGTGAGCCAGCTTTCGGAACCTGGTTTGCACAGTCAAACTGTTCAGTTACCGGGAGGGAGAGTCCACTCAAAAATGGAGCAACAGAGCTTCTGTAGTCTGCCAACCAAGAAGAGTGGATCAATTTCCCAAGCCAAGAAGTTTCAGGCATCTAAAGGCAGTGATTTACAAGGAAGTACAGCTAGCTGTCCCAGTGAGGGAGCAAAAGGAAATGGGATCAGTCACAATGCCGATGGAAGAGATCCTCTTCCACTTTTCCCTATGGCACCTGTTGTTCCAGAGGTAGCTTCTCAGCCTCATGATACTGACCAGCCAACCCGAGTGATCAAAGTTGTGCCACACAATGCGAGATCTGCAACTGAATCAGCCGCTCGGATTTTCCGATTTATACAGCAAGAGAGAAAACAATTCGACTCAGTCTAGCTTGTCTCTCGTGTGTTTGTCACTTTGGGACCCTGGTGCTTCCTCTGTCCTTTTGTAACGGATTTTCATTTTGGCGTTTTTTCTTTTTCATCCTTTATTTTGACCAAATTGTAGTATATTCATATGTACATATACTGTGGAAGATTACTACTGATCAGTGTAATATGAATATATGGTGTCTTTTTCAAAATTTCATGTGTTTTAATAGAACTTTTTGGGGGTGGAGGCAAGCATTGATTTTTGGAATGAAAGGATGCAATTTACACGTAAATTGCTTGTAAGTTGGAAGCAGTACCTCTTTCGTTTATTCGTCTTGGACTCATTTTGTGCCGAAGTTGTATACTTGCATTGCCTAGTGGGGAGATAGTTGGATTCTGTGGACATTTAAATGGTGATAGTCGTTCAGTGCGGTTGTGAATATTTATATCATAATCTGTCGTTTTTGTTTGCATATGAAATTTATTATCCACACATATATATAGGTATTTTTTTTTATACTTATACATAGGTATCATTTTGACCAATGAAAATTTTTTTTGCACATTTTTTATATTAAAAAATAAGAGGGAGAAATAACATTAATGATGCACGTTTTTTCATGCACTTCAATATGACTGTTGGATCACCAATAGATAATGATCCAACGGCTAAAAAAAAATACTTACACATAAGTTAAAAAAAAAATACCTACTAGATTGGCAACCTATATATATGTATATATGTATATATAAGTCAATACCCAAGAAGGAAAGCAAGAGCAACTGCCCTTTTCTTTAGATAAATTAGTTTCATGGTTTAGATAAAAATGAACTTTCTATGATAAAGACCAGTGAACATTTATCCATCATTGGTGTGCATATATAAATGTTAGCATCACTTTAGTAGTATATGTAGATAGTTCGGAAATTCATTACTGAAGGTATTTGTAGCACCTTACCAAGAGAAAATTAAGAGCAAATTTTCTTCGTGTCATAATGAACAAGGTCATGTTTGGCTGGAACATGATTGACTACCTTACCATCTATTCTTGTTTACTTCTTTGTTGTGGGTGTTTCGAACGAACCCTGGATATGTTTTGGCGAGAAGCATGATGTTCGAGAAGACCAGAAAATAGATGTCGGGAAAGGCCATAGCACGAGTATAGTGTCTGAGAAGCGAGAAGAGTGGGCACCAACTTTGTATATGAGCAAGCAAGAGCACAAATCCTAGTTTTCTCATGTGCAAATTCCACGATCGAGCAAGAGCACAACTCCTACTCTTGATGAGCGTGAATCCCCTGTCAAAGCCCAGGAGCAGAAAGACTCATCCAAACAAGGCAAGATGCGTCCTGAAAAGGCTCTAGTGGAATGTCCACCCACGAAGGCATACAATCCATTGAGATCAGGCCTCATCATTCAAAGCTAACAACTAACACCTAATTAACCACTGTGCTAACGGGCGGGATGGTAAGGCACTTGCACTTGTTCTCTCGACAAAGTATTCTTAAGTCTGAATTGCCATTGCCGTTGTGGTTGGAGTTGTATGGACAAGCTATTTCGAGACGAATCCAACTAATCCACCCGGGTGGATCCACCACCTGGATTATAAGGTATGACGCCCTATAACTTCCTTTTTAATTTGTTTTTTTTTTTTATAATTAAAAGAACTAGCACCTAAATAGTAAAATCAAATGTTTATCAATGCATATACAACTAAGCCTCCTTAGTGAGGATCATTATTCATTAATTCCTATCACCTAATTAGTAAAATCAAATGTTTATTAATGCTTAGACAACTAAGCCTCGTTAGTGAGAACCACTCTTCTTTAATTCATAGATAACTAACGCCTAGTCAGCAAGATCAATCCACATATATGCAATTACATATTTATGAGGACATAAACCACCTAGCTGCCTTATTATACGGGTTCAGTCAACATATGTACATCGCTTAGATCGGTAACTTAAGCATCAAAGAAGGCATCAACACCTCTTCTGGCCTAGTTCTCTGTCTTTGTTTTCTAGAGCAAATTCAATACGCAAATTTTTGCATAAAAAAACAAATTTCACTTTTAGAATTCACAAGGCCATTGGAAATTAGTAAATCACCTTATTGATTTCAAAATTACCCAGGATGGCAGAATCCTATTGGCATTCATGATGATTTGAATTAAAAGAATATATTATCCAAACCTTAATACACTTAATATATCAGTTTAATATTTCAAGAGTTTCTCTATATCCATATCACACAATACTATTTCAGCTTTCGCATATACTATCACAAAATACTATCAACATCACTGCTAATAAGAAAATTGTCATTATATGTGTATATATATATAATCCTTTTCCCCGTTGGCTTATTTCTCTCCATTTGATGTGTTAGAGTTCGTGACCCGAATTCTGTTTGCCCCAACCCGAAAGCTTCGCGGTGCGACATATGTGGCAATTTTGTAATTGGGAGAAATTTTGAGATCTGTGGTGGAAGCGGAGGGTACCCTGCATACGTCTCTATATTTTTAACACGTCTCTGTATTTTTAACTTTTAATTCCACGTTGTTTTAACCACTGAATACAATTTGACAGAAAATTTTTTGTACATAAACAGAAATCTAAAAATTAATTTTTATTGTACATAAAAAAAATTAAGAAGTAGATTCATATGATAAATATAGCTTTAAAAGTTAATACTTTATATGATATAGTATTTAAAGATGTTTGATTTACATTGAACACAATCTCTATAAATGGTCATCACTTTTATTTTGGGAATCTAAATCATTACCAATAGATTCTAAATCACATACCCAATATATTGTATGCATTAAAAAAAATTAAAGATAAGGTTAAATTCAATTTAGATAAAAATAAAAAAGAAACAATTTTAGATGTATTTGGAAAAAGAAAGGAACTAAGAAAATAGAAATTATCAACAAAAAATGGTATGAATGTTTGTGCTATTATTGTTATTATTATTTTTTGAGTTTAATAAATCATTGATTTATATATCTGTTGGACCTAAAGGAATTAAAAATTATTATCTTATGCATTTAGTGAGATTATTAATTTAGTACATTATTTTAAGTGAAATTATTAATTTATCAAACATACATCTATTGTAGTTTTACTATAGATAGAGATAGTAACTCATTATTTCAGGGAGATGTTATGTGTCATGAGATGTCATTAGAGTTCTCAAGAGGACCGGATCAATCCATTAGTATGGCGGCATAGCACGACACAATGTAGTTTAAGTATTACACGATATGCTAAAATGTGGGTCGTGCCAAGCATTGTCCAGTTATGTGGGCCGTGCCATAATCATAAGTTAAGCACGATAGATTGAACACGATGTGACACGTCTATAGGCATAGTACGACATGGCCCATAGCACCACACGGCTCATTGGCATGACACGCTAGCACGTAAGTATGATACATTAGTATGCTACACATGTATTATTATTAATATATTTTTCTAATATACAAGTGCTAACCTAATTATGAGATACTAAACCTATAATCAATTATAATATGCAAATATTCTCAAGTTTTCTTTTTGTTATTCTTTGGTGTTAATTTTTTTTTTTTTAATTTATTGTGTTATTTTTAATTTTTTGTATACATTTGAATAATTTTGAGGGAAAAAAGGTTCATAAAACAGTAGTAGAATTAAGAAAACTTACCAATTAAATGAGCCAATTTTGCCCCAAATAGACTGTTACGTATAGGCATGTAGACTAACACGGCCAGACACAAAATACAGCATGACACAATATGTTTAAGTACGGGTCAATAAGCCGTGCTGAGCCAGTGATTTTGAATTCTGGGAACGACACAATATGGCTAAGAAATGGGCTACGAAATCATGTTTGTGTTCAACTTAAATGAGTTATACTGACACAGCACGCTACGTTTGACAACTCTAGATAAGCATGTTAATAGGTTGGGTCCATACAGCACTATAAATACTTAATTCTAGAAGATTAATACTATGATGGTTACTACCTTCAAAAAAAAAAAAAAAAAAAAAAGAACTATGATGGTTACTAAATTGCACAATAATCACATTCGTTACGTACGCTCCTCTAGTTATTTTACTTATGTACATTTGTTTAGAATCGATTAGAACATTACAAAACAGTATAGGCAATGGATTAGTTTATTTCCAATTATATAAAACTGGGTTTTCTTATATCTATTTATTATTTTTTATATAATTTACTGTATTAGTAATTACAATTTCTTTTTAAGCTTATACTCTCCAATTTTACTGTGAATTCCATAATTATCTTTATATTATTAAAATTGGAGATATTTTAGTAAAGTATACACATTAAGTGTGAGAATAGAATAAGAAAGTGGTACTAATACTCTTGTCTTAAGGAAAGCTTGAAAGAAATTTAGAAATTTAATATTGCAAATTCTCCAAAATGATTCTCAAAATATTTTCCTATTTTGACGTTGTTAATTATCTTTCCATTCAGGGAACCTTCTTAACTAGGGAAAAAAAGTCGCTTAAGATGTTTCTCCTCTTCTTTTTTTGAACAATCAGCCAATTTAGGTCTAATGTTTGCTATTCATATGAATTTGCCCTCCCTCCCCCACCCCTCCCACTAACCGTTCCCCCTCTTATGAATTTGCTCTAACTTTTAACTGTATTTAGTCTCTCTCTCTCTATATATATATTTAGTGAACTATATTTAGTAAATGCCAATTCCTTTTTAAGCTAGCCGTAATCATTTACTATGGAAGATAATATATCCCTTATTCTCGTATTACACAAGGAAAATAAATAAATAACATAAATAATATGTTCAGTATTTCCCAAAACCTTCGGGGAATAAATTTATTATCTTGCCCTTTCAAAAAAAATATTATTATCTTGCCAATTTTCCTAAATGATTCTCAGAAATATTTTCCTAATTAAGTTTAGCCTATTACAGACGTTGTTAATGAACTTTTCATTCGACAAACCTTCCTAATTAGGGTTAAAAAAAACCCCGATTAGCCATTTTACCTCCATTTTTGCACTTCATTTGAATTTGCCCTCACCATTGAATTTTTACTCGAGTGTCAGCTAAATAGTACAACTGTCATTCTTGACATTGACGCCATTAGGAAACTAACAGAATATGAATAACAATAATGAATTTTAACCCATAATTTTTATAGTTGGTATGAATTTTCCTTCCCATTTTTGACTTTTTACTCAAGTGCCACCTAAATACTAGAATCGATTCTCTTTTAACGCCTCTCAACCGATGCCCCTTTAGAAAGCTAATGAAAATTGATTACATAGCCCGTTTGTTGGTATATGTTATTAAATGACTCGATTGGGAGATGAATTTCTAAATGCCCTGACCAACTTTGAGCAAATGGCTAGGCAAATTTGGGATTGCAGAAAACCTATAGGATTTGGGAAAATTTTGGGTATTTCCATATTAATTGTTAGATATATAATTTCTAATGGAAGTGGATTTTTCTTTATTTCTCTTTTTGTTTTTTTCCTTTTCATGCAAGTTCGTAAAAATCTGTCCGAATTGCACTACGGCATGATATATGAATTATGATATTGTTCGGGGCTTGGGTTTTTCCTGATAATGAGTTAAGATAACCATATGTGATTACGTGAGATCAAAACAAGGTTAAGAAAAATAAACTTAGATTGTTAAGATCATTTCAGAATTAATACAAGTGTAGATTAGTTCGGAAATATTCCTTACCGAAGGTGATATTTTGGTACCTTTCCAAGAAAGTGTAAGAACGAATTTTCTTCATGTCACAATAATCTCGGGCCATGTTTAGCCTGGAACAAGTCCTTACTATCCATTTTGTTTACTTTTGTTGTGGGGTGTTACAAGCAGATCCTGAATTTGTATCCATGCATATAGAACTAAGCCTGATTATCGAGGATTAACCCTCATCAATTCATGGAGAACTATAGCGCCTACTAGGCGCTATCAATCCTCATCAATGCACCTTGTCCTTGCAAGATCACTCCTCATGCATGAATTAAAAATGTATGAGCAATTGAGCACATAAAGCACCTAGGTCCCTATAAATACCCTATCTTACATGGGATCAGCCAACATTAAAAAAAAAAAAAAGAAAAAAAGAAAAGAAAGAACAAACGTATTGGTAATATATTGAATAATTAATTTATTCCCATTGTATTTGTAATTATTACAAAAGTCACGAATGATATATATCCATCTTACCAAAATTGCACTTAACCCTTTTACTAAAATAAAAAGCTTTTCCTAACAACTGAAGATGCATGATGATTCAAGATTTATCAAGGACAAAGAGTATTACGACCTGGGCCACCAAAATAAAGCACAGGCTCAACCCCATATCGCTGAATGTAATTGTAGGCCGAGTAGCAGTAGTCCTCGTCTGCCCAAGTACCGACCCACTCCGGATACTTGAGCGCCAAGGAATAGTCCACAATCCTCACTTGTTTCACATAACACGCCGAACCTTCAAGCGTCGACGCGTAATCGCCGCTCCCCATGGCCGTGGTTGTGTGAGGAGATTTCTTCACGTTTGGGCTATAGACTTCTCCACCCCATTCCACTAATATGGCACTGTGTTGCAAATAGTTGAACAGAGTTCCTGGCCAATACCCCACCGGGTTTCCTTGCCCCAGTCTGAGCCACCAGTTGCTTGTGCTTGGATCCTGAGAACATATTAATGATATATAATTCGGTTTTATATAGTAATCATAATTGGTAATTATTGAGATTTATTTTGCGTTCCCCTCTCTTGTTTGTTTTTATGTTTTTCAGATAGCTAGTTATGCATGATTTACGGCCCCCCACCTAGAACAAGAAAAACTGCCTTTCGAAAGAGAGCCTAAATGCCTGATTATTAAGTTATTACTGACATTTTTTGTGTCTCTCTTCATCACGAGGCCTTGTTACACTACAAAAAAATTCAATATTTAGTAACAAAATTTTTAGTCACAACAAATTTTTTTGTGACTAAAAATGACATTTAGTCACAACTAATAAATTTTTTGTGACTAAAAATTGACATTTAATTACAAGTTATAAATAATGTACTTTAATAACTTTTTATTTATAGTAATTAAAATAATGTGACAAAAATACATTTAGTCATAACAAATTGTCATTTTTGTTACTAAAATTTTTAGTCACGGCATAAAAATAATGACATTCTTTTAGTCGTGAATTTTTCACTTTTAGTCATAATTTTTGTCGTCACTAAAGTAAGTTTTTTTTTTTTTTTTTTTTTTTGGGTAGTTTTTGTTTTGGTTTTTTCCCGAAAAAAAAAAAGAAAAAGAAAGGGCCAATCATCACCTAGTTCGTTTTGCTTTTAATTCTCCAATTTCTAGTTTATGCATATAGTATGACTATCCCATTACGAAATAATATCCTTTAAAAGGGGGAGGAAATTGCAAATGTGACCTAAAAGTGATAATGTATGGAATTACCATGTTGATGGAAACTGTCATTTGGTATTGGGGTCCCATTTCGCTTGAGCAAGGTTCAAGGGCTGCGCCAAGGACTACCTTTGGATTGGTTTGAACAAACCCGGAGCAGGTTAGGTCAAAGCAACCGGTTGATTTGTACGCATCCGTCTACCCCAGAAAAAATAAATAAATAAATAAAGTAGGAAAAAGATGGCGACAATTTTATAATATTAACACAATTAGAGGAAAAAAAATAATTTTACTTACTGTCCAATATATGAAAAGTCGTGATAGTGTATCACCATATAACTTTGGGTTTACCTGGATAAAAATATTTAAAAAAAAAAAGGGTCAGTACTTAGAAGAAGAGTATTCACGTGTGTTTTACTTTAACTATGATCATGAACATATTATAATCACCATCCAGCCTGCTTCGACGCTTTCAAAGCTCTCTGCAGGGCCATTCTTAAGCCATATTTGAGCAGCTGAGTAGTCCTCTGGTGACGAAACACGTGGATTCCATAGATTTATATCTCCTTCAGCTCCAATGTAATTGTACCCCACTGTTAAAAGCACAGCCGCCTGTGTTCGTAGACGATTATGTCGCATAAAATTTTTTGGCACGAAAAAAAAAAAAGAACATTTTTGACAGTAAAAATGCGTTTTAGAAAAAAATTTAAAAAAATGAATTAGAGAAACAAATGGAGAGAGTCCAAAACGTATCAAATGTCAATGTTTGCTTACAGAACGATTGACTTGGCCTAGACCGGCTTTGGTGTCGTTGACGTACACAACGGCTGGTCGGTCGTTTTCTGTGGTATTTGTCGTTGCGTAAAGGTGAGGTTGTGGGTTCTTTTTGCCAAAACGATTAAGTGAATTAGCTGCCGATAAATCTTTCCTTCGAATTCTGCGAATGGGAATGGTTCCATTTGGACAGAAACCTCCACTTCTTCGCCACGTCTGAGAAACGGCTTGCTGAGAGGTGTCGTTTTTGGAAGTTGGTGTCTCCGATGATGCTACATGAAAACTGGGTTTCATCTGCGCATTTCATGTGCATGGCGACTTTAATTACATGACAATTAACAAATCCAGGAAGCAAGCAACGAATCAGCTTATAATAAAATCGAGTATCAACTAATCATATCTCATAAGATTTTTTTTTTTTTTTCCGTTTTGATTTATTATATTTATATAGGAGATTAGAAACATGAGTGATGGGTGCACCTGAATTTTGTGGTTTCGCAATGCTGGATGATCAAAAGCAGGCTGTTTATAGATGTCAACACAGTCGATAATATCTCCATCTCTACTCTGCAAGAAAAATAAATAAAAAGAGTTAAAAATTTAAAAAAAAAAGTTTAAAAAGTGAACTTGCTAGTATTATATGTACCCCTTTTGCACCTTGATTTTTTTCTTTAGGATAAGATTTTATCATAAAAAGTTGTCTCAGAATTCAGAAAATAATTAGTAGCAAAAAACACTAAATCCATTAGTACTCACCTTCTTAGTCATGAGTCATATTAGATTTGATATGTCTACTCTTGATCTACGAATAAGAAAATTTAAAAAAAAAAAAAAAATTCCAAAAATTAAAACCTTGATACTCTTGACCGCACGCTTATTGAGAAGCTTCAACCTCATATCAACTTCATCAATAGTCTCCCTAGTTATTGTTTCAGCTTTCACATGTAGTAGATCACAAAATACCAACGAAATCACTCCTAATAAGAAAATGGTTACTATAGTCCTTTTCTCCATTGGCTTATTTCTCTCCATTTGATACTCCGGCACGCACAAGCCACTAATATACTATAAGCCAGAAGAGAGGAGAGGAGACGACGATAAGATCGAGAGGTACAAGTACTAGAATCCTTTTATAGACGTTTAGCCAAGTGATGATAACTCATCATAACTCTAAGCGTAATGTCAGAGCCTAATGAAACGAGTCAAAGAGGTACCCTATGCGTGTCCACGTTGTTTTTATCACTGACTACAATTTGACACAATATTTTAACTGAATTCAATAATTAAATACAAAAAAGCTTACTAAATACACTTTCTTTTTCACTCTCTTTTACACACTTCACTCTCACTATTTGACACATGCTTCTATTATTCAGTTTAATATTTTAATAATACAATAAATTATAATAGAATTCACGTGTCAGGCAATAAGACTGTAAAAATGTAAAAAAATGTAAAAAAGAGTGCAGCGTATTTCTCAAATACAAAATCATTGGTAGTAATCTCATTCAATTATGTTACATGTGAATTGCGATTTCCATGTTTTGGAGTCTCATTTGTAATATTCAAAAGTGGGTTATGTACTATTTAGCGAGCTCATGCTCCCCCATAGCGGACGAGGTGCTAGAAGGAAGACATTATTATGTGTCACTCGATAGGTCACATGGTAGCGAGTTGGATCCGTAAAACACTATGAATGATACCAAAATTTGGAAAATTAATACTGCCGAAAATAAAAACTATGGTTAACAAATTAGATTAGGAAAATGTAGTAGGCTATACATAAAGAATGGATTAGATTAGATTAGATTAGGTTTATTGCCAAGTATATATAGCTGAATCATCCTATAGTAATTGCCAATTCCTTTTTAAGCTGCTCATTCTATTCGGGATGATAATACATTCCTCATTCTTGAACTCAATAAGGCAAAGACATAAAAATATATAATATACTCATAACCGTTTAGACATTTAATTGGGAAAAAATTATTCCTAAATGATTCTCTGAACATATTTTCCTGATAGAGTTTCGCCAATTATAGACGTTGTTAACTATATTTCCATGCAAGGGAAATTCCTAATTTAGGGAAAAAAAAAAAGGAAAAGGAGTTGCTCACCAAAATTCTCGCCTTTTGGGGGTTAGGAATAAAGGAAACAAAAACCAGGACTTTGAAAGCGTCTTTAGTAAAATGCCAGCCTTTTTAGAACTCTATGCTAAAAGGCCTCTGTAGTTATATTTGTGTTATCCAACCTGCTGTGACTTTTAGTAATTTGACATAAAAACATGACTAAAGAGGGTTACCTTGCAAAACTCAACCAATTCCTACATTTGATTCTATACCTTTGGGTCCATATACAAGTTTTTAGGAACTCCACACTAAAGAAAACATACTATTAGACCTTTTTTAAATTGTTTTGGGAAAACAAATTCAATTGAGTTTAAGACAAATCCAATTAGTTCATTTAACAATTAAATCCTCAAGTTTGGTCAAATAGGAGTTGTCGCAATCAAAGCCCAGATATGGTTTCCAAAATAGTGAATTTGAACCATGAAACAGTTATACTACAATGTCCAAAGATAGTTTGTAAGAATCAAGTCATAATCCAAATATATTGTAGTTTTGAAAAACCATGTTTTTAATGAGCTTATAACAATTATACAAGAAGTCCTCAGTCATAATTTTAGATAAATTTATAAATAAAAAAACCCACTCCCATACACCCACTTGGTATTAGCACTAATCTTGGTTAAATAAATAAACATGTGGGAAAGGAAATGACAAAGGGTATAGTACCAGCCAGTGCAAATGAGACGACAAATATGCCTCAAGCAACTTAATTGGCCGACAAGACAATTGTCCTAATCAAACAAACACATGAAGGGAGATGAAGGGGATGGGGAAGGAGGTTTAAGCTCAAAAACGCAGTAGGAAATCTAATATATTTTTGAAAAATTTTATTATTCTGAAAACGCTTGTATGGTATGTAGTTCTTAAAAAAAAAAAAAAAAAAACATTTCACAAGAACATGTGTATAATCCAAAATTGGTATCCATTAATACATATGAAAACACAATATGAAAACCATCGTATATTCGAAATTATATTACAAACCACATAGATATCTATTCGCCAAAACCGGTAATCCTTATACATATATATGAGAAATCACAATCAAATATCCAAATATCAAAAGAAACCACATAGAAGATGATATAAATCTCCCAATCTCATAAGCTCTCCTCATCTCATCATGAACCTAGGATACTAGCACTATGTGTGCTAAATACTTGAATTGATACCTATTCCCATAACCCAAAAATACTTATGAGTTGCATACCAAACGCTACCTGTAAAAACTATAATGCAAACAAGGTGCTCATATGCATCCCCTGCTGCTTGAATAGATGCTCAGTCAAAGTTTTGAGATCCCCATTTGCTCACTTTGAGAAGTTTTCTTTCCACTAGTTATATGAATGTTCAAGATTTCACGATGTTGAACGCATCACCAAAATTAGTTAGATTAGAGTACTCGATTGTTTGATTTGAGCTTTAGATTAGCACTGAGCCTCAGCACACAAAATGAGGTAAATCTAGGCCCGCTCGAGAATAAGTTTCCGATAATAGTGACACCAATGGTTGTGATATATATATATATATTTTTTCACATAAAGCTTGATATGATTATATTCTAAAAATACCAATTTCACTTCGAACCAGTGGCCAAATTGAAAAAGGAGAAATTACACAATATACGGTGATTCTGAAAAAAAATTTGAAAAATACAGTGGTTTTGTACTTTTTAAGATGCAGTACGATTTTATTATAACAATACCGTTTTTTAAAAAATATTTAGAAAAATACCATTTTTAAAATAGTAACTAGTTTCCAGTAATCAGTTTCCAGAAACTAGTAACTAGTAACTAAAGATATTTATAATTAGTATTAACTGGTAACCTGTAACCAGTTTCTAACCAGTAACTATTTTAAAAATGATATTTTTCTAAATATTTTTTTAAAAGTGATATTTTCCTAATAAAAACCATACGAAAATTGGAAAAAAATTTGACTTCGGTATATTTGTAATTTTTTTCTATTTTTGTAGGTATAAGTGTTAGAAACCCATCAAAAAATGACTATACAAACCCAAATTCAAAACTGTAGAAAACCACTTATGTTCCCATCAAGGAAAATTGACATGGATAGTTCAAATTTGGGCCAAATTGACTTTTTTAATTCACTTTTTCAAAATGACATTTATAGTTCAAAATAATGACTTTTTTAGTTACTTTTGGAGAGAGAGAAAAAATAGTCATTCCGAAATTGCCCTTCTGCCATTTTATGTTTAGTTACTAGTAGTCACAATTTTGTGACTGATATTTTTTTTCGAAATAATTTGTTTGATATCATTACGAATATTATGAATTTTCGAAGACGTGAGTAGTATCATAATTTTGTGATTGATGGTCACAATTTTTATGACGCCTTTTCTGGGTATGTTTTAAATTGTTATAATACTCACAATTTTGTTATTGGCAGTCACAATTTTGTGATTGCTGGTCAAAGTTTGTTTTACATCATTACGAATAGTTAAAAAAATTAATATTTTAGTGCAACTAATAGTCACACATTTGTGACGGTCAGTAACAAAAGATAGAGAACCTACCACTTGATTCAGCTTGATTTGTTTTATCATTACGAATATTGTGAATTTTTGAAGACATGAGTAGTGTCATAATTTTGTGACTGATGGTCACAATTTTTATGACGTCTTTTTCTGGGTATGTTTTAAATTGTTACATTACTCACAATTTTGTTATTGGTAGTCACAATTTTATGATTGCTGGTCAAAGTTTGTTTTACATCATTACGAATAGTTAAAAGAATTTATATTTTAGTGCAACTAATAGTTATACATTTGTGACGGGCAGTAACAAAAGATAGAGAACCTGCTACTCGATTCATCTTGATTTTTTTTGTCACACATAATTAGTCACACAATTAATATTCCACAAAACATTATTCATTTTATTCATTGTTTCCAAGAAATTATTGACCAGTAAATTATATCGATATTTTTTTACAGTATGTGCATCACATTCACCAAATTAGTGCCTACATTACAAAATCAAAATAAGTATTCACATTGTCTAACAATGGTTTAGTAACAACTATTTAACAATGGCTAACAACGCCCGTAACTCACACAAAATCTAATTTTCACATGAAAATCCATAACTTACAGATTAGAAGTCACAATGTGTGACTTTAGGTCATACAATCGCTAATAGTAGACAAGATCTGTGACTTAAAGTCACAAAAGTTGTGTCAATGATACATTTAATTAGGACTTACTTGGAGACAAATTTGAAGAGGGTACAGAAGAAATCAGGCTCACCTTCTCTTTCTTAAACCTCGCGATGTGGTGCCTTTTCCCCGGCTTTCCAATACCTTCAACCAAACTCAATTCTTTCTCTTCCCTAACTTCCATCTCCAGTAGCCTCCTCGATCTTCTCGCATTTCCAGGCGAGACAGAATCCAATAAACCCAACTGAGATGTCCTGCTCTTGTACCGCCACCTAGACCCAAACTGCTCCACATGCTCGTCAGCAATTTCAAGCCGATTGGTAAGACGAGTCTTAGATCTCCAAAGAGGCGAAGGAGAAAGAAGCAGAAGCCATTGAAGAAGGACGAAACTGGGAGATTTGAGAGACAAAGTCGAAGGCGACAGAGTCCTCTTGGAGGACGGTTCAATAAGATCAATAGAGAGATGAGGAAGATTTTCGGATTGGGCGAGGTGCGAGACCGATTTAGTTTGGGGCCGGGCTCAGATCTAATAAAAATGGAGAGAGAGAAAGAGAGAGAGAGATAGAAAGAGAGAGAGAGAGAGAGAGAGAGAGAGAGAGAGAGTGTGGATGAATGGAGGAGGAAGACGATTTTGACGCTTTCTTGGCTGATTCTCCTATGTGATAAGGGCATTTAGAGCCAAGGGTATTTTAGACTTTTTGTTGCCTAGAGAGTATTAGAAATATCATTTTAAAAAAGTGAACTAAAAAAGTCAAATTGACCCAAATTAGAACTATCTAGATCAATTTCCCTCCCATCAAAGACGACTCGAGCTCGACCAACTAGTGGGATAGGTCGGCGCTAGCCTAGGAAAGGCCCACTCATCAATAGTGAAAGACCCATAGCGGCATTTTGAGCCAAAAAAAATCCCTCGGAAGTTGTTTTCCTCATCGGTCTCAATTTTTCCCCTTGCGGCATCTCAGGTGGTTTTCGACAGCACTTGTTCATGCTGGTTGGCATGTTTGGTTGTAAGAGCAGTAGCGTCGGAGTTCTAGCGAGGCCTAAAAGGGTTTCAAGGAATAGATGTGTATCGAGAAAAGGGGAAAGTGAGAGAAGAAAGAGAAGCCAGGGAATTTGGGGATTTCTAGGGTTATCTGCCAAGTGGCAGATCTAAATTGCAGATTATTTTTTTCCAAATTTGCAAATAAGCCACTTCCATTCAAGTTTCCTCTCCTCTTCGCCCAAACTAGTAACCAAATAACCTTTCTGAAATAGCAAAATGACCTTCGACTTTCAGAAATTATGAAACAAGCTCACATTTGAGAATCATTACAATTTAATCCAATTTCAGGTTATACTTGTTTTTTTTCCCATTTTTAATCCCTTTTGCAAAATTACCGCTTTATGCCCTTCATTATAATATGGGTTTTTTGCTTTAATAATTCATTCATTTGTTTGAAGAGTATGTCTATTTACATCCATGATCGTTTTCCCATACTTAATTCCATATCTACGTGAATTTTGTTTATTATTTTTGTGGTATTGTGTGGGTTTTCTAGATTTAAAGCCTTCCAATTTCACATTGAAATAATTTATGCTGGCAAATATCAATTTATGCAAAAGATTCATTATCAACTCAATCGGATGTTAGAATAAAAGAGGCATCTCTGATGGAATGTGCATTGCATCTCTTGTGGAGTTGCGTAATTTTCCTATCTGATTGTCAATACAATACTATAATTTGGCCGATAGATGATTACATATAGATTGATATTTGTTGTGCTATTTTATTGAGTGAAATTATTGATATTGATCGATTCAAAATCATAACAATGTGTCATCAGTACTCTACTGCCAACTTGTTAGGGAATCAACATTTAGGACATTAGAATTGGATATGGAAGATTCGAGTACAAATTCAAGAAGAGAAGAAAGACTTTTATTTTACTATTTGATTTTCTTCCCGTATGCCACATGTTTATAGTCCCTCAAGTACGCACACAAAATTAATGTATATGACATATAAATTTTACTAAGTCCATATCTGTACTAGCTAAGGCAATTCCAACTCAAAAGCAAGTACCATCCCCTAGCTAAGGGCACATTGGATTTCTTCCGGGTCCTCCATAGTAAAACTCAGGATCTTCAATGTAATCCTCAACGTACTCAACATCGTAACAGTTGAACTCATCCGTGAATTGCTCAACCCATTCCGGGAACTTCAAGGTAGCAGAATTGTCGTGTATTCGCATTCTCTTAACGACACCCGAATTCCCGAAAACATAATCGGGAAAGCGCCCACTTCCCATTCCGGTCGACGTGTGAGGAGTGTGCCCAACTGTAGTGCTGTAAACTTCCCCTCCCCACTCCACGCTGTCCGCATTGTAACGCAGGCCATGGAATAAGTCTGGTGGCCAATACCCTATGTTCATCTTTTCCCCATATTGCACCCACCAATTGCTTGTGTTTGGATCCTGCTAAAGGATTATATAAGAGTTCAAACAATGGGAACCATGAAAAAATGAGAATGAATTCAAACTATAATATGATACTATCGACATTTTAAGTCGCTTTTTTAGTAACTTTTATCAAATTTTAATTCTTACCTTATACGACATGACATATAGAAACTAGCTAGTAGCTACATTATATGATATGACATTGAGAATCTCACGCTATTGGTAACGTATGCTCTATATACTATTGACGCTACTGCTTGGTTTTATGTATATGTTTTTATTGTTACCTTAAAAATGTAAACGGTTATCTGGTAGGGAAGCCCATTAGGGACCGATAAAGGGTAGATTGCTGCACCAAGAGCAATTTCATTACTAGTTTGAACGAAACCAGGGCAAGTGATATCAAAGCAACCTGTTGTCTTCGAAGCGTCAGCCTAATAAATTTTTTTTTTTTTTTCCAAAAGGAAAAGATTGGTGAATTTTTCTCCGAGTAAACATAAGGTGTTTAATTGTAGAAAGAATAGGCGAAAAAACCAATTAAGATATTGTTGGTCCTAATTTGAACTTATTCTAAAAATATATCTGAAGTTTTAATTGTGCGTATAGGTGTACCGTCCAATATACGAAGAATCGAGTCTGTCTATCTCCATAAACACCCGGATTCACCTGAAAATTTACATATGAAAAGATCTAATTAAAATAATGTGAAAAAACTTTCTGTAAGGTTGATTACTTGGTATCATAGAAATGAGTATCGTTATGGGCACCATCAGTGCTTAACATTATATGACTGATTATATATAATGATACATCAAGTGGGACCCGTATTTGGAATATGAGAGTATGATTATAAAAAACTTCGGAAAATACATGGGAAACAAAAGGAGTGAAAGTGTTGAGTTATTACCGCCCATCCGGATTCAATGCTTTCATACTCATAGTAAGGACCGTTTATAAGAGAAACTTGAGAAGTAGTGTACTCATCGTCTTTCTCAACTGAAGGATTGAAAACTTTAATGTCTCCTTTCGCTCCTAAATACCTATACCCTACGGTAAGCAATATCGCCTTCTGAAAATTCAAATGATTAAACACCATACATGCGATAAAAGAGTTCAAAAAAAAAAAAAGGAAGGAAAAGAAGCTGCTTCTAAAAGTAAAATAATTTACTTAATTATCATAATAATTCAAGCACGAGAGCAAGCCATAGACTAAATAGTAATTACCGAGTGATTTGCAAGTTGAACAGACAAATTCTTGTTCTCAGTACTTAATTGGGGTCTTTTCCTTCCATAGTTTTCTATATTGTCATCTCTAATTAGGTCTGTTTTCCTGATTCTTCGAACCGGTATAGTTTCCTTAGGACAGCTTCCACCCTTTTTCCATACTTGGGTTACAATATTCATTGAAGAATCTTCAATGTTATTCCTTTCTTTCGAATTTTTTGCCGTTGGATTATACGTGGGTGTCATCTGAATAGGAAAATAACCTAAGTAATTTACTTAGATGCATGCACTAGCTTAATACATTGAAGAATATGTACGTATGTATGCACATATATATTAATTAAGCTGACCTGAATGGTGTGATTCCGAAGAGCAGGGTGATCAAAAGCTGGCTGCTTGTATAGGTCAATGCAGTCAATAATATCTCCATCTTCACTCTACAAACCACAGTAATATTTTATAGAAAAACTGTCTAGTTCGCAAGTCATAACAAAGTAGTAATGTTATGTAATGTGTGTGTGTATATGTATGTGTATGCAAAAGAACACAATAAGTACTTGAGGAAAACTAAAGCTATACCTTAATGCTTTTCACTATATGCCTTCTAAGGCGGTTTATTTTCCTATCAATTTCCGAAACCCTGTGCTTAGACGGCGAGTAATGAGCCTCCGAATGTATCCAAAGACTAATGAAAGTCATTCCCAATAAGACGAGTCCCATTTCTCTGAAATATCTTGAACCATGAAACCAGAACATTTTCCCAATTTGTCTCAATAAACTTCTAATTTAAGAACCAAAACTCAGACAAAACTATGCGTATTTATTTTCCTTTTTTTTTTTTTTTTGAAATCCAGGAAAATAATCTAAACATAAAATTCTAACAAAAACTTATCAAATCTACTTTCAAGGGGAAAGAATCATATCATAGATTGCATTACTTCCTTTTTTTTTTTTTCAAGAATTTGGTGTTTGCGATTGTAAATTGACACTCAAATAATTGTAGTGCAACTACTAGAAGTCCGTAAATGTTGCATGATTCACCTTCACCTTCTGATCATGTATATTTCATTTTCATCATTTGAAATGGGGCATCATCAATAATGCAAAATGGGTTCATAAAGAGGATAGTATGAACTGTTGATGGTTATTTTTTTATGTCAACGAAAAAAGAATTTTAAATGGTTCATCACTACAAATTAACGAATTACCTACATCATTGTCAACGAATTACCTACATCATTTTTTTTTTTTTGGGTGTCTAGTCCTTTTATTTATAAGAGAGGGTAGCCGCAGTTTCCATATTGAATAAATGTAGTTAATTTATGAAATCAGGTGCGTAATTATTGATGTAAAGCTAATTTAAGCCTTGTCGGCAAAGTTTCCTAATTTATGGTCATTCTATTGGCTTTCCCAAGTGCACACAACTCCTCAATTTCTCATTTTTTTTGGGCAAGTACACGATCATCTAGCAGCTCGGCTTCCTCTCGGCAAGAGAGTTTTTATCCTCGTGGTCTACCAGCTTGATCATAGTCGAGTAAAAGTCTCGAAAAAAGCATATAACATGGATTAATTCTAGCCTTTCGATAACAGTGTTGATGAATGTTGATAATTACTTCTGCAATTCTCAGACATTGGACAACAACATAGCATGTCATGCCTTCATTGCAGTTCATTCTGACAAACACTATATGTATCTTAGAAATGCTATAAGGTACTTATAGTGCTTAGTATTAAATACTAGTAAAAAAGCGAGTCCCATCACAAAAATTTAAGTATATATATCTCGCATATCTCGCATATTAATGTGTAGTGCTAAATACTACATATAATTCATAACATTACTCTAGTATAAGCTCTGGATCAATTACCAACTTCAACAAAGTCTATATAGACTTAATTAAATAGATACTTTCTATTTTCTAATAAACAAACTAATTAGTAATTATTTAACCTTAGAAAATTAAACAAATATTTATTTAATTTTTTTCTTTTGTTTACTTGGGAACAATTTATTTGTTTGTTTTTTCGCTTGATAATGAAAGAGAGGAATTATGAATCTTCCATGATAAAAATGAATATGAGAGACTCAAATTTGTTTATAAAGTAAAAGTTCATGTCCAAGTCGAAATTACTAAGCTTCCTATTTGGTTAGACTAACAAACTCATCTAATTATTTGAAACCAAGCTTAACTAATCTATTACCGTTAGTACCTAACAGACTCATGCCTTCAATAATTCGTTAATGCTTTTGGGATCATTCCATCTTTGGTAGATTTACCTAGCAGTAAAACTAATTCTAATTTTGTCGGATCCATTCTTTTTTTACTAATAAGTTTTTTTTGAAATAATTTATGTTCATCAAATTTGATTAAACGGTTTAAAAAGAAAACATTCTACTAGTGATACATCCAAAAAAAATGAGTTCTAGCACAGAATTCCCGAAAAAATATATACGTGGTAATAAAAAATAGCCTTTTTCACCTTATTTTTAAGAAATGGCCCCCTTTTTAAAACGTATTTAATAAATGTCCGCTTTTTTATTTATTTTTTGCAAAATTACCAATATTTTGTAGTAGATTAATTTTTTCATATACCAACTGTATACCAGCATATCGATTTTTACGTATTAGTGTATCAATCTCATATTAATATATCATTATTGGGTGTTAATAAAACAAGTATACAAAAAGGGACATATTTGGGATTTATTTTGATAAACTCGGGTATTTTAAAAACTTCTGATAAAATTTGGCTCTTGTTTAATAGTATATGAAAAAGGGCCATTTATTAAACTTAAACTCGAAATTCGTCCATTTGGCTAAAAAGCCCAGAGAGAAATGATGATAGTGGATGATGCTCTGGGTCAAAAGCCCAGAGGCCCAGACCAGAGTGAAAATATAAGGGGACTTGAGAGAGGGAGAGAGAGAGAGAGAGAGAGAGAGAGAGAAGAGAAGAGGAGAGGAGAGGTGAGGAAAAAAAAAAGAGTGAGCTTCGGATTGACGCCAACGCCCAAAAATGGTGAACTATGCGCTTAAGATCACCGCTGACCTTGACAACCTCACCGATTTACAGCCCCAAGGCGGATGCGATGACCCCGAGTTCTCCTACCTCTTCAAGGTCTCATCTCTCTCTCTCTCTTCCATTTTCTCTATTTTAATGGCATTGCCTCAAAAAACCTACTTAACTCCATCTTTGTCTCCATTGAAGCTATGGATTCCGCTTAGCTCTACTATTTTATTTTTTGTAAACTTGTAGTTAGAATCCATTTTTATACATATTGATTACAATATCCAGTTTAGGGTTTGTAATTTTGGCTAGTTCCGGTTTTTGTTCCTCATTTCTTTACTCTTCTTTCTTACCTAGGGTTTTCGGTCTGTATACTACGATTTTTTATTTTTATTTTTTAAATTGTGTGTGTGTTTGTGTGTGTGTGTGTAATGTTGTTTACTAGTTTGATTGCTTTTGTAGTTGAAATGTGGAAGATGTGGAGAGGTGAGCCAGAAAGAAACCTGTGTGTCTTTGCACGAGACTGTTCCTCTTCCTGTGGGCAAGGGAACAACTCATCTCATTCAGAAGGTAATTTCAAATCAATTTAAATTTAAGCCCATGATTGTTGTTTGCTCCATTTCAATTTGATCACTGAAAGAGTGGAGTAGGAGTAGGAGTAGGAGTATAGAAGAACAACTTATATCCTGACAGAGTATGTGTTACTTGTGTGCCAAGTGATGATGGCGTTGACGACGAGACGACCTTGGTCTTTAGTTTCTTTGTTAGTTTTTCCGCTTGTGCTGCAATTTTAGTACCTTCAAGTAGGGTCTAATTTTGAGTCTTGGAAGCTTTTTAGTTCAGGAAAGTGAGTCTTGTTTTCCTTTTTGCTTTTTATTGATAAATGACAACTTACTGGTTTTATTGGCGTTATGTAACTATTTTCTTGCAACTATGTTATACTTATGCGATAAAAATGTGTGAAGAACTACCTGGTTTCCATGATGACATTATAGAGTTACTGATGGGTTTTTCTTAATACGTTTGGTTCTTCTAACTCTAATGCTTGCTTAGTCATTTGACGAAGTACCCTGCTATTGATGGATACATGCCTTTATTAGAGTAAGCTGTGAGGGGCTATGTTGTTGTTCGTGATTTTTGGAAGCTTTTTTTAAGTTCAGGCTTAAATTTGTTTTTCTTTTTTTACTTACAACTGATTGTTCGTTTTCGTGTTATGTAACTATTTTATTGCAACTATGTTATATACTTAACCAATAGATGGGTGTAATGCATTATGGATCTGTCTTTTTTAAGATCAATTATCAAAGGCAACCAAATTTTCCTATTTGTGTAACAAAAATTAAAAAAAAAAAAATGTGTGAAGAAGTACCGAGTTTCTATGATGACATTATAATAGATTTTCTTTAATCTGTTTTGTTCTTGTAACTCTGCTGCTTGTTCAGTCATTTGATGAATACCCCTCTCCTCTTGATGGGTACATGCCGTTATCTGAGTGAGCTCTGGGAGTAGTCCATTTTCTTTTTAAAATCCCCTTTTTTTAGGGAGCTGGCTCATATTTGACTTGGATTTTGGACACAAAAAACTTATTTTCATTTATGGTTTGGTCGGTGAAATATTGTGACATTTCAGACTTGCATCAACTTTGTTGGCTTTTCCTTTTTACCTTCTCTGCATAACTGATATTTGGCATTAGATTATTATTATCTTTTTTTCCCCTTTTTATGCATAAATGACATATGTTTGGTGAAAAGACATTCTATAGGTAAGTTTATTTGTCGAACATAATTTCTCATGCAGTGCAAGTTTTGTGGGAGGGATGGAACTGTCACAATGGTACCAGGTCATGGTCGCCCACTGACCCAGGAAGCAAGTCAATCAAGGAAATTCTCCACCTTGATGTTATTTGACTGCAGGGGTTATGAGCCAGTGGGCTTTGTCTTTATTGGTGGATGGAAGGCTGTATCCGTAAGTTTCTTTACTTCTCTTTTGTTAGCGAACAGGGTCAATGGTCTGACTATTGATTGTATAATTGTTCTTGATTTTGACGGTAATGGCATTATCCTTCTGTTACTTTAGAGAGCTTTTCTCGTGGTAATAACCCATGTAATTTACAACTGAATTTCTGCTGAAAACATTTTCAAGAGAATTTCTTCCTTGTTGAATGGATGATGTATCTTTATGAGGCTCACAAGAATGCTCACTTCTGTAGTTGGAGGGCACCAGATTTGACCACATCGACTTGTCAGGAGGAGAGTTTGCTGAGTATTGCGAGAAGGGGGAGGTCCCGGTCATGATTTCCAATGTCCAGGCTAGTTTTGTTGCGTTGTTGAAGTAGAGACTAGTAAATGATAATTAGATGTCTTGGATATAAATCAACAGCTTCCTTGTGAATGAGGTGTAGACACTTTGACTGCTTTGTTGTCATGATACAGTATATGCCTATATGGAGTAACTTTCTACTAATATTCTACTTGATGTGAGGTTGGTTTTCTTTGTAATGTCCATGTGAATCTCGAACTTCTTGCTATGAACGAATTGTTAGCTATTAATGCAATCAGTAATTACGTTTACAGCCTCGCCTTTGGGCTAGAAGCCTACAACATAATGTCCCTTTGTAATTTAAGAGGTGCAGATTTAGCTAGGCTAGCCTTATTCCTCATCTCCTCGTTACTTCCACACTAATAGGTTTTCAAAGATTCAGAGTGTCTTGTTGCAAGTTCTTTTCTGTATTGTTCCAGCAATTTTTATTTATTTATTTATTTATTCTAATGTTCATTTCTGTCTTGGGGTGACATGTTTTTTTTTTTTTTTGACTCATCTTGGGGTGACATGTTGCTGCTGAAGCGTTTTGATTTAAGGTCACTTCAACAGAATGAGCAATTGTTAGTGAAAAGAACTTATTAAAATGTTAAAATATTAGCTTATTGCTAAGTCACTTTTTGTTTTGGCTGACAAAGTCGTTTGTCATATGTTGATGATATACAACACATTTTTTATTTTCCTTGGTTTAGACGTCTCATGCGATGAAGGGCTAATGGGCCCTATTAGCATAGAAAGGTGGGTGAAGGAATCTATAACGTAACGTGGTTGCAAGGCCAAGGGGTTCCTGCTTGTATTTTTATCCTTTGGGCTCGTGGCTTCCTGGTTCCTACGAGTCTATTAGTACTTGGTGACCAGTCTACCTAACCAGAGATGACCGCCGTATTAACACCACAAATCTCAATAATTGAAAGTCTATGATCTTTTCTGATGACGTGGTCCCTTCCCCCCAAGTAAGAAAATATCGTTAAAGTCCAAACTTGGCTATTGCTTTCTATCAAAAGTAACACTAACAGGCAAAATTTCTAGATGTAGCTATGATGCTATCCCACAAAACTAAAAGAAGAAAAAAAATTGGTAAGTATGGTTTAATGCTCTCAATAATTGACAGGAAGCATACTTTGTTAGTCCCGCTTTCGTTTGTTTGGTTAGTCTATTATTGTATATCACTGTCCTATAATTAGCACCGATATTTTTTTTTTTTTGGGTGGGTGGTAGTGATATGAAATTTGAAGCTAGGGTTGGAAGTGGTCTATGTTACTAAAATTATTGTAAATTCATAGTTTAAAAATTGAGGAAATCCCATTTGGCTACGACAATGTTTTTCATATAGCTTCCTTATATTTTCTTTTCCCTTTTAGAATATTTTGAAAGTCTTTTATAATTTTTACCCCATGCCCTCGCATGGGTTGATGTATCAAATATTGATATCCCCACATGGGAATATCTTTTGTGATGAATTAAAGATAATTAAAGAAAACAATGTGATCAACTGCGTGATGTTGTTTTATTAGGGACAAGATTGCAACATAAAATATGGATCCACTAGAAGTTCTTACTTTGTCGAAATACTTTTATCCATATTGGAAATAAAAGGATAGAATGTAAAATATGAATCCTTCAAAAATTATACTTACCTTTTCAAAATACTTTTATCCTTATTGGGAAAGAAAAAGGGATAAAATGTTTATTTTAGAAACTTGTTTTTGAAGAAGAAAAGGAAAAACCCTCAAAATGAAAACTGGTCCTTCAGAATTAGGAAGGAATTTGTTTTTTCACCGTAACTTTTCAATTAACACCTCCTACTCCACTAGAAGAAATTTCGTCTTTTTGAATAAAATACTATTTAGATAACCTCAGTCAGGTCCTCCAAATACATACAGAAACAGACATTTTGAGTGCGTAGATCAATTATTAGTTGTTTGGTTTTTATATCTCTTTTGCATATAAGATAGTGCTTGGCCGACCACTAATGAAGAGGATACCCGACAAAGCCAACCGTTCACTCTCACACACCCTTGTTTGTTGTGGAGAAAGACATTCATTCATTCATTCTTATACGGGTTCAGATTCGCAAGAGAGATCTTATAACCTAAAAAAATTTCTTAAATCTCACAATACAACGCACACTTTCAAGATCTCCCCACTCTTTTGGATTTTCAATTTTTTTTAAATTTAAAGCTTTGCACTATTTCCCAAGTCTCTCTCTGACCAACCAAACCATTTTCTTCTGTCAGCCCTCACTGTTTATTTTGTAGGTGCATATATCTTGCGTTAATCCAGCTGGAGCTGTTAAATTAAGGATCCATTTTCTCACTTGCAAGTTCAACCATTCAGGTATTTTCAAGCTCTCCAACTTTTTTGTACTGTCCATATTATTATATGTGTGCCATAGGCCCGTCTGCTGTATTTTACTCGGAACTCTCTGATCTTGCCTTGTTCTTCTTCTGAGCTCTGGTTTATTAATACCCCTTTTGAGTATTTGATTAGATTCTTGTGTTTATTTTTTGAATTTACTTATTGGGTACTTCAGTATTGCTTTAGATCTATCTTATCAAGATGGGATTTCGTTGTTGCAGATAACTGAGTTGTTCAAATCCCATTATGGTAAACTTCGCATGAACTTTCCGCTTTCAATGATGTAGTTTGAAATTCTGGAACCCGGGTTTTTTGCTAATCAGGGGAAAGTCGGTAACTGTTAAGAGTTCTGTTATTTTGGAACATTTTCGAAGCCGAAGATTTGATTTAACTGAAAGAAGAATACCCAGAAGTTAGATTTTTCGGTGGAGTGTTTTAATAGCAGGATGCAACAAAGGGTCGTGCCTTTAGAGGAAAGCAAGGACCCTGGGGCCGTAAGCAGGACAAATCAATTTAAGGCACTGCCTCTGAGGCTGGTTCAGTTACTTGTGTTATTTGTAGCTTCGTGTGCCACGTTTGCTGTTATTAGCATATACGCTATTCGGCATTTTGGGATCAATTCCGTGGTGGATACCGTCAGGTCTGGTTTCCAGCCATGTTATGAGGAGCCAAATGGTTTGGAACAATGGATTAGGCCGCCATCGAATTTGATCCACACGATGAATGATGAACAGCTGTTGTGGAGAGCATCTTTTGTGCCTAGAATAAGAAAATATCCTTTCAAGAGGGTTCCAAAGATTGCATTTATGTTCTTGACTAAGGGGCCAATGCCACTAGCACCTCTTTGGGAGAAGTTTCTTAAAGGGCATGAAGGGCTATATTCGATTTATGTCCATTCACTGCCATCATTTGAGCCCAGGTTTCCCACTTCATCAGTTTTTCACGGGAGACATATTCCCAGTCAGGTATTGCCCCTAGATATTACGTGTTTCTCAATTTATGAGTGCACAAGTTTTGCTAAAAAGGCTTTTTTGAATACAAGTTAATGATGATTTTAATAGAAGCCATAAAATTTGTTACTTGAGTTCGAGTTATCAATGTATACAATGTGTGTTTTCAGTTTTCATCATGTTAAATACTGAGGCACTTGTAGATTCTTCTCTTCTTCTTTTGTTTCCTGCCTTTCCTGTTGCTGACCTGTTGGAATGTTTTCAATTTTACCACTTATGGCTCTTAGTTAAGGTTTATTTGATTTTGCTTATGAATGATCTTGTCTGTTGGTATAATCTAAGAACTGGTTGTGTACATAACTCGGTTGGTAGCTGGTGAACAGCTATTTTGGAGAGAGGGTGGCGAATGCTTTTTGTTGAGCTGTGTGAGTGGTGATTTGTTGTTATAGAAGATCCTGTTTTCTTATACAAGTAAAGTTAGGGAATCCTGTTCTTTCAGGTTGAATATTATTGTAACAACTAACATGTGATAGTACCCTGAAATCTTGCATAAGTTGCCATTGAAATATGAGGAGACGGGGACCAACTCAATTTCACTGTTTTTCCACGTCTTTTCTGTATGCCACTAGTTTTCTATAGGTTGCTTAGTCTTCGCTGAAATTGGTAATCACAAATATCCACAGCTGATTGGGGGAACAATTTTTTTTTGAATTTTTAGAGTTAGTTATTTTTAAAGTGATGAAGGAAGAATGATAACATTCTTCATGTAAGCATGATGGTGCAAGCATGTACATGTGTGTTGTCTGGAGCAAGTAGCGGAGAGTGCTGATTTTGTTTGGTGTTTCTTCTAAGAATCATGGTGATGAAGGACACAGCCTTGGGATAAAACTGTCTGTTTTGAGTTAGCAAAGTTTTGTTCCTAGATTTTAGTTCCTAGTTCCTTAGTTATGACTTTCTAAATTTTTTGACTTTGACCAGAAAGTAGTTTTCTACTAACGAAGTATACTTCTCAAAAACAGAATGATAATGGTCATTAGGCACATGGGTCATCATCTTTTGGTAGCCTTGTCAATTGAGAGTTATATCTTCATTGGTTTTGGCGGCAAAATTTATCAGTATCTAACTGTTTGTTACTTTGTCCTATTAATCTGGCTACCTACGTGCATCTTCAACTGGAAATTTTAAAGTTATTCAACATGCTTGTGTTATCTCTCTTCATTCTCTGTAATTCAAATGATGCTGCTGTTTAATAGTCACACCAGTTTTGAACATGAATTTGAATTGTTCTTCTGGCTCCCATTTTTCTTTCTTCTGCTCACAGTTCACAGAGTCACTTTAAAATTGATGATCTGGTTGGTTTTGTTCCACAATAGGTCTCAGAGTGGGGAAGGATGAGCATGTGTGATGCTGAGAGAAGACTTCTCGCCAATGCACTACTCGATATCTCCAACGAGTGGTTCATTCTTCTTTCTGAATCATGCATTCCTCTCTACAATTTCAGCATCATATACCACTACATAGCGAAATCCAAGTACAGTTTCACTGGGGCATTCGATGATCCAGGGCCATATGGGAGAGGACGCTACAATGAAAACATGGCACCTGAGGTGAACATTACACAGTGGCGTAAAGGGTCCCAGTGGTTCCAAGTTAACCGGAAGCTTGCCACAAACATCGTTCAAGACACAAAATTTTATCCGAAATTCGAAAAGTTCTGCAGACCGGCTTGTTATGTGGACGAGCACTATTTCCCAACGATGCTAACCATTGAGGCAGGCAATCTCTTGGCAAATAGAAGTATCACTTGGGTGGACTGGTCGAGGGGTGGAGCTCACCCGGCAACCTTTGGCGGATCAGACATAAGGGAGGAGTTTTTCGCAAGAGTTTTTGGAGGTCAGCATTGCACATACAATAATAACAACTCTACAATGTGTTATCTTTTTGCAAGAAAGTTTGCTCCGAGTGCTTTGGAGCCTCTGTTGCATATATCGACTAAGGTTTTGGGCTACTGAAAAAAAAAATAAAAAATCAAGAAGCAATTAGAGAGCTTGAGCTGAACATGAGTCTTGAGAAAGTGAATATACGCTTGTGTGTAAGCTAACTTGGCTGTACTTTTACTTTGAGTATTTTTCTAGTTCATGCTTTCTTTGTTGTTCCCAACATTACTTGATGTACAGAGGACCAGCTCCACAGTTTAGATAGGGCAATTATGTACTCATTTTTTGTATCCAGAGTAGAAATAATTCATTACTATTTTATGAGTTTGAATGTTATTATTGTATACTGATTATTGAGATACCACAAATTTCTCATTCAATTAAGCAGTACTAAATCTGACACAATTTAAAGTACTCTCATTCAATTTTTTAGGAGAACATATGTTTTGTATAATTTATAATTTTATTTTTAGGATGTTCAAAATCTGCACAAAGATTCAATTCAATTTACCAAATGTGATAACTCGAAATCGCACTTCTTTAGCTAGGATGCATTTTTTGAATTTATAAGTATTTCATCCAAAAACCAATCCATATTATAATTTTGTATACATAAAAGATTATGTATGTATATATTCATTCTTTTCGAAGAGAATGTATACATTTATTCAATTTTTGTAGTTTTATACATGTATCTCTTATATCTACTTTTTGTAAAATTTTCAATCGGATTCAGTTAGTTCCTAAGTTGTCAATTTCTTTAAGCACCTTACCATATATTATTATTTTACTGACAGAAAATAATAATTTCCTTATATGGACTTCTAAATTTGGCATCGAAAATTTAATCAGTGGATGGGTTAAAAAAAATTTCGAATTAAATTGAATACATGTTCTGAAAATGTAATAGTAAATACAGTGAAGATAGAATACAATGAAGATATTTTACATATTGGGATTTTTAGAAAATGTAATTCACCACTAATTACTCTTAAAAACATATTTTAGTAATTGACTCTCGTTTATACGGACAAATGAAAACCGGAAGCAAATTAGACGAAGTTGACGAATAAAATTCTCATTCCCAAAGAAATAGAGCTCACGGGACAAAGTTCTTCGTGGGAATGACCCCTGGCCCTTCAATAGGGGTAATTAATGATTGGATTGTAGAATTTATTAAAGGACAGAGGTCAGGTCACATACATATTATGATAAATAATCATAAAAATATCAAGAAAGGGTATTTTCGTAAATTAAATGAATTAATATATATATATATTTTGAGCACTAATTTAATAAGTATTTTTTTAACTTATATTGTTTTGTTTAATTAAAATCAATTAGGCATGTCTTTTATGGTAAAAAATAAAGAAAAAAATATTAAATAATAAATTTTTATTTTTATTTTTTCTAACTACCTAAATTATAATAGCTATTGGATCTATCCAACGGCTTAAAAAAAAGGAAATATCTATAAATAGATGGGTATAAATAAAAAAGAAAAGAAATACCTACTGTTTCTCGTTGCGCTGGTCATGCCATGGGTGCGAAACGAATGTTCTGGAAACGCATATTGAAATTAATAAATGAATAAAAAATAATAATCAGAGAAATCAAAGTACCCATTTCCCACCAGACACCTGTCATATCTGTTGCTTCCCATTAAACAAGCTGCCCTTTTCGCCAGACTCAGACGTGTCAACATTTTGTTGGCTGAACCTGCATCTCACGGGTTGGTAAACCGGTGGGCCCCACCAAAGAATCACTCATATCTCCCCTGATTACCGCAAATTAAAACACCCACTGTTATCTATGTCAATTTAATTATTATTCACTCCCCTTTTCTTTTCTTTCTTTTTTTTTTTCCCCTCTCAAAATTGAGAACAAAATGAATCACTTACTTGTTAAGAAACCAAAAAATTAAAAAGAAGAAGGAAAAAAAAAAAATCAATCTTCTTCCATCTGAGAAAAAATAATAAGTTAAAAAGAAATTTCAAAATGAATCACTTACCTATTAAGAAACCAAAAAATCGAAATAAAAGTAAAAAAGGAAAAATAATCAATCTTCTTCCATCTGAGAAAAATTTAATTAGTTAAAAAATTAATTAAGTACTTCCCTATCTGGCTAGGTCCTTTGGCTTTGATAAATTCCTTCAAGTCAGCGTGCATGCACGCGCGGATGGCAGCGTTTTGATCACCAAAGGAACCACCACGACGCTAAAGAAGGGCAAGTTTTTAATGCGCGAATTGTACTGCGTGCAAGAAACGCGCCCCGGAATATATTCTTTTGACTCCTACGAAAAGGCCGTTCATTAAGCTTATGTAAAGCAAAACGGTGTCGTAATATGGCACACTAAGGCTTGGAAGGATCGTAGGAGAGATTTGTGGTTAAATGGAAAAAGTGGAGGACAACGCCTCAATATCCATCAAATCGAACTACTTGAATATGAGATAGGAATATCAAAAAGGGAAGATAAATAACAAAAATTAGTGGATAATAAATTTAGATTTATATTACAATTTTATTTTGTATTTGAATACATAAAAATTTGTTTGGAAACTATTTTATCATTTTAAGATCATTTAAAAAAATTGAAATGTTAATTTGAAATTAGTATAGATAATATTTAGATTTATTTCATATCTAATTTTTCAGTTTACTAAAGGTAATTATGTTTCTTTTCAAAAAAAGTAATTATGTTATTTCAATTAATTTTCCTAATTTTGATGATATGGGTGGTCGAATACAAACATAATTAAATTGCAAATTTTTTTTGTTATTATAAAAAATTCGAAGAAATTTTACAAATATATCTTAAAACACATACATAATTTACATACAAAAACTACACAAATGTCGCATGCATTTCATACACTCAGGTTTTTTAAAACTGGACCACATGTATATAATTAGTGAAAAATATATGACGTATTATTATGTATGTGACTTTTGTTTGTTAGGAATAGCAACGGAGCGGATCAGGGATAGTTTTTCAATTACTATCCTCATCCCTGAAAGTCAGTCACAATAAAATACTCACCTCATTAACCATTCTTTTAAATACGGGAACGGTGTGGATATTAACCAATAGAAAACGGAAAAAATTATGTTACCCATTACCAATTGATAATAATAAGATATTAAAAAAATTAAGATGAAAATATTAAATCTTTTTCATAATTAACAAAATAATATACTAATAATTTTTAAACTTTAAAATTTAAATATATAAGTATATATAACTTTCCAAACTCATTATTTTAACAAAGATATAAAGAATATAAATAGTGTAAAGTTAAATAAATATATATGTGTGTAATAATTTTTTTTTATATGAATACATATATCGGACGTCTACGGTGCGGATTATGTTAAGATGAAAATATTAAATCTTTTTCATAATTAACAAAACAATATACTAATAATTTTCAAACTTTAAAATTTAAATATATAAGTACATATAACTTTCCAAACTCATTATTTTAACAAAGATATAAAGAATATAAATAATGTAAAGTTAAATAAATATATATGTGTAATAATTTTTTTTTATATGAATACATATATTGGACGGCTACAGTGCAGATTATGTTAATACCTCCCCCACACTATTATTACCCGCCCCGTTCATTTTCTCAGCTTCAGCAGTTTTTTTCGTTCAGATCGAATAATCACAGATACCCGTAGCCGTGGATTATACTGCCATACCTAGGGGAATTAACAATTTTGACCATTTTTAATACATGTGATGAAAAAAGGAACAATTTATAAACCATTTACAAAAGTAGGATTTTTTATTGCCATGTCATTTAATGAATATTTCGGAGTTCCAAAATCATCTTTGACTCGACACTAGTTGAAATTTTCGACCAAGTCGAAAAAATCAAAAGTGACGAAGGTGGCGCGGGGAAGACAACCGACTATGTTCGATCCGGGTCGAAATTTTTCGACTATGGTCGAATGCCAGTCGATCGAAAATTTCGACCGGCGTCTTCGACCTCAGTCGAAAATATTCGACCGGGGTCGAAATTTTCTGGCCACCGATCGAAAAATGATCGGAACAACCGAAAGAGATGGCCGAATAAGTTCGACCATAATCGAGCGGAGGCGCCGCCGCTAGAGTAAGGATCAAGATTGGTGATGACAGCTAAAGTAGTTTGAAATTTGTTAAAAAAAATAGGTTATCTAATTAATTTTACATATGTGACATGACAATTAGAATTATTTTGAAAACATTAATGAATGAGTCTTATTTTTCATCATAAAGATTTAATAGACTCTTTAAGTGTAAATTCCCCTTCTAGTTTCCTCCAATTTTCTTTCCTTTCTTCCCAACACAACTTGGCGAGCGCGCCACGTTTTGGGGGTGAAATTTAGTTCCGGCCTTAAAAAATTAATATATTTCCTTTTGGAGAAAACACGTCGCGTGCGCGTGGATTAAATTAAAAGGTCAAAAAAAAAAAAGAATCAGTGGGCCCAAAAACAAACCAGCTGTTGCTCCTCCCTGCCAGCCTGTACATACGGGCAGCTGCCCGCTCTACCCGAATCCTTCTCTCACACACATATTCTCTTCTCCCTCTCTCTCTATATATACGGACTCACCGGCACCCACATTACTTCGTCTGCTCAAATTTCTTCCTTTCAGTTTTCCTTCTCAAAAATATCTGAAACCCTAACGAGAAAAACTCGTAAAGAAGAAGCAGAAAAAGCTCGAGCATTCTCCAATGGCTGCCTTCTCCTCAAATGCTTCCTTGATCGTTCTCATGGCGGTGATCGTCACTGTCCTCTCCGTCGTCGGAGCCGCCCATGCAGCTGAAGCTCCGGCGCCCAGCCCCGCCTCTCCTGCCTCCGCGATCTCGCCCTCATTCCTCTCCGCTTGCCTGGCTGCTCTCGTCGCTCTCGTCTTCGGTTCCGCGGTTAGGGTTTGAGATAGAGTTTTTTTGGTTTGAAGGCATTTCTATGAGTATGAATGGTGGTGGTGGTGTAGAGCGGTTTGGGTTCGTATTTGTTTGGTTTTTTTTAGGGTTTTGCCTTTATTTTTAGGGATATTCTTATGCTATATGGTGCCCAGTTGGTTATGGGTTTGTAGGGGTTTTGCTTATTTTGGGGGGTTTTGTGGTCTCACAGAACATTATTACATATGTGATTCGTAGATCTCTTCTATGGTTTGATTAATATTTTTATTTTTATTATTATTGTTATTGTTTTTATTTATAGTAAATATGTGAGTTCTTGCTCTGATGATTATTATACAATTTTAATTTTGTTTTTTTTTTGTGCTGAAATTTTTTAATAAGGTATCCGAGGAAATGGATTTAAATTTATTAAATTGATGAATTTTTTTAGCCATAATCGAGCTTTACTTTCACGGAGTCTTGAAATTTCATTCGATTTATGCTTTTCATTTGACTACGTTTCTAGATCTGTACGAGGAATTTTGAATAACCCAAAGTTATGTTACATATTTTGGTATAATCGAACAACTTTCCGACGTTAAATTATTTACTTTAATGTGTACCATAAAAAAATTAACCTACTTCATTAAAGATAATTATAGTTGATAATGACGTAATCAATAGTGTATTATTTGCCTTTCAAAGAAAGAGAAGTTTATGTTTGGTTTATAAGCATTTGATTACGGTTCGAATAATTAGTTTTGTGGGTTATGAAATCGGAGACTTTTCAAAGTGATATATGACGAAGAATGAGTTTTAAACTCATACAATTACTTGGGTGGGTTAGAAGTTGGTGTTAAATTGATTGATGTTCCATAGCTATACAAAAAGTTGGTTTTAAATTGATTAGGTGGATTAGAAGTTGGTGTTAAAATCATATAATTACTAGACTCTATAATCATACTAGGTACTTGGCACGCCCTGGACAAAGCTATACACTTGTGAAAGTCTCTTATTTTTCATGAAAATATTAATAACAGAGAAAAATTAAATAACATACACACTTTTGGAGTACACACTTGTGGAGCCCTTTTTTAGTTTGTATTTTTTAACTTTTGAATTGAGGGTGATAAATACTTCCCCTGCCTCATATTTCTTTGCTTCTAGCAGATAAATATTGTCAAGATATTTGGCTTTGGTCTTTGAGTCACTATCATAAAATCAACAAAACATGTTTCAAATTTGAACCATAATTTTTGTGCGATTACATGCCAGTTTTTTTTTTTAAATATATATTTTTCTTTGAAAAAATTATCCTAAACAAAATGAATAAAAAGTTCCAATTTCGTTTAGATTTAGAGTCTCCTTGTGCGCCACTAATTTAGGGATCCGTTCTAAGTTTATTACTACAACATATAAGAAGATAAAGCAAAATGGAAAGATAAAAACATATATTGATAATTTGATGAGTGGCTAGATTTATTATTATAACTATTATTTTCAAAGGAGGAGCTAGGTATTTTTTTCCCTTAAAAAAAATGCTACGTATTTTTTTTTGGTATTTTATTTTGTTTTTTAAAGAAAGGCGATACAAGCCACTAGAAGGGAACGGAATTTGATTCAGTGTGCCTACTTGTGCGCCACTAGAATTTGTCGCATTATGGAACATGCAATTACTTTTGTTTCTAACATTATTTTTATAAAATAAGTTTAGAATAGTCGGATTTAAAAAAAAATGAAAATGGATAAAATATACTATAGTAGTTAAGAATACTATCTTTCAAAAAAAAAAAAAATACTAGATGCTCACTTTTACGCTTTCTTTTGCACAATTTCAATCTCACTGTTTCTCGTAGATTTTATTTTGATTTACTATATTATTAAAATATTAAACTAGATAAGAAAATTCTGTTAAATCGTAAAATTGAAGAGTGTAAAAAAAAGTAATAAAAATGATGTATTTAACATTCCTCATAATCGTTATTCTGTTATATATTCGGTAAAATAATGTCTTATTAAAAAAATTCTGTAAAATAATAAAATTCGTGATCCATGGTTTAATTAACAAGGAAGATATTATGCGTGGTTACACCATTTACTGAAATATCCAAATAATAGAATGGAATATTGTAGTCAATGATTAACTATATATACAATTTGGCTTAGTTGTCCTGCTTTTTGTCATCGACATTCCACCAGAAGAAGACTCGTGTTTGTTTGCCATAATTGAAAATAAATACAGTTGGCATTTTGGTTCAGTAATGGATTCCCACATGGTTAGTGGGTCCTTCTCATTAAACTTGTCAATAGAATATTGATTATTATAATTACCCAGTCATCCACATCACATCAAATACCAATAAAGAATATCACTTTAGTGAATTTCATATGGGCTGATGATGCGGCTAATAAATATTTAATATTGTGATCTTCAAGCTAAAATTGATATTAACAGCATTATTTTTATTTATTGTAATGGTCCATCAAAGTTAGTTTCGCCTCTGCGGTGTGCTGAAACCTGGGTAGTTTGCTTGCTTTGGAATTTACATGGTTGTCGTTTTCTCATTACTCATATATTAAGCTAAACAGACAAGACATGAAAGTACAGATATGCAATTCTGTAATTGCTGTAAACCTCTTAATTCAAAGACGTAATTGTTATTATTATTATCGTATAAGCTCTTAAACTGTTTATTCAAACACGTAATTGCTATTATTATTATTATTTATTCAAGGGGATTAACATTGTACTCAACAAGAATTGGAAATGGAATTTACAGGAAAAAGACAAACAATAACAAAAGCAGAATCATGGTTTATAAGAATGCGCTAGAACATCAAAATATCATTGGGGTTGGAGGTATGCAACACCCCTATAGAGTGATTATTAATGCGAGAAACATACTATAAACATCTCACAAAGTAATAATTCTCTCTCTTATGAAAATGAAGTACCTAAATATATCCATTTGTTTTTGAAACGTCAGAAGTATTTCTTTCGTTTTATAGATCCAATCAAATGTATCCTGGACATATTTTTTGCTTACCAAATCTATCGAATTACCAATAATATTCTTATTCGCTATATCCAAATCTCACAAAATTTGATTCCAAATGTTCTTTAAGTTAGTTTTTTTTTTGGATTATTAATTAATCAAGTCATCTAAACTTAAATTTAAAATTTCCATACATTTTACGAAGTGTAGTCAACCAAAACTAGATATAATTCTGATTTGATTTGCAAAACTCATGAAATATTTGTTGGCATTTTAAGAACAGAAAGATAAAGTGCGTATTTTAAAACTTAAAAGAGATATCTTGTGATAGTTTTCCTTTGATTAATGCTTGGAATCAACAACAAAACTGTCATCGACATAAACGGCAGAAAGACTGAGTTGATCAGACAAGGCAGAACCGAGAATCTGCCGGTAAGATTGGATAAGACCGATTAAGATGCTTTTTTTTGTTCTGATTATTATTAGCTTTTTTTTCAAGGAACCCAAAATAACAAACAACTTAAAACAACAAAAGAATAAAATTTAATTAAAAGTGGGAGGAAAAAAAATGAAATGATGGGAAGATAAGTTATATATATATATATAATACCACTGGGAAATCATTCCGTGGAAATTTGTGAGGTACATAACACTTGTCATATCTATCCTTGAAAAGCTCAACCTCTAATAACAGTCGTCGCCATCCACAAATCTATGGTCCCCTGACGACGCATGTTACCATATGCAAATGGGCTTGAGTTTTTTTTTTATTTTTTCACTCCGAGTCCGAGTCCATGTTGCCCATAGCCTTTAAGCCTCTTGGTCTCTGCATCATTAGATTACCCAAATAAGAATTGAGAAACTTCTGTACAAATTTTATGTAACTAATTGTCTGAATCGCATTACATGAAAGCAAAAGGACAGATTAAAATTCCTTTTAAAAAATTTTGAAGAAGAGAGATCTAATACTATTCGAAGATTTATATCAATTTCAAAAGGAATGCAATAGTTCTTATGTCTACAAAAGAATTTTAATATTTGAAATTACTCAGTTGCTTTCTTCCTTCTTTTGGTAAAAAGACACATATGTGCTATAAATTCAAGAAAGTAAATCGTTTTAATTTGGCTAGATTAGGGAAAGTGAATAAGAATTGATTAGAGTACCTTCTTGGAGATCTTCTTCTCCCGGACCTCGTATCTTTCTAGGGTCAAATCACATAACCATGCTCCTGGACTAACAAGCTGTAGAACAAGAACATGAAAAACGATATACCACTAATTAGAGAAAGAAATCATCTATAAAATCCTGTTGCTAAAATTAAATTAAAAAGAAAGGGATGTGATTATAATTGAACCCAAGCATTTTTTTTTTTATTGAGTTCTTTCAAGTATAAGCTTTCTAAGATTTATCAAATCAATAATGCGCTGAAATTTCCCAGTGTGGTCCAAGCTGGAGACCAATCATGCAACTACCACCAAATTAAAACTTCCACCTTTTTATTTCAAAAGAACTATTTATCAATTTTGTTTTTTTTTTTTTAAAAAAAAGCGAAAATAATAAAGGAACCACTACCAGGGCCCAGTCAGTTCCAGCTCCGAATTCTAAGAGTTCGCTGCTGTTTATGGGTCCACTAAGGGTATTACTTAAAGCATCAAAATCATGACACGTATGCATCAATCGTGCCCATCACGTTGGGTTTTTTCTTTTACTCGCGTGAAATTTTAAATGAATAATTTCTGGAAAAAGAATAAATAAAGATACATATTTTTTGCTGAGATATAAGAAGAAAGAAAACAAATTTAAAATGGTACAAGCCAGATCTATCGTGTGGCCCCCCCAATGTACAACATTTTGTAAAAGGCCGTCACATTAGACCAATTAAAAATAAGACACAGCTTTACTTGACTCAATTGGCAGGTACATAAATACGGTTGGGATACCAATTCATGGTGGAAACGAGTAAGTGGCTCGCGAAATGAATTTAAATGCGACATAAATCTAAATGCCTTAGAGCCTTCACCATAACTGTGCATTACTTTTAATATTTCCACACCAAACCAGGGCATGACTATGTCTGGGTCCCACCCATTTCACCAGGACCCCTCTTTAACAAACACTAAGGTCATTCCCATGATCCCATCCCATCTAAAAATAAAAAATTAGGTCATTATTAGGTACCATTATATGCCATAACCGACGCGCGTGTGTGTGTGTCTGATACTTCTCTCTGCCCTATTCAGACTTTGGTTCAGCCAGACAAAATTACATTAACAGCAAAAACGAAAAAAATTTTTGAAAGGGGAAAAAAAAATTATCGTGATTGACGCTAAGTCTACCCCAAGTGCAATGCTATACATCATTGACAACAAATTTATGGACAGCTATTTTTACCTGATTCTGTGACATTTTTTTTAAACTGTCTTACCTGTCTCGTGTATTAAACATTTTTCTAATTCCAGCCCATAATTTCTTTATTCCAAGGGAGAAAAAAAAAACAATTACAACACACAAACACAGCAATTATCCAATCAGACATAAAACACTCCTACAATACTGCACTGTTGAGACCTTTTTCCGATGCAAACTATAGTTTTGAGACTTGGTTTTTCTGGATTTCTGAAAACAACCCAAATTAATAGAGTTTACTGGAACAAATAAAAACTACAAAACAAAACAACAACAACAAAAATAATAATATTTAGAAAAAGATAATTGATAGGGCTTACATTGAGTGTGCGTTGAATGAACTTAGCTCTCTTCTTGGGTCTTTGAGGCAATTTGGAACCCTTAAAAGCAATGAAATCTTCTTCTTTCTCCTTATTGGTTAAAGCAATCACGAACTTCGGCGGCCAAACTGGTGGCGCCACCACCGCCGCCGCCTGCTCGCCGCTCCCCGAGGAGGACCCACCACCCTTCTTGCTATCGTGCGCCGTCTCCAAAGAAGAAGCTCCAGACTTGTTGTGGTTGTTCTCGTTGAGGTGATGGTGATTATGGTGGTGGTTGCTGTTGTTATGGGCCCCTTTCTTATCGTGCGCACCCCTATCCGGCGAAGCAATCCCTCTCACGCCTCCGTTGCTCTGCCCTCTCATGGCACTTGAAGTCTCCGAGTTTCTACTCACAAATACCATAAAACAAATTAAGAAACTGATATAGAAAGACAAAAAAATCGTTTAACCACAGAACTGGGATTCAACCCAAATTTAATTTAATTTTATTATAAATAAATAAAATAAAAGAAAGAGCAAAAATGTTAAAAAGGTTTGATGTGGTTAGGTCTGAAATTACCGAATTAACCTTGGGATAATCTCTAATCGATGGGTGGAAGAAGTTAGAAGCTAAAGTCTCGACGGGTTTTTCGTGGAAAATGGGGGTGGGTTTTTTTTGGCTTTCTCTGAGGGACCTTTTGCTTTAGAGGGGGGAGTTGTTATTTAATACTTTTTATTTATATTATATTTTTTAATAAGCTAGATATTTTAGAGAGAGAGAGAGAGAGAGAGAGGGCGAGAAGGGTAAGATTCTGTATAACGTGCACAACTGGCTCTTGGGCTGGTTTTCAGCCGCTAGATTAAAGAGTTACCTTTTTGGAGGGTGGGGTTGCGTGTTGAGTTTGGACGGGCATGTGGCGATGATGGGGTGGACCAGACCCCTAAAATCCTAAGCCGGTTAAAGAATCAACGGTCCAAATTGGATATCGTTAAAAGAATTAAAAAGTAGTTTGGTGGGACACGTGGAGGTGGAAATTGCCCATTGCATGTTCCAAAGAGTGGTGCGTTGGGCAGTATGAAGAATTATGGATCAGATGCAGTGAGCTGTGATCAAGTGCTTTGTCCTCCACGTCAGAGGCTAATTTGGGAAATCAAAAGCGACATTATGATCTAATACACACAAAAACAGGCTTCCAAGTGGAATTCTACTTTTAGTGACTTAAGACAACGAAAATGGAAGCCTTATGATTAAATTAGTATGAATAGAAAGGAACACAAAAATTAAATAATAATAATAAGTAGATGATACTCATCTATAGCTAAAGTCTAGATTCTCGTCACCATTGTATGATCTATCTAATTCCGACTTTAGTTTTGTAAAAACTAATAAGCTATCCCACAAGCCTCAATAGACAACGGCTTGTGGGCTTCAAATTCAAACTATTGCAGATTCAAAACAAGAAATGGTAGAAATCAAACTCAATCTTCGGAAAAGCTAATGACCCGAAAAAAAAAAAAAAAAAAAAAACCAAGTTGCCAAAAAAATGCATCACAGGATTGAGCATGAACTTTTGACTACCACACCCTATTACTTTCTACATTCTGTGCGCTACCTAGATTTCAAATTGCATATAAGGTTATAAACAACGAAATAATACACAAACTATAAACTCTCACCCTTAATAAAAGAACATAAACAACGATTGACACAACGGGTCCATTTGTCTGCTTTACCTAGCTTTAGTTTCCCAGTGTGTAATATTGTAAGTTATTTCAAACGCACCCTTAAAGATCGAAAAAGAAACTATATCTTTGCCGAGTCAGAAAAGTAACAAGGCAAGCAACCTTGCCACACTTGCCACAACAACAAAAACAAAGAAGGGCGCCCTCATGCACACTTACAATGAGGCCTGAGCTCTCCTTTTGAGCCAAAGATCTGCGCCCACCTGATCAAGTTGAGAGTGGACAAGTATAAGCTTCAGCCCAAAAGCAGCACTAATTTCCAATCTCAAACCCTCTCATAAAGATCATCAAAAACTATTGCATTAAGATTGAAATCCAAAGGAGACTGTATAAAAGCCATCACATCTAGACAGGCCCAGGAATATAAAACCCGTATAGTCCAAGTTAAAAGTCAATAGCGCCAAACTGCGCAGCCTTATCTATCTGGAACATACTTATCCACTCACCCAAATATCAATCGGACACATCGGATAAAGAAATGTTCATGATAGTGAACCTATTTAAAGAACGACTATTTTTCTAAGAATATCAAGGTAATTAAATTTACTTTGCAAAATTATATAAACCTAAAACTTCAACTTCTTTTCTTTTATTGGTGGGAAAGTACTCAACAATGAGATTTCTTATAATTATCCTAAGAGGCAAGCCAAATAAAAACGTCTACCAACCTTAAAGAAAAGGCCATTACTAGAAACAAATCATCGTTACATTTTTAATCACCACATGCTTCATGGCTTACTATCTTTACTTTTTAAGGCAAGATGCCAAATATTATTATTTTTTACTTAATATTATTTACGATCTCCCAGCAAGATCCATATTTACCTGTAAAAATTATCATCATCCCCATTCCCCAAGCCCGGGTCTCTCTGTAACTTGAGATGCTCTTTTATCATAAGAATACCTAATATATTTTTAGTAGAGAATCATAAACTAATATTTAGTCCTTTGTTAATATGTTTTTTTTATTATTATTATTATTTTTCGAGTTATCCTTTGTTAATATGTTTTACTTCTCCTAGGAAATTTTAAATATTAATTTATGCATGTACATAGCGAGAATTTATTTGAGAATCACCTACCCTTCTGAATGGTCATAACAAATATGGTAACGTTTTATTACCACGTGCACACATCCAGTACCAAAACACAGATCACAATACTGAAAACCAAAACAAAGTTTTCCAAACAGATCTGATCTTTCCCTGAAAAACTGACAGGCCATACAAGCTACCAAATCTTACAATTCTAATTATATTTATATGGTCACGTCTACAGTAAGGCGACCCTACGTAAGGCTCTGTTTATACACTGTTTAATAGGAATCTGTGTATAAACAGATTCTCCACAGATTCTCATCAAACGGTGTATAAACAGAGATCTTACGTAGGGGCGCCCCTACTATAACCGCCTCCTATTTATATATACTATGAATACCATAGAGAGATAACACTCTGTTCTGGTTGCTCCTTAGGTTATTTTTTTTTTTAATAAAGAAAAAAAAATTACACTTCAAATGAAATAGTAAAATACAAAGACGATTAAGACTTGACAAAACCCTTTTAACACCAAAAATAAATAAATAATATAAAAAGCAAAACCTAGCGGGCCCACACGCCACCAATAATATATCGAGAACAACTCATTTATCTCGCTAACGACGAATCCAAATTCCGAAATCCCAAATGACAATTTTCCATGAAAAAAATAATTTTCTGGGCCAACCCAAAAGGCAAAAGGATTAAAAAAAAAAGAAGAAGTGGGTTTGTAAATGGTACCTGAGAATCCGCTGAGATGGCGGTGGCTGAGGCGAAGGAGGCCTTTGACGTAGATTTAAATAGCCACTGTTATTAGTCGTACTGGGCTGATTAGAGGAGTCCTTATCGGCTCTGACGACCCGACGGTCAACCCGAACGGTGGTCCGGCTAACCGGGGCGGTGGAGTCGTCCTTAACCTGGACCTTCATACACCGTAGCCGCTTCCGGTTCCCCCACTGTAAAACGAAATCTGACGTTGTCGTTTGTCTCAGGGCATCTGAGCTCGCTCTCAACAAAAGCGATCCATCTCCTCCGGGTCTTTCTCTAGTGCTTGAATTAATATTATTATTGTTGTTGTTGTTGTTGTTATGGTTGAGCCTTGCGGAGTCTTTGTCCATTTGCTTTTGTACACCTGTACCCACCACAAGATTTAATTACTTTCACATTTAACCAAAATTAATTTCCATAATAGGGAAAAAAATCATTATCATATACCAAAAAAATAAAAAATAAATAAACAAAATAGAAAGTAAAGTTGACCAATGAAGCAAACTCGAATTTGAATTTGGATTTAAGATTTGGCTGTTCTGTGCGAGAAAGAGAAAACCCAGAAGAAGAAGAAGAAGAAGAAGAAGACGACGAAAAAGTGAAGATTGTGGAAGATGTGGATCGGACGGTCCAGGATTTCGAGGGAATTTTAAGGATATTTAGGGCCCTCAGATGTGTGTACTTCATGTTCCAGGACTGAAACTAAATAAGATCAAATTTTTTTAATGATGAAAGTGGTGGCCTTAACGATAAGGCTTGATTTTTAAGAATTCGGAAAAGGGAGAAGATAAGTTTCTTTGCAGGTAACTTCGAGTGTTTGGCTGCCGAGAAAATGTAGCAAATAAGAAGGGATAAGAGTACCCAGAACTACGATTCTCATCTATTTTGGATGGAAGACGCTATCCAGAGCGTCCAATGGGTTGATTGGCTTGCAGGCTGATCAAAGTATTATAGCTTGCTCGAACAGTCGAATTCTGGAGAGAACAAGAAAAACAGGGGTAGAAGATTCAGTATTTTATTGTCTTTTCTTTTCCTCAATTTTCTCGGAAACGACGATATTTCAATTATATTTATTTATAATCAGGAAAAATACATATATACATATACAAAAGAGATTGTCACATTACAGCGAAGGAAATTCATCTGTTTCAATTTTCTTTACCAAAAAAAAAAAAATGGAGAGGACAAAAATCAAGCCAAAATTACGAAAGGGAAGGACCAAAATGAAGAGAATCTTTTGAAGAAACAAGGCCAGATTGTTCCTCGAACTGAAATTTCTTAAAGAGGCATAGATGAGAGAAAGATAAGAGTCGAGGAGATAATGGGTAGAATAGATTTGAACCAGAGAGAGAGAGAGAGAGAGAGAGAAGACGTGGCATTACCTGAAAATTTCGAACTATATTGCAAATTTATCTGTATCCAAAAGACCGAGATCGAATCCAGTTAAGCAGAATCTGAAGACGTCGCTGCAGATGAGAAAGAAGCGAAATAAGAGTTAGAGCTTTCATTTCTGAAACAAAGCACAGAAGAGCCAAATCATCCGGCGAAATCTCAAAAGCCGGGACTCGCTTTCTCTGATCTATGAACCAGAGCAGCGATTTCTCACCTGTCGTACTCAGATTCGGCTGCTAACCACCATCCTCAGATTCAGAGAAGAACTTCTCTTCATCTGGTCTTCTCAAACGACGCAAATGCAAAAAAAGAACTATGGTCAGAGCTCAAGAAAATTATCTCGATTCCGAGCCAAAATCTCCGAATATGGTCAAGACGAGTACGAGTTCGGATTCCTTCTAAGGAAAAATCTCTCAAATCTGTTGAAAATGTACCTGTAAAACAAAAATTGAACAAAGCAACAAGTTAATCCATGGCACAAATCGCTCAAAATCTGAGAGAAAACGAAGCATGAACTCGAATTTCATCGAGAATTCTCCGCAAAATTCCAGTGAAACGAGACGAAGAAGAGTTCAATTACCATTAACAAAACCTTCCTAGAAACTCGAGAGAGAGCGAAAGAGAGAGAGATTATCAGATTAAGAGAATTTCGATACGTGACAGGAAAATCCAGCTCTGTTCCCAAATTCCAAACCTACGTTTCTCTGTTCTCTCGAAAGCTTCAGATCCTCGACATTTCAGTCCAAGAACCGTCAATTCCCTCCAAAACTGACCTGTTTGGCTACCCGGAAAACAGGATAGAAAATATGCGCGAGAAGAGAAAATTCAAAGAAGAAGGTAACCAAAGCTACACAAAGCTTCTTCTTCTTCCTCTACTTCTTCTTCTTATTCTGATTAGAACGAAACGAAACGAAACGAAATGCTCTCTCCCCCTTTCAAACCTGTATTTTATATCACCCTTCCCACTCTCCGTCACACTCTAACCGTCCATCGCCGAGCAATCTTGACCGTTCATCAACCATCCAACGGTTCTCACCTCCTCTCTCTCTCTCGCCCGTCTTCTATAAAACTCCGTTACGTCTCCCTTCACCCTTTACCACGTTCTAAGACTGACGTCGTTAGTTTTACTAACGGAATCTTCTACGTCGTTTTGGGCTCCTTCCAGAGATTTTATTGTATTATTTTTTTCTCGTGTGAAATTGATCTAAATCTTTCCTTTTTTTTTTCAATTGTTATTTATTAATTTTTTATGCTAATTTTTTATTTCTCGCAAACCGGGGAAACAGTGAAACGGCGCTTAGCGCTTGGTATAGTAAAGCAACTATGGTTAATTAACCGCGCTCATGAGTTTATATCGTATTTGTCTTGGTGCTCCGGTAGTCTGTATACCGTAGATAAAGCATCACTTAATTACAGTGAAGCCGACTTAAATGAATCTTGACCGTCCGTATTGTCTTTGTCGGATTGTCCATTACTTATTGCATATTCACGTAATATACAGGAAGAGAGTGAGTGAGCGCTATTCTTTTCTACATTCTTGTTTCGCTGTTTAAAATATAGATAGAAGTAACAATACAGGGGATGGGAGATAATTTTTCAATTACTATTTACATGCTCGGAAATTAACTGCAACCTTGTACCCAGTTCATATAAATGGGGGCAATCAGCGAGATTAACAAATGTACAATGTGAAAAAACCATAATTAGACGTTATCTATCAACGAAAAAATACCCAAAAAAAAAAAAAAAAAACCCTAAGATATCAATGCTAACATTCTTCCGAAAAAATTACTTAATAACCATTTCACCGGGGGAAAAAAATGTAGTAGCCATATGTATTACTCTTTTATAATTGACATAATGTTGAAATTATTCACCATTTTGATCTAAGGAAAGAAAGAAAAGCTTTGAGAGAAAGACTCGAGTTTTATTATTTCTACCGTAATTGGAGTATTAGCTTATATACAACTAATCTTAACATAATAGTAACAGCCTAAACAAGTGGCTTAACAATGTAGCTAATCAAATACTGACACCTGTAAACTTTTGCTAACTTGCAGCTAACTAAGCTAACTGCTCTGCCTTAACACATAACATCCAAATACAAAAATAGTTAGAAATATATTGGTCTCCAAACACATTACATTTTAAAATATATATGAATATGAGTGGAATAAAATCATATATATATACACAATAATGTAGTATCCTCATATATAGAGGTGAGTAGGGGCTATTTATGATAATTCTTTTATTGTACCATACCCATACCAGGATACTCCTTGTGATTAAAACTATAGCCTAAAAAAGTGCATTCAATAGACCTAAACTGATGCTTATGACGGTTATGTGGTCGATGATTTGGAAAATAAGCACAACCAAATATTTTAATAATGTAGTAATTTGGTTTTGTGTGATATAGAACTTCTAAAGGTGTCTTATGATGAAGAACTAGAGTGGGAAGCTTATTAATAAGAAATACAGATATTCAAAATGTTAGGGTTTATGCCCTAAAAGCATGTATATTTTGGATATTTGTTGAATTAATAAAATGATATTTTTCTATTTGAATTTGTGTATAATTGGTATATCTTTAAATATCAGAAAATTCTTAGTTTATTTATGTAACCACAAATTTAGTATATAAATGTTATATACATGAGGATTAAATTTATGGATAATAAACTAAATATAGTCCGTAATAATTAATTATAGTTTGGGATCTTTAATTAAATATTATTAATACGGTCCATTAATATTAAAAATGTAATAGTCTTATCCGGACTATTGATATGTTGACATCACAATAGAGGTACTTTATATAATTCAACTATATAGGACTGGACCAGATATAATTTGAATATTACATAAATTCCGTTAACTATTGAGAGTTCAAATAATGTCACTAGATGATCATATGTAGATCAATCTTAATCCTGAGTAGTTATAGACTCCTATTTATAACATTATATTCTTTAACATACTTGCTAAAGGTTTGTTTCGTAAACAGATTGAAATTCTTGTATCTTGGGAGCATGATGAGATGAGTAGCTGGGAATGTAACTTACAGATAATCTATCCATTCCTTCTATTAGGATGCTAGAAAGATGATTATCTTGTGTATTGATTCAGGACTTGAACAGTTTGAGTACTCAATTTATAATAGATTTATAAATTTATTGTTCATTGGAGAATCAATAGTACACAAGGATAAAGATGTAATTAGAGAGATAAACGGAATATAACCTAACTCCAATTATGAATTGTTTATGGAGGATTGGACTACATGCAATGATTAAATCGATGGACTGCTCATTGTTTTCTGAGTAAATTAATTTTGTAATTTCAATAGTGCAATTCCAGATTTTTAGTGGAGTAATACTAGAATTAATAAATTAGACAAATTAATTAAAGAGTTTAATTAATTGTTATAATTTATTGGAGCTTGAATTACAGGTCCATAGGTCCCCAATTCCACTTTTTACAAATACTGTACTGGATATTACATTATTTCTGTTACTGTACACTTTGTCTAGATAAATAGTTTATCTATATGTAATTAATAATTGTTATTAATTAATTAATTAATTAATTTTGAATTAATTAATTTAAATTTATAGAGTGATAAGTTTCTTAATTTATTTAAATTTAGAATTAAAAAAAATCTAATTATCCGATAATTAGATAAACAGAAATTGGAAACTGACTGAAAGTGAAATAGTTATCTACTAGTTTATATAGATATATATATTAATTAATTAATTAGATTAATTAATTTAAATATGCATATATATAATCACGTTTTTATAAAAAAATTAATTACGTTTTTTTTTTAAAAGTTATATATATATATATATATATATATATATATATATATATAGGGTTTACGTTTTGTTTATTAAAAAAAAAACCTTACAGCCAATTTTTTTTTTGAAACAAATATACGTATAATGATTAATTAATATCATTAATTAATTTATTTATTAAATAGTTTAATATATATATATAAAGGAAACTCTAGCAGAAAGAATAGAATACATGTACGTATTTTATTTTCTACAGAGCTTCCATGAACTAGAGAGAAAAAGAAGAGAGTCTACTTATTCTCTGTAGAACAAACTCTTGCAATCTCATGTATTCGAAATATTGTAAGGGCCTAAAGTATGAGTTTTAAGGAATTGTACCCAATGCCCACACGTTCATCCAGTTGTGCTTGAGGTTTGGATTGGAAGATCATGGTTTAGAGGACAGAAAAACTAGGATCCGCTGATAGGCTACAAGAGGTATTAGATCTATTCTCTTTGTATGTTCCAATTTGCTATGAATTAATACTATGCACTCATATAGTCAATTGTTTTGAGAAAATTTTTGAATGTTCCTGAACCAATCTTCGGCTGCAAAAAATCGTTTTTAAAACCAACACAAAAAGCCTCATATCATAATGTTAAAGGCATGGAAGCATGAGCAAGAAATGTTAAACCAATGTCTACTATGCGTATGTATTTATGTTTTGTAGTTCCATTTTGTTCATGCATGGTTGGACAAGAATTCTTATGTAGTATACCATGAGTTGTAAGATAATTAGAAAATGCTGGATTTTTCCTATCCCAGTCTGTTTGTAACATTTTTAGAGAAGTACTAAGTTATAACTCTGCTTGTGATGTAAAATTAAGTAAAGCTTGGAAAGCATCTAACTTTTGTCTTAAAAGATAAATATATGTAAAACGCAGTATGCATCAATGAAATAGATGTAATATCTATAGCCATTTGAAGATAATGTAGGGGAAGGGCCCCATAAATCTGAATGAATAAGTTGCAATGGTGTTGTATACTCAGTTTGAGAATGAGAAAAAGGGAATTTATACAATTTACCAAGACAACAAGTTGAACAAGCAGTATCTTATTAACGTTGGATAGATTACAATTACTGAGGACAACTTGTAAAACCCTTGTAGATGTATGTCATAATTGATTATGCCAATCTTTATACAAAGTGTTTACATAAGAAGTAGACTGAGTACAAGACAAAGTACAAAGAGTGTTAAGTGACGTAGTATTTGTGGACTGACTAGATGCTGAACTTGTAGTTGGAGTTGCCAAATAAAGAAGGAATGAAAGCTGAGTGTGATAAAAAGTATAAAGACCATTCTTGAGGTTCTTGTTCAACAAAATATGGTGTATCATCTATTTTTTGACAAAACAAGAGTTAGAATAAAATTCAAAGTATACTGCATTATCTTTAACAAATTTAGAGACACTGAGAGATTTTTAGTAATATCTAGCATATGTAGCAAATTATTTAAGGAAAAAACTATGAAAGAAAGTTAAGACGAAAAAGAAGTATGGCCAATATATTTAATGGTCAGAATTATTTCATTACCAACATATATCTTGTCTAGCTCATTGTATTCTTCACTAATCACAAGGTTATTGGGGTCTGGAGTCACATGATTTATGGCACTCGAGTCTGGGTACCAGTTAGTATCCCACGGTGTTGCTAGAATAGCCAGTATAGCTTGCATTGGAGCTTACTGAGGATGAAATTGATGTTACACACCCTGAAAAGACTTATCAAATCTGTAGACGCAGTTTAAAATCACATGACCAAACTTCCCACAAAGTTGGCACTGTGGCTTGCTATAGTTGTTGGACCAATTAGTCCTGCCTCATCGATCATGAAATACACATCTTAAATATGGATAATAATATTGAAAACAACCATTTGAATTGGGTTGATATCCATTCCTACCAATTCCACCAGTTCCATGAAAACCCTTAATCTGAAACAATAAAAATCCAATAGTACAATTCCTATGGTTTAATCAAATCCCAATTATAAAACTTATACAAAATCATACGTAAAATATCCAAAGTAGTCTATAATATTTCACAAGTTCACGGTTCACTAAAATAATTATTCAAACAATTTAATTTAATAAAATCACGAAATTTCACTTTTCACAATAAATTCCAATTTTAATGAAAATAATAGAAAACAAGGAAATTGTATCCCCTACCTCGAAATGGTAGGTATACCGAGCTAACGACGCTGAAAAGTCCTCAGTTGCCAACCTAGTTGCTCAGACAGTTGTTTCTGCATCCCGACACGTTCACTTGAAAAAGTGAATTTCTAAACGGAGCCTCAGATTGATAAACGGAGATTACCATTGAATTCAGAGCACCCAAAAATGCTGGGTTAGATATATAGTTTGCCAAAAATAGGTCCCGGTGTGAGACCGACCCGTGGCACACAAAACGATGCAATTTTGTGCCACGAAATTTCAATTTTCGTTTCACAATAAAACATAGTAGTATTTATATCAAAATCCATGTCCCGACCTCAGAGAGTCCAAATTCGAAGTCAGAACTCAGTTTCGAGGTCTCGAGCATCAAATGGGCTCAAAAATCCGAAAATTTTAAAATACCACATTTTGGAATTATTTAGAAAAATGCCATTTTTTTCAATTTAATAATTAACGCACTTACGGATACCGTTTCAATACTTTAAAATCATGATTATCCTTGTTTCAATCTCTTTTTTCACGTGGTATAATTTTCTCGAGCAAAATAATTCAAGTCCAAAATAATTATAAAAATACCACAAAATTTAATAATAAAATATTACTACAGTAACCAACTTCTCGTCGGAGCTGAGCTAGCAGTCGTGGGTGGTTGAAAAATGACGGCGACGAGGAGACGAGTCCAATAATACTGGAGTTGAGTCAAATAGAGGTCCGACGGAGGAGCTACGGCCGAAAAACCGAGGTGGCATAGGCTTTAGGGTCGCCGATCTCCGGCGAGTGGCGGCGGTTCGCGGCGAGAGTGGCCGGCATTGGTTAGTCGACGACTGGGAGGAGTGCGGTGCGGCTCGTCTGGCCAGTGGAGGGGCGGTAACGTGTCGGCGAGGTTTGGCAAGGTCTTAGTTTTTGAAAAAAAAATTAGAGAGAGAGAGGGGGACTTCACGTGAAGAAGAAGGAGGAGGCTGGGGGGTTATACGCAAATTTTAACAATTGTAGCCCCCCATTATTAAATTCAGATATTTTCACTATTTTATTCTAGAAATCAATAATTACAATTGTGCCATTGAGTGCAAAAAGTCCATTTTAATCCTTTTTTATACTAGATTTTACATTCTCCCCTCCTTAAAAGAATTTCGTCCCAAAATTCGAATACAATACAAGGGTCAAAGTACAACCTCAAGTTAAAAATTAAACAAATGAGAATATTTCTCATACATTTTGGTTTCAAGCTCCCAAGTGGCTTCGTCTTCCTTGTGGTGTTGCCAGAGAACCTTGACAAGTGGTATCTTTCTGCTTCGAAGTACTTTGAGCTCTCTTCCCAGTATTCGAACTGATTGTTCCTCATATGTTATATCCTCTTGCAATGTCACTTCCACATACTAAATAATATGTGATGGGTCAGGCACGTACTTTCCGAGCATTGAGACATGAAAAATATTGTGCACTCGGTCCAATTGCGGTGGCAAATCCAAGCGATACGCTACTGGCCCAATCCTAGCAGTAATCTCGAATGGTCCAATATACCTTGGAGCAAACTTGCCTTTGAGTCCAAATCTAGTGATCTCACGTCTTGGTGTTACTTTCAAGAATACTTGATCACCAACTTCAAGCTCTACTTCGCGTCTTTTTGTTGGGATATTTGTCTTAAAAAGCAGATTTCTAATTTTACCCTTTTAGTGTAGACAACTTTCTCTTATATGCAATTATGATATTTGTTAGATTAAACTATTTCAGTTGAATAGTTTATTTATCTGAAAAAGATTCCGAGACTTTATTTGTGTATAAAGAATCAAACATGATTAAGTGTTAATTATGGGGGAGACTTATTTCTTTTTCAAAGTCTAAATTAATTAGTTCACAATCTGTAAATAAATATGGAATATTTTATTTACTAAAGATTATAGTGTTTGTCTATCTCAACAGGAATGATGTGTCTCAAATTATTGAAGTGTCTGAATTCTGATAGAAACACTTGTACAACATAAATAAGTTATGTGTATTGAACTGAACCAGGTAATATAAAGAATTGGAGTGCCGTAACTCAATTCTTATATTACCACAAACTAGCTCTTAGCATGTAGATCTTAATCTTTGATATTTGACTGGACTTGCTTTCATAGGTTGTAGCCTTTTGATTTGTTAAAAGACTAACATCTATGAAATAAGAGGTAAACTCTGGTATATTGGAGGTTATGATTTATGAATTAATGGGAACACCAAATAGTTAAGGACACTATCATTAATGCCACTTTAAGGTCTTTCAAGATTCATGGAATAATTAAATCTAAGATCTTACCATCCACTTTGTGAATTGGTTAATAATTTTATTTAAATGGCCATTGAGAACAAAATTATTGACAACATTATTCCTTGATAGAAAGATGGTAACTTAAAGGTAAATATATGTTGGAAGGGTATTACGGTAATTTTACCTATCCAACTACGGCATTGTATAGGGATTCTATATGTAGTATAGAATATGCTAGATAGATCGGTTAATCAAGGTTGGTTGATTGAATCTCTATAAAAGGCATGACATCTAATCTAAGAGTGCAGTATTGGGCCTTTAGTGAAGTGTCTCCTTTACTAATAGTATTTATATAAATACCATAATAAGAGTTGTTATGTATTTATCATACTATTGGAGCTTAGATTATTTGGATCCATTAGGTCCCTTGTCTAACTCAACAAAGCTCATTAATTAGTTAGTGGTATTTGTGAAATTAGTTTCATGAAACTGTGTAAAATAATGATTCTACACAGAAGTTAGTATTTTTATAAATAAGTTATATGAGTTGGACATATTTATAAAAATACACCCAAAGCCCAAATTGGAGAATAAGCTCAATCCTAGTTGGACTGGGATTAGCAGTTTTGAGCCGCATTCATATAAGATATATGAGAGAAAAAACTGTACAGTAACACGTACAGTGTCACACGCATATGGCACAGGGAGAGAGAGAGAGAGAGAGAGAGAGAGAATTCGGCCACCTTAGGCTAAGGCTATGTTTGGTAGAGGGAATTTTTGGAGAGATGGAGAGGGGTGGAGGGAGAGGGATGAAGGGAGAGCTCCAATCTTGTGTTTGATAGGAAGGAGAGAAGGAGGGAGAGGAGAAGTGGAGGGAGAGGGTCTCCCTCCAAATCCACAAAAATTCATCCTCCCAAATTGGAAGGATTGGAGAAAATTAAAAAAAAAAATATGAATTGACAAATTTACCCATCAAGTCAATTAATTTTAAAAAGTTAAAATAAATAATATAGTAATTTTACAAATAAAAACTCTCCATCCTTTCTACCAAACAATTGAAGGGATTATTATTCTCCTATCCCTCCTTCAGATTCTTCTTCCTTCCTACACTCTCCATCCTTCCTACTCTTCTTCCCTCCTACCAAATAGAGTCTAAGAGAGAAGAGAAAAAGTTTCTTGCAACCTCATGTTCTATTCTCACATTCCAGTATTCCAAAAGATCAAGAAGGTGTTCTTGATCGTTCTTCAATATAGGATTCAACTTGGTGCCCACTCACCTCTTCAACCAAGAGCAAGAGCATAGACAAGAAGATTTAGGGTTGGAGATTTGATCACCATTAACAATGAGATCAAAGAGGAGCACGCTACAAGAGGTAAACCCTAATTTCATCTCTAGGGTTTATGCATCTAGATTTGATTTATGTTATACATGATCCTGTATTAGATGCATGTATGTTATATGGTTATGAAACTGTTTTCATGTAAAAATTTTAAAACCTAAATCTGCTATTTTTTCGCTGCATTCATAATGTGATCATATGTTTTTCCACAGTTTGCATGCATATATTTTTTTGTCCTAAGTGTTAGGTCCAAATACCTGCACTTTTTGGGTTCGCATAGCTTTTCTAATGACTTTGCATAACCTTGAATCTTTCCCGAATCTTAGCAATCTTCTCAGTAGTCTCTTGTATCAATTCTGACCCAAAAGTAACACATTACTCTGCACCAGCCTAACACAAGAGTGATCTACATGGTCTCCTATACAGTACCTCATATGGAGCCATGCTAAGACTAGTTTGGTAGTTGTTGTTGTAAGTAAACTCCACTAATGACAGGTGATCATCCCAGCTTCCACCAAAATCCATTATACAAGAGCGAAGCATGTCCTCTAGAATCTAAATAATCCTTTCAGATTGGCCATCTGTTTGAGAATGATAAGTTGTACTGAGATTCAGTTCTGTTCCCAAAGCTCTTTGCAAAGCTCTCTAGAACTTTGATGTAAATCTTGGGTCTCTGTCAGAAATTATGCTTGATTGCACTCCATGCAATCGAACAATGTTATCAATGTAGAGACGACTAAGCTTATTGAGTGAAAAATCAGACCTGATCGATACCAAATGAGCAGTCTTTGTCATCCAATCAACAATCACCCAAACTACATCGTTCTTTCTCCAAGTCATTGGCAAACCCATCACAAAGTCCATTGTGATCTTATTCCATTTCCACTCTGGTATGGGTAAAGGTTGTAGCAATCCAGATGATCTCTGGTGTTCTGCCTTAACTTGTTGATAAGTCATGCACTTAGCCACAAATGTAGCTACGCCACGTTTCATACATTTCCACCAATACTGTCTTTTTAGATCATGATACATCTTTGTACTACCAGGATGTATAGCAAACTTGGATTTATAAGCTTCAATGAGAATAGTCTCTCTAAGATAAGGATCATTAGCTACAACTAGCTTTCCTCTGAAAAGTACAAATTCTTCTCTATTTGTACTCTAACCTTCCAGTTGTTCACCACTTTCGAGTTGATTCCAGATCGCTCTCAACTCTTGATTTTACCATTGACCTTGCTATACTGTCAGGAGAAGTGCTGGAGTGGCCACAACATTACTTAGACAAGCAGTTTTGTCAGTCTCGAAATACTGCAAATTATAATCACCAATTGCTACTTAGTTCTTCCAACCCTGAAAAATAAGTGCAGCTAATATACCATGAGGTTTACTACTCAAAGCATCAGCTACAATATTGGTTTTGCCAGAATGGTACTGCAGTTTGAAGTCATAGTCTTCCGTGTATTCAACCCATCTATGTTGTCTCAGGTTCAGATCATGCTGAGTGAAGAGATATTTTAAGCTCTTGTGTTCGGAAAATACGTCAAATTTTACACCATACAGGTAATATCACCCAATCTTAAGAGCAAAAATCACCGCTGTAAGTTCTAGATCATGGGTAAGGTAATTCTTCTCATGTGGCTTCAACTGACGAGAAGCATAAGCCATTACCTTACCATTCTGCATCAAGACACATCCCAGTCCAGAACTTGAAGCATCAGTGTGCACGATATATGGTTCATTACTGTTAGGAATAGTAAGAACAGGTGCAATTGTCAATTTCTTCTTCAGTTCCATGAAAGCTTCTTCACAATCATCATCTCAAATGAACTTAACATCTTTTCTTGTTAATTTCGTCAAAGGTAAGGCAATTCTTGAGAAATTCTCTATAAAACAACGATAAGAGCTTGCTAAGCCGAGGAAACTTCTTATTTCTATTATATTCTTCAGTCTTTCCCACTTTAGAACAGATTCTATCTTAGCAAGATTAACTAAAATACCTTCTTGAGAAATCACGTGCCCTAAGAATTTCACTTCTATCGTCTAAAAGTTACATTTGGATCTCTTGGCATAAAGTTGATGATCTCTCAAAATTTGAAGTACAGTCCTCAAATGTTCAGCATGCTCTTCTCGAGTCTTCGAGTATTTCAAGATATCATCAATGAAGACAACTACAAACTGATCCAAATAAGGTCTGAAAATTCTGTTCATGATATCCATGAATGTTGCAGGTGCGTTAGTCAGACCAAACGATATAACCAGGAACTCAAAGTGGCCATAACGAGTCCTGAATACAGTTTTCAATATGTTCTCTTCTCGAATCTTCAACTGGTGGTAACCCGATCTTAGATCGATCTTGGAGAAAAATCTGGATCCACCGAGTTGGTCAAACAACTCATCTATCCTTGCAAAGGATACTTGTTCTTTACAGTAACCTGATTTAATCTTCTATAATCTACACAAAGTTTGAGTGTACCATCAGCTTTCTTGGCAAACAATACAGAAGCACCCCATAGAGAAGTACTATTCTTGATGAATCTCTTTAACAAAAGATCATCCAGCTGACTTTTCAACTTAGTCATTTCTGCTGAAGCCATGCGATAGGCTGGAATAGAAATAGGTTGGGCTCCAGGAATCAAATCAATACAGAACTCAATCACCCTGTTAGGTGGTAGCCCTGGTAAATCCTCCGAAAAAATATCTAAAAACTCACTAACCACTGATATCCTTGGGTGTTGATCGACAGTTCTCATATCACCACTGATGGCAAACAAATTTCCGTAATACTCGAGTTTCTTTTTTTTCCACCCATGTATGCTATCAAAATCAGACTTGGTTTTAAAGGATTCAATTGAACTTGATAAACAATATGGGATCCATCTTCAAGAAAAGGAGTAACTCTCTTTTTGAAACAATCAAGTGTAGGTCGATATTTGAATAACCAATCCATAACGAGAATCACATCAAATTGTTATAAAGGTAACACAATCAAATCAGCTAACAGTTCTTTACCATCAATCAAAGTAAGGCAATCACAACACACAGTAGTGACTTCAGCTACTCCACCCATTGATGTACCCAAAGTCAAAATAGAATCCAACACAGAACATTCCAATCCTAATAATTGAGCAAACAGCAGAGATATAAAGGAATGGGTAGCACCAGTATCAAACAAAACATGAGCCCAAAAGTGTGAAATGAGAATCATACCGTCAATGACTCCCTTGCCAGGCTGTTCACGAGCATCCTCCATTCCGGTGACAGTGAAGGCTTGACCAGAAACTTTTTCCTTCCCTTTGTTTCTTTTTCCTGACCAGGTCAGCTGCTACTAGCTCTAGCACCGGTGCTAGTATATGCACGTCTTCCTTGGTTACCAGAAGCTTGAGGAGTCTCAAAGTTCTGAGTAAAACTCTGTGGACGATACTGGTGTTAGAAAGAAAGGCTGAGCGGATGTGAAGGCGTGAGAAGCACTACAGGATTGCTGCAGTCTCACCTGGGTGTTCTAGTATGGAGCTGAACCAGATTTATTACCTTGTGGTCCTCCTTGAGTAAAAGAAGGCTTCTACATCTGAAGAGGGCACTCACTTCGCTTATGGCCTGGATGGCCACAATTATAACAGCCATAAGGATTGAATCTCACTCTACCAAATGAACCATGAGTAGCAATGTTTCCGCTATTCTGAGATCCTTTGTTCCTCTTACTGGCTTTCTTCTTGTTTTTGTTCCTCATAGCCGACTTGTCATCAAGAACTGCTTCAGCTTTCTGTACTGTGGCTACCAGATCAACCATGTTGTCAAAGTGCTGAGTAACAATCTTTTTCAGGATGGCTGGCCTCAGAGATTCCATAAATTTTACAATCTGTAGTGTAGGGTCTATCGGAGCATATGCATATTGTGCCAGTTCCATGAATCGGATGTAGTACTCACTCACAGTCATATCACCTTATTTCAGTCGTTCGTACTCTCTAATCATAGCAAAATCTATGACTAGCATTAGCGTACTGATCTCTGAACAATCCCTCAAAAATATCCCATGTGATACCCATCTCCTGTCTCAATAGCTTGACTGTTTCCCACCAGTTAATTGCTTCATTAGCCAATTTGTACGTAGCAAAGACCACTTGGAACTCAGCAGGCGTCCCAATGGTTGCAAAGATTCTCTTGATTTCTCTCAGCCACTTCTCAACTGCAGTGGAGTCTAGTTTACCATCAAACGTAGGTGGACTTAACTTAATATAGTCCTTGAAAAAGCTAGCCTGTCGAGCCTCAGGGTCTCGTTGAGCTCCCAGTCCTGGTATTTCCCGTATAGCATCTTACAAATCTGCTAATGGTTTCGGAATTCCTCATTATGGTGGAGGAATATTAGTTCTTGGCTCTTGCCTCGGTACTCTTCTTCTCGGAGGCATCTTATAAGTCTGTATAAATATACCAAGGTGTTAGTGAGACAATGATGCTGATTTTCAAACATTTTTTCATTTTTTTTTTGAAAACTAATTTCAAACTAATCTAATGGTGTCACATCCTAGGTAGATAAACATCCGCTCTAATACCAAAAATTTTTGTCACGACCCAAACTCCGGGCCAGTAGCAGAAAAAGAATTTCACAAATGAAAATTTCATTATTTGTTTTAGAAAATTTTAGAAACTTCAATTTTTAAGAAAAAAGACACTAGTTCAAAAACGACAGCTTTTATAAACGTTCATAAAATTAATTCAAATTATAAATCTCACAGTTTTATGATCACCATTAGACATAGATTATTAATGAAGTTTATTAAAAACAAACCAAGTATCATTATCAGCAGTCTCACAATTCAGCATAGTAATTATACAGACTGAGTCCGTGTAAGGGGCCCTTTAATTATTTAATACAAGCTAAAAAAGTAAACAGTACTATCTTACACACTTACTAACTAGTTGATAAATAAGCTGCTTCTCACTGATCTGCTCCTGAGTTTCCGAAGTTACCCTGAGCACTATCTGAGAGGGAGAATAGGGTCGGTGAGCATGAACTGCCCAGTGGGATACCCAATTACCTTTTTGGGAAAATGTTCATTTACAAATTATATGCATGTTTAGTTATCTCGAAAACAATGTCGCAATATACTAAATCAAATACGAGTTGAAATCACCAACTGAAATCATATTCAAAACTGATAAAGAGAAATCAGATAAATAATCCATAGTGCACATATCACAAATCAAACAATCCCATGAGCTCACATCCTCTCATCACGAACCAGAGTAACTCGTACTATATATACTGAGTACTCTCTGCCTGATACCTAATCTCAGAAAACCATAGGGATACCCATGTGTCTAATCCTACCGAACCGGAGGGGCAACTGAATGCCTACACCTACCAAATAGGGGTAATCAGAAAAATCTCGCGCAGGTTTCTAGGCTCTCACCGAGGGCAGGAACAATGGCCACCCACTAAACACCGCGATGCCTAAGATGGACCTCATGTATGATCCTATGGTATGTGCAATACGATAAGCAGTATAAACAACCATGCAGTAATATTCCAGACATGTTCTGATTTTTAAATAAATCCAATAGTACAATTCCTATGGTTTAATCAAATCCCAAGTATAAAACGTGTAAAAAATCATATGTAAAATATCTAGAGCAGTCCACAATGTTTCACAAGTTCACGGTTCACTAAAATAATTATTCAAACAATTTAATTTAATAAAATCACGAAATTTCACTTTTCACAATAAATTCCAATTTTAATGAAAATAATAGAAAACAAGGCAATTGAATCCCCTACCTCGAAATGGTAGTTATACCGAGCTAACGACGCTAGAAAAGTCCTCAATTGGTCACCTGGTTGCTCAGACAGTCGTTTCTGGATCTCGACACGTTCACTTGAAAGTGTGAATTTCCAAACGGAGCCTCAGATTGATAAACGGAGGTCACCAGTGAATTCAGAGTACCCAAAAATACTGGGTTAGACAGATAGTTTATCAAAAATGGGTCCCGGTGCGGGACTGGCCTGTGGCACGCAAAACGTGCAATTTTTTATCACGAAATTCTAATTTTCGTTTCACAACGAAACATAGTGGTATTTTATATCAAAATTCATGTCCCGACCTCACTGAGTCCAAATTCGGAGTCAGAACTCAGTTTCGATGTCCCGAGAATCAAATGGGCTCAAAAATATGAAAATTTTAAAAATAACACATTTTGGAATTATTTAGAAAAATGCCATTTTTTCCAATTCGATAATTAATTTTCTCGGGCAAAATAATTCAATTCTGAAATAATTATAAAAATACCACAAAATTTAATAATAAAATATTGCTACAGTAACCAACTTCTCACCGAAGCTGAGTTAGCGAATGTGGGTGGTCGGAAAATGACGGCAGGGATGAGACGAACCCAACGGTACTGGAGTTGAGTCAAACGGAGGGCCGACGGAGAATCTACGGCCCGAAAAACTGAGAAGGTGGCGTTGGCTTCGGGGTCCCCGATCTCCGGCGAGCGGCGGCGGTTCGCTGGGCAGGTGCTGGTTCATCGGCGGCTGGGGAGGAACGCGGTGCAGTGCGTCTGGCTAGTGGATGGGCGGTAGCGTGTCGGCGAGCTTCGGTAAGGGCTCAGTTTAAAAAAAAAAAAACAAAATTAGAGAGAGAGGGGGACTTCACGTGAAGAAGAACGAGGAGGTTGGAGTGTTATATACAAATTTTAACAACTGTAGCCCCCCATTATTAAATTCACATATTTTTAACATTTTATTCCAGAAATCAATAATTACAATTATGCCATTGAGTGCAAAAATTCCATTTTAATCCTTTTTAATACCAGATTTTACAGAAAGAAAGAGACTCTGAAATTTTAGTGTAAAGAAGAAAGAGAAGCTCTAAATTTTAGCTTGAGAGAGAGAAGAAAAAAGAAGAAATAGAGGAATATTAAGAGACAAAACTCTTAGACATTTCATTTGGATTTTTAACGTGTTAGAGAAGAAGATTAGATGTCAAATAGTGAAACAACTTAGTGTATAGGTAGATGACACGTAAAAACTAAGTCGCCATTTTTTTAGATTCGAAATTTTCACTTTTGTCCATATAGCTTTTGAAAATTGCAAAATAATCCATGTTTTCAAGAATCTTTGCCAAAAAAAAAAACATTTGTGAAGCTTCAACTTTGGCCAGTACTTTTAAATAATCTCATTCCAATCTTAAGGACCCGTTTGGGATTGATTATGGCTACTGCTTTTAGCTTTTAAAAATAATTAGCAAAGACATCGAGAGTGGAGTGCATTTAGCAAGTTCTTGCTTTTAGTCAGCAGATTCTAAAAGTTGTTACATAATCACCAATTTAAGCAGAATTTGAGAAGTAAAGCAAGAGTTACTTTTCAAAACTGATTCTGCTTCCATAATACAAATTGTTTAAAATCTCACTTTACAGCACACATAATATATAATTTACTAAATACTTAGATGCTACTTTTAAACAATAAAATAATTATGTAGATTAAATTTACTAAATGCCTAGACCTTTTTTTCCCACAGCTATTTTTTGCTCATAACACAACTACAACAGGACTACAGTACAACTATAACATAGCAAAACTATACTAAACTGGCCCTACATTTTAATGAACACATTAGAAATACAACATTTCTAATCCTTTACCAAACTTAAGCTCCAATTCACTATCAACGGGAAATTAATTCACTACTTTAATTTCGTGAATGTAAGTGCGCGTTATAAGAAGCATATAATTTCCTAATTCCAAATATAAAAGCCAATAGTAACTATCATATTATCAATTGATACTCATTGTATTTTGTCTAAGCAAGCTTGAGAAGGTTACAATAATGGCCCTTGAATTATATTCATTATATCACTTTGACTCCCAAAATTTTACCTTACACTATAATGTCCCTTGAATTATGTAATTGTTATAATAATGGCTCATTCGTCACAAATAGTTAGTTTTTTAATAGAAAATAGTCATAATTAAAGTATATAATTTGGTATTATTTACTTCTATGAGTTAAAATCTCGTTCTCAGCCATAATTACTAAATTATGTGCTTTGCACATGACTCATTTACCTTATAAATTCAATAGTTTGTTATATATAAAGAAAAAAAGGTTATTGCTGCATAATTGCATACATTTTTTATAGTCTATTGATAAGTTGAAAATTTGGAGTCTTATTATTGACCACAGTTACCAAACTGTGTATTTTTTAATGACTTAATTCTGTTAAATATTTAATAATTTATGACAAAAGGATCATTATTATAATAATTTATAATTCAGGGATTATTACTATGTAAATTAAAAATTTAAAGATCAAAGTGGTACATGTATAATTTGCAGGTATTAATATAATAAACCCTATTTCTTTCATTCCAAGAGGGAGAGAGAAGACGGTCCACACGAACCACGGAGTTACGGAAGAAAGAGACAGATACGGAACTATGTTTTTGGTTTGTATGAGATGCTGACGTGGCATAGAGATCGTTTCATGTGCTTACCAGAGCTTTCCCGCTACACTCGCCGTGAGAATCCGAATACGCCCAATACGACACCGTACAAAATACAGACAAAGCCAGCAGCCAGCACTGCTCTGCTCTCACTGGTTTTCTCTCAAAAATAAAAATAATTAATCATTTTAGGCTTTAATCTGATGCGGCCAGTTCCACGGGAACACTTTGATCGTCCACTAAATGCCAATGCTTCACCTAACCATTGCTTTTGGTCTTTAGTTGACCAAAAAAATAAAGCAAACGACAGCCAACACGCAACCTTCAAATACGGTTTAAAGCACGCAATAATTCAGATAAGAGACTGGCTACGCTAAATCAACCTTTGTTTGGTTGCATATAAATTATTTGGTACTACACAGTATAAGTATACATTTAACTTTATGGATTTCTCTTTTAAAAATCGGAAATCATGCATTCTAGATATTTTAATTTTATAATTTTATAATGGCTTAAAGAAAACAGCTCACAGTCGTTGAAAATGTAGCTTCTATTATTATTATCTTCAGTCTAACAGGTCGTGCCATGGACATGGCTCCAATAATCTACACTTCAGTTAATATGGAGTACCAGCACCACAAAATTTGAGGGTTGAGGCTTTTAAGAAACGACAAGGGTAAGCTGTCGTTCTGACTCCGAGAGCAGCCGCAACACATGTCCACAATATATTGGCTGACAGTTGAGAATTGCTAGAGTATCTCCATATACCATATTTCCTCCTCTGAAAAAAAATTATATACATTAAAATGCTTCAAATAGTCGGACACTGTTCCTAATAAAGGCTGAAACAATGAACAATCATGACTAAAAAAAAAAAAAAAAAAAAAAAAACCAACACCACTTATCTTTGTTCTAAGATTTTAGTTCGGATCGAGGAGACGGCGATAGGGAAAGAGAGATGGCGAAAACGTGCTCTTATTTTTTCCAGGTTGATATAGAGTCTATCAAGTGTGATGTACCTCAGATTTTGCAACATAAGCTCGTCAATCAGAACCATCGATATGAAATCAGATGGCTGATATCATGCGGTCTTACACGGGGCCTTTTTTAGGTATAGACGCCCCCTATATTTATAAACAAATTTTTTGAAGAAGAAAAGGCTTTGAGGACATTACCTTATTAAGCGTCTTGCACCGAATTCCAAATAGTTACATTCATATTCATGGCATACTGCCATACTTGCAGACATTACTTTACAATTTTAAAAACATACATTATTAGTGCATTAGCATAATAGACAAGTCTAGTAGATTGCTTGAGTTGATTTGTATATACAAGGAAGCAATCAGGAATGTAGAAACCACAAGCATATTGTTTCAACAAATGACCATATATCTGATATCAGATTATCCCATATCTGTGCTTCTTCACTCACGCACTGAATCCCTTCTGCAGAGAGCTCCAACGGCTCGAAGGAATGTTCACGCAAGCTTGTGCAGATGCCTCGGCCATCTGCTGCTCCTTGATTCCAGCATTGCAGATGTTGGCGAAGGATCGCATGTGTTTCATACCGTATTGGGACAGAGAGCCACAATGAGTCTCAAAAGTCCTCACCTAAGCATAAGGCATAACAATTTTTATCAGAGGTTGAACTGCAATAGATTTGTTATGGTGGAACATGAACCAGTAATGTTCTAAAAGGAGTTAAAACAGAGGCTGAAATAGTAAGTTATTAAGTACCAGTGTCTTAAGACATTTCCAGTCATTAACAAGTGGAAGGCCGGCAGGGCGAACAGTGTTGAGCACCTCTGGACCATTCTCAATTCCAAACAAAAGCTTCCCAACAAGTTTCACACTCTCATCTATATGCATTCTATGTGACATTGCTTCAAGAAACTCCTTCTGTGCTTTGATCTTCCTTGGTGAGCCTTCAGGAGCCTTCCGGAACTGCAAAAGGTACAATCGGAAGAAACTGAGTCAAGGACCAAAAAATAGGGGCTGATAGAACATAATACCTTCATTTTTTCAAGACCTGAGTTAAACAAGAATAAAATAAAATAAAAATAAAAACCCGCCGCTTGCACGCATAAGTGAACTGAAAATATCTCGATATAGGAAATTTGGGTAAACAACCTAGAAGATATATGGGGCAAAAGAAAAAAGAACAATAGAAAATAGAAGGAAGGAGAGGAGTAACCTTATCCCAGAAATGGACAAGATCGGCATCACGCTGGTTAATGGCTTTTGTGGGTGGCCTCAAAGAGTTCTCGTCCACGAAAGTGTAATTGTCATTTGCAGGATTTGAACCAATATACTTGAAGAGATTTTCTTTGCTAAGCCCTATATCACCATATTGCATGACATGAGAGCCATAAACAGAATTGTCATTGGCTGTCCTCTTCTTAACCTGATAATACCGGCAAAATACAATCATCACATTTGCATCATCGCTTATAATGAAATAGTGAGTTTGTTGAATAGTCCTCCATTTCAAATATGGTAGAAAGCATTTATTCAACCTCAAAAGCAACGGTACATAACCCAGCCTTTTTTAATTTTGACTTTTATTTTTCGATACTACATTGCTGCTGATTGGAAAGGAGCTCTCTTACCAATTCATACTGCTGATGTAAAGTTTCTGTCCGCAAATTGTGTATGTCACTGTCCAAAATATCAGATTGTTAGGCTTATCAAGATCTGAAGAGGATTGCATACATGCCATTTAAATAATTCTTCAGCCCAAAAAAAAAAAAAAAAGAAAAAAGAAAAAGTAACTAATAGAATAGACATACTACTTAGTAGGGATTCAGCTCTAACAAAACGCACATCATCCACTTTTCACATATCCATTTATACTCCAATTTTGGGGAAAGGGGTTTAAAAATATCTTAACCATGACAATTTTTCCTTGTTTTGGATTAAACTTCTTACTTATGACTATGTTGTTATCAATCCAAGGATAAAGCAAGATGAACTCGATACTAAGCTTCTTTATTCCCTCATCATCATAATTGCAAAGGCCTGTCAATACCTGTCTTCCAGCCAAGCAACGCTATACAAATCGCCCAAACAGGTTTCGTATTCTGGGGGAGGACTAGGATACTCTCCAGGGCAGTAAGTTCCCCAACTGCTTTCTTCCGCATTTGATGCTGTCGTCGCATAGATATTTAAATCTTCACGGAGAAGACCTTCAAAAATACTTCCGGATTCACAAGCTTCAAGATAAAACACCTGCAAATTCCAACTCAATACAACGACCAAAACATCAAAATTTGACCAAAATTGATGCAAGCAGCGTCATAGCATCCATATATAAGAGTTAAGTTAGCAACTTACCAAACTTTTATAGGTCCCTGCAGCATGTTTCCTTTTCAAAACTTCATTCAGATCATCAGCATAAAGGTAAGGATAGGTAGGCATTCCTATTTAAAAATAAATAAATAAAGAAACAAATAAGATGGAGAAGAGATCCGTGCAATCGATAATATGTAAAATATCTGATCTTACCAAAACATAGTAGATACGGCAGAGGTCAGCTTAATATAGCAGTTGTGAAAAATATCAAGGGATAACATACTTTGAACTTCCAAGCAGACAAAATATTGTTTGTTATTAATTATTGCTGTTATTATTCTTAATGATGATCGCATGAGTCTTAAGTTACAAGCAACTGCAACAAACAAAGATGCTCGAATGAAAAATTAATCAAGTCAAACTAGACAACAACTCCCAGGAATAATAAATCTTTAGTATACGATTCTTCAATAATCATAATTTTCAAAACTCATGTTAAATTTAAAATTTTTCAGGGAGGAAAGAAACAAGACAAATTAATATATTCTTTTCATGACAGTCCATCGCATGCCATATGACCATGCCATTCAAACAATACCGTCTTTCTAATATAACACCAAACTACTAAAGCTCGTAACATGTTCAGCAGAAAGTTGATTTCATAGAACTACTAACCAAGAACTCCAGGACCACCATGATCGGAATAGTATATGAAAATATGATCATTTGGACCACTATCTACAACTTTTCCACTACCCCCTTTAACGGCAGTTTTATTTCCAAGGATAACTGCGAAGAAGTTATCAACGGTGACATCTTCACCAGTATAATCCTGTCAACACAAAAATCCACCGTGTCAGGTATACAACAACAACAAATATTTCGGAGTATGTTAATATTTACAAGGAAAGGAAAGTTACCTTTGGAACTCCTTTATAAACATCTTCCCCATGTGGGTTGTTAATAATGACTCCAGGCCTGGGATTCTCCTCATTGTAAGCAATATCATCATACATGAAGACAACAATGTTTTCATCCTTCAATCCACCTTGCTTCAACAGTTGATAAGCATGGCAGATATCGGCCTATAAAAATAAATACCCGAATCGAAAAATAAGAATTAAACCATGTTATGTGTTTTGAAAGCTCAAATAACCATAAATATGTCACTAAAACTCATTATATAAAAGTCACCTAAACAAAAAACTTTGACACAATTGAATATGAACCATCCATGCAACAAAAACAACAATAGTACTTAATATCAAACCAAAAAGATTAAATCAAAAGCATAAATTTCGTAAGACACTAGGACTCGATTCATGCTTAGTTTCAAAGCAATCTCTAGCTCCTAAAAAGTGAAAGTTTTACTTTCTCTTTATAAAACCACCGTAAAGGAAAACGCTACAAAATCATTAGAACACAATACCCTTTATCATATTTCAGCACAAAATCCATTAATTACATCAAAATTTCAAAAATTCGTAAATTTTTTTTTTCAAACCAGCAATATATATATATATATATATACCATAAAAAAAAAAAAGCAAACTATTTGGGGAAGGTAAGAACCTGATGCCTGTAATTCCAATACCCATTTGAGCCAGCGATCAGAACCGCCCATCTGGTCCCGACGGCGTCAGAATCGTTATCCTCATCACCAACAGCAGCACCACGGTTTCGGAAGAATCTCGAAGCTTCAGAAGGTAACCGGAGAACATCACCGATGAGGTCCCGGCTACCGGAAGCGAATACAGAGAGAGCAAGGAAGCAAAGGAGGAGGAGGACGCCGGTCGCGAACCGAGCCATGGCGGTTTCCGGTGACTTTTAGAGGAGAGGGGTAGCTGATCCTGAACTTGGTCAGGTTTGTGTATATATATGCATATATAAAGAGAAAGGGGAAAGATCAGAGGACTTGAGATGATATGATATTTATTGGTGGTGATCTTCGTTCTTACTTTGAGTGTGGGCCCAATATACCCATCTTTCTTCCATTGGTGGGTTTAAGGATGAATCAGAGACGTACACGTCAGCATAATCCAATGTCGATCAAGTGTTACACGACGATCACTTCTATCATGCTTGTATATACGGCTGCGTGTGATGTAATTAGTAACGAAATTTCGTCTCGTGGAATTTTTTTTTAAATAAACAGAGCAATCGTAATTATTGGTTGTCTGTCTTTTTCCAAGTTTTTAATTGCACAGCGTTGATATTTAATGGATTTTTTTTAGGATTAAGCTTTAATATTTTATTAGGAATTAAATCATATATCAATGACTAATATAAGTACTGAGGCGGTGGTCCCAAGCTTACTTTTTTTGTTGAGAGGTTCCAAGCTTTAGTTAGTATAGCTACATCTATGGTAGATTTTCTACTATTGAATTAAAATTCTTTACTCATCTATCCTAAACCTATATATTTTGTGAGAAAAAAAAAAAAAAGTACATAGGGGACGATGATCATAGTAGCACTTCTTCTTGAATGTTACTATAGGAGCTTCCAACCCTGTTAACAAGAATACTCATTGAATGCCCTTTAAGCAAATTTTTACAATTTTACTCTATTGGATGATGAAACTTCACCATAGCTCCACAAAAATATGGCTACTTGTAAGGATTACTATGGGAGCTCTTCTAACCCTACTAACGAGAATGTTTGCTGAGAGACTTTTTAGGCGGATTTTAACTATATTAGTGTCATATTCTACTAGTAAAAAATAATTGTATAACCACCCCACTTAGTGGTTATTCTAATAATATATTAGATACATCCAATGAATCCTATCATAAGGCCCATCTCAATAGCATATGAGAATAGCAATTCTTGTAGGGAGATTAGAACTCGAGTTTATCTTTTTTTTTCCCCCCACTTGGGTAAAGTAGATTCAAACTCATTACTTCCGTATAGGGATGAGGTGTAATTATCACCAAGCAACCTTATTTTTACTCCTTATGTACATCAAATTTATCGATTAAATCAAAATTAGAAAAAGAAACTAAGTTCATTATTAATAGGATTTATCATCTTATTAGTCCTCAATATATTGAAAAGATCTTATTTAATCATTAAATTTCAAAAAATTTCGTTTCGGTCTTAAGCTTTATAATATTTCATTTTGGTCCTTATTGTTAAGTTTAACATTTTCCGCTAATAGAAATATTTTTATCCCAAATTTAGAGACAAATTCTAATATTAATTGGAGAACAATTTAAAAATCGAATGAGCAAAAATGAAAAATTTTAAAGTTCATGAACTAACGTAGTTTTTTTTTTTAAATAATTTATGACACTAATATTCAATAGAGTAATTAATCCTTTTAATCCGATGAAATGTCTGAAGGAACATAATTTTTAATAGATAAACTATTGATATTAACTTAAAATGTTTCTTTCACCTTTTCACTCTTAAAAAACAGAATGTTTCTTTCACTCTGGTTTTGCATTGCAAACTTCAAAATAATACCATACGGTTTTGTTTGGCATTAGGATTGGGATAAAGATTAATTATCCTAATCCCATGTTTAATGCTACTTGAGATTATGATGAATAATTCATATCCTAAAATTAGTTAAATAATTTCATTCAGAGATTATTAATCATACACATCATTACCAATGGACTTCATGTCTATTGCACATCTCAATTCTAATAGGTCATTTTTTACGTGAGTAATACTATGTGCACCATATGTTACCCAATACCATATTATGTATCAATCTGTTAATGATTAATTATAATTACATATCAAGTAGGACCCATAAGAGACCTATTTTATTAATTAGAATCACCAGTAATAAACTGATATATCATTGAGATGTTGGCACTACTGTTACCTTATAATATTGCTCTTGTGATGTACCTTTAAATTAGTTGAAGATTCAAATTAAATTAAAAATATTATTCCACAATTTAGGTTCTACGTTGTACAAAATAATCTAAATCTAATCTAATACTATACCTAATACAGAATAGTGTTAAGCATATCCACTCTAATTCAATTTATTCCAATATACAATAATCCTATCTATATATCTATATTAAGCCTGAAGCTCAAAACTCTGATAGCTTCTTTGATCACCATTTTATTTTAAAATTTTTAGAAAAATCTTAATTTTTTCATGATATGATTGGTCCAATCATTATTTTTCTTTGCTATGATTAGTTGTAATATATACATGTATTATATAATATTGTATTTAAATTAATATTAATGATATCTTATAATAAATTTAGTTTATCGAATCGAACAAATGATTGTGTTACATTCGTCTCATCAAAATAAATATAGAGAGAGATAAAAACATAATTTAATGTTTTATAAAATATTATATTTAATTTAAGGGGAGGGCTACAGTAGGGGCGCCCCTACGTAGGGCCATCTTTTATATACCGTTTGATGGGAATCTGTGGGGAATAACGGGAATCTGTGGGGAATCTGTTTATGCACAGATTCCCATCAAACGGTGTATAGACAGGGCCCTACGTAGGGACGCCCCTACTGTAGTATTAATGATTACTTATATTAAATTTAGTTCATCGAACGTCAAAAAATTGTGTTACATTCGTCTCATAAAAATAAATAAAGAGATAAATATATTTTTTGATGTTGAAATACATTGAACCTAACTATATCTTTGATCATTATTCTATTTTTAAAATTTTTAGAAAAATCTTAATTTTTTCATGATATGATTGGTCCTATCATTATTTTTCTTTGCTATGATTGATTGTAATATATACATGTATTATATAATATTATATTTAATTTAATATTAATGATAGCTAATAATAAATTTAATTCATCGAACAAATGGTTGTGCTACATTCGTCTCATCAAAATAAATATAAAAATAAATATATTTTTTAATGTTGAAATACATTGAACTTAACTATACATTAGGCTTAATATATGCAATATTAATACAACTCGCGCAAAGCGTGGTATAACGACTAGTTTGATATATACTCGAGAATTTTCTAATTTTCTATTTTTCAAAAAAAAAGAGGAAAAAAAAAAAGTGGCTCATTTAGATTTGAGCAATGCTATGGGGCACCAGTGGTGCCCAGCACCACAGTGACATGTCTGTTTGTCACTGGATGATTTAATTAATAAACTGGGTCCCACATGAGTCCCACTTAAATTATAATTATGAGTAGCCAGTGACAGACTGACACATCACTGTGGTGCTGGGCACCACTGGTGCCGCATAGCATTATTCTTTAGATTTAGATTCAATCGGTCGACGAGGAAGTGGTCAAACTGTGGATGCAAATGCACGTGGGCCCGTGGAAAGGAGCTGCAAGCTAACGCAAGTAGCACTGTGGGTCCCACTTTTTGTAGGGTATATAAATAGAATATTCATTGGGGGCCACCAAAGTGGAGTCGGTTAAGTTATGTCCGTTAATTGGCCACGAGCGCTTATCTTCCCGTGCTTCTGGGACTAACGTCAAAGGTGTCTCTAACACGAAACGGCCTACCCAAACCATGCGAGAAATTGATATTTGATAACCACTCATACAGAGTACAGACTCAATTAGTAACGATAATATTAATTATGATCTCCACATACATATATATGACTATTTTTTAGCTGATCATTTATCTAATAGTTATTATAATTTGAGTGGTTAGAAAAAAATAATAATAAATACATATTATTTGATTTTTTTTTTAACTTTTTATCGTAAGATAATATTTATAATAAATTTTAATTAGACAAAATTTATACATAAGTTTAAAAAAAAAAACTAATTATTGCCCATGTATATATAATTAATTGACACTAAAAAGGTGAGAAACTACCTAAGGCTAAAATCAAAATTTTAAACGAAAGTACTTCTAATAAAAAAAGAAAGCATTTCTGAATTTGAAATCTTGAAGTGATATTATGTAAAAACAAAAGAATAAAACAACTTTTCGTTACATTTTAATCGGATAATACTTTTTCTTTTTTGGAGAGAGATAATATTTTTTTTTAATAAAAAAAAATCATATTATTGTTGTCTTGGTAAAACATTTGGTGCATGGCTCATATCAAGTACTTTTTGTGGTCAGAAAAGCATAAAGAAGTCGAGTAGTCCCTTTGATTTTTTTTTTTTTCTCATTTATTTGGAACTTGAATTTTAGGGAGGAAAGAAAAATAAATTTAGAAGAACTCCATTATTGTTTGGATATTATAAAAAATCGAAGGATAAAATTTTATGGAAAAAATTTGAGGATGTATATAGTAATTTTGGAGGATTTAAATTATAATAAAAATAATATGAGAGAGAGAGTCTTGTAAACAGAATCTCATAGAATTTTAGGAAAATAATTTTCCCTTTGTTTTTCTTCAACTTTTACGTCATTATTTTTCCCTACTAAAATCCATAGTCTAAGTTTATCAAAAAAAAAAGGTATACTTTGATTTTGTCAGTGGAATTTACGATGAATTAAAGTTAATTATAAATTACAAATCAATTACTTCAATTACTACATCATCTGTTACTTTTTTATTTTTTTATATTCATATTATTATATAATCATCAATTTAGTAAACTAGCAATTAGGTTTAGAAACTAAGGCAACATGGTCTATGAACATGTATGTAATGAATCTTTGCATTAACTCCATGAAATAAGATTACAATGGAATCTATCAGAATCGGTAAGTGTACATACAACACAAATTAATGCATACTAATTAATTAGCTAAAAGTGTAGTGCTTGCCGAATCAATAATTCTCATCCCAAAAACTTTGCATTTTTTTTTAGGGGAAGGTAATTTGATTATTTTCTATAAAGGGTCGTTGTTGAACCAAATACGTTTCATCCCTCAGTTGCAGTATATGTGTCATTGTAGAGTACTTGCCTATTATATGTATATATTTGTATATTCATGAATGAATGAAAAACAAAACGTCCTAGTCAAGAACTTTAACAGTTGTGGAATTCAAGCTCCATACTGAAGTATCAACTTATCTTGCAATCTTTCAATATGTTGTGATATGGTCTACGGTCCACATCTGTTATTACGTTCCAAAAATACATTGTTAAGTGAAGAGTGATGCAATATACACGGCACCGATCCAGTAAATTTTTTTTTATAAGTATTATTTTGTTCAATTAAAATTTATTATTCACTTATTTATTGTTATTTTTTTTTCCAATTAATCAAATTATAGTAACTGTTAGATAAAATCCAACGACTCAAAAAAAAAAAAATTACTAGATTATGACCTTAGATATGTATATGATTGCAGACTTATTTTAATTGGTAATATCATTTATATTCATAATTGAAATTTTATATTCTAATTAAAAAAATACACATGTAATTGATTGTTAACTCACAAGTGAATTATTCTTGTTAATCAATTGACAAGAAATATTGTTTGAATAAATTAAAAAATATTTATATGAAAAATAAATAAATAAATAAATAAATAAAGAATCGGAACATACACTCCCTATGAATTTGTGTGACAAGAATTAATACAACAATCGATACGTGTTACATTTTCTTCCACAAATGTGAAATCTAGATCGATCAAAAAACAGGAACGACTAGATTCAGTGAATCTATGTATCTAAATCAGAGCGACTAGATTCAATGGATCTGTGAATAATAATTTTTGTTGGGAAATAAGAAAAACAATTGAAGATATCAAATGACAAAGACAAAAATAATTTTCCAGAGACAAGTCCGAAAAATTTAAAGCCAACGTTATCTGAAAATACTGAAATAATATTGTTAATGCATGTATTAGTTTGGCACGATCTTGATGAATTGTAATGAACAATATTTTACTTTTTATTTTAGTTTTAATTCCAACCATTATGTTAGTTTGGTTTGATACTGTGTAATCGAGCACCAAGGCTGCTTTTTTAATAATTCCTCAAAAGAAGCAACTAAAGGATTGAAGTTTTTATCAATGGTTTAAGTGTTATGTCTAACCGTTAGCATTTTAGTCTGGAAATCATAACACGTGCATTTTCATCTGGCATGGTTATATGTTAGTCTATCGCATCAGTATTTTAGTTAGTTTTGTCAAGATGTCACCTTTAAGTTTAACTTTATTCAGAGAAGTTTGACTTCGTCTGTCTTATCTGTGTGACGGAATGTTTTGTCAATATCTTGAACTTTTCAAAAAATTCAACGGAATTTTTTAATTTTTTGACTTTGGGCCTGGAGTTTTGTAAGAAGCCAAAAGATGAAATATTGAAATACTGAAGTAAATTGATTAGCACATCCCATCCTAAATGGTTTCGACGACTTTGGTAGAATTTTAAGGGGAAAATTCCATTTTATATGGTGAAATTTCAAAAAATAAAATAACATAAAATAAATCCCAGATTTTTTTTTTTTTTTTTGAAAAAATTGAGATTTATCTAGAAAAATACAATTTTTTATAAATTAATAAGGCATTTGAGGTAACGAGTCTGATTACCTCAAGTAATTTGATTGGTTACCCTAAGTAATCCGATTGGTTACCTCGAGTACTTTTGAAAAATATCAATTTTGAAAAAAAGATAAGTATTTTTCTAACTATTTTTAAGAAGTGTTATTTTTTCTAATAAATTTTTTTTAAAAGTTATACATTTCTTAATAAATCCGGGATTTCCAAAAGTTCAGTCTATTAGGAAATTTTCAATTTTTCACTTTAGGCCTAGTGTTTTTTTTTCCCCCCAAGAAGCCCAATTCCAAGCGACTTTTGGATGGACTTTTTCAATTTTTCACTTTTGGCCTAGTTTTTTTTTTTTTTTTTTCAAGAAGCATAATTCCAAGCGACTTTTGGCCCAATTAGAATATGTATAAGAAATATCTTTTTTTTTTACATCAATTTAAAAAATGATAGTATTTTATACCTATTTAGTAAAAGGCCATTTTTCTCATTTTCTTTTTCTAAATCACGGTTTTTAATAAATCAATTTTATGTAATTTTATGGGAAAAAAAGACATTTACCTATAAAAAATAAAAAATATTATAAATATACGGTACATTAAAATTATAGGCCTCCATACGGTACGCAGGTGGTATTTTTAAAAATAAATCAACAACCAAATACGGTAAAACAAAAAACAAGCATAACAGATTCAGAGATTAAGCTCGAGAGATTCAGAGACTAGGCGCGAGAGATTCAGAGCAAAGGTGCGACTGTGTCTCATTCCGACCCACATTTAGTTTCGGCAGCCATTAAAACCGGTGAAACTAATCAATTCCAGCGACTCCAACCAACCCCAGCGAAATTCAGAGCAAGTTTCCTCTATCAACTCCGGCAGAGCCTCGTAAGAAAATACCTCTCCTCCATTTGAAAAAAAAAAAAACGCAAGATCTAATAACTCTAGTTGATTTTGACTGGTATTCATAGTTTAGAATTAATATTATTGATGAAAGAACCAAATAGAATAGTGAGGAACTCGTAAACAGGCACAACTATATCTTTCTGTTTTTTAATTTATTATGAAATTGAAATAGTAACCATGTTTAAGCTTGTAACCATAAATGGTAATCAGTTGTCAGCCGATAATCATTAACAGGACAACAGTTCTGATCTAGTAGCACCGGTAACCATTAACAGGTAACCATGTTTGATATAGTAACCAGTTCACAAATGGTAACAAAGTCTAATGTAGTAACGAGTTCTCGTATGAAAACAAATAAATGGTAACCAATTATGAACGAGTAACCAGTTCTCAGCTGGTAACTAGTAACTATTACTAGTAACCAATTCTTTGATTGTAACTAATATAGATCTAGTAACCAGAAGCAGGTAATTAGTTCTCACATGGTAACTAGAGACTAGAAACTAGTTCTCACATGCTCTGATTTGGTAATAATAATTGGTAACCTATTGGCATATAGTATGCAGTTGTGATCAAGTAAGCAGTAACTGGTTACCAGATTATTACTAGTAACCAGTTACTGGGACTGATTTAGATATCATTTTTTGGAACTAAGAATGCAAAATATTACTATGAATAAGGTACTGTAATGGACGATCGTGAAGACGAGACCAAATTTCAGAAAAAAAAAGCTCTGAAAAACACAATGATGAGAAAGAGAAGAAACCAGTTACTACAAAAGATCGAGAGAGAGAGAGGGGAATAGACCAGAAGAGAACGGGAGAGAGAGAGACCGAAAACGGAAAACATAAAACCCAAATGAAGCCAAACAAACCTTTAATTTAGAACTTTCCCGAATATGGTATTTTTCAATAAAAGTCTGTACCAAAAAAAAAGAAAAAAGGAGGACCGTATATTTGTTATTTCTTTTTAAAAGAACGTGTATGCACTAATTTCCTCTAATTTTATCATGGTTTAGCCCAGTTGGGGCCAAGTAATTTAGTGCCAAATTTTGAATCATAGTTTACAAAATGATCATTTTTTAAACATTGCGAAAAAAAGGCCGAATTTTGATATTATTTAAAAAATAGCCTTTTTGATATTTAGTATATCAAAATATATTGATTTGTTATTTGAAAATTGATTTATTTTTAAAAAAAATTGATTTACATTTCAAAAATTGATTTAACTTTATAAAAAGTAGATCTGCTAAAAAAGGCTATTTATCAAAAGAAATTTATAAAACGGCGTTTATTGAATAGGTGACAGCAAAAAAGGGTCATTTTATAAAATTGGTCTGAAAAAGGGATATTTCTTATAAATACTCAGTGAGACTCCTGTAATTCTCTACCACTTTTGTTTTGAATAAAATGACTAGGTTGTCCCCTTCAGGTTTCTCGTCTCCTTTAAATTGCTCTCTCTCTCTCTCTCTCTTTATGCACTCTGCAGTCTCCATCTTCTCTCGCTCTCTAGTCTCTCTCTGCGCTCTCTCTTCCCTCTTTCTTCGTTCGACGACCTCGAATCCGCGCCGGCGAGGACTTTGGTTCTAGGCGCCCTCGATTCTTGCGGCGGCGGCGGCGGCGGCGGCGACCTCAAATCTTAGGTAGCGAGGATTTCGGTTGTTGGCGGTGGCTAAGGTTTTTTTTTTCTTCTAGCAGCAAAAGTGGTAGGTATTATTGATGGTGTTAGTATATTACTTGTTTCGTTTAAAAAGTGGCATCAACCTTTGCATATGAGAGTTTGCAGGCCATTAAAGCTTTACCAGAATATTACTCTAGGGACACTTTTTTTTTTCCTTCTTTAAACCAAATAATGTGTTATGATTTTCAGCTGTTCTTAGTTTTGAAGTGGAATTATATTATTAAACTATGTGTAGTTGAAAATCTATATTTTTTGTTCTACACTCAAATGTGGTGTAGTGCAAGTTTTTGATGTAAAAACGAGTATGTGACATGTGCATCATCATTCTTGTTGCTATTGCTTTTTCTGTACTGAGTATATCTTCGTGGATGGCGTTATTCATTCATTCATTCAGATATATTCTGTTATGATATGTATGTGAATACCTTTATGAATGCCAACTTCGTGTAGGAAAGGGAATAGATTGGCCTATTAGAAAATGGCAAAAAATTATTGGGGGCAATTTTTTTTTTTTTTTTTTGGAATTATTCTGGGTAAAAACTTGTTATGTTGTCCATTATTCTTGCTAGTAGATGGCGTTGTCCTGTTTGTATTATTATATTTATTATTATTTTTCAATATATATTTTTACGCTTATTTCGACATACTTGATGATGCAGTTTGAATCAAATGGAAGGAGGAGAAAGCATATTAGATGCCCTGAACGAAGTGGGAATCTTTGAAGATGATGAAGATGTTGAAATGCTTGATGTGGAAGAAGGTGAACTTGTGGAGGCGCACAATTCACATAATGATTTGGGTGAAAGCAATGTTGGAGATTTGAATGTTAATAACAAAGAATCTCAAAGTAAAAATCGCAGGCGGAGGGCGAACAAGAAGAAGAACAAGCGGAAAAGGAGTGTTCCAGGGCCCTATGTTGGGGATATAGACAGGTTTTTATTATTATTATTTTTTTAAATTGGCATAGAATTTTATTTGTTGATTTACACTTTGAATGCACATCAAACTATGCTTTTTTTTTTTCTCTTATACAATTTTCTTGATCGGTATTCAGTTAAAGAATACTCCTTTTATCCGATCTTTGCTTTAAACTTTAAGGCCTACTGTTAATGCCAAAGATAGAAAATATTGTGACATATCTATGTTTTCTCAATTAGTTTTGTTTATCAGAAGATTTTTGGGAGCTCTTCCTGTGTGGTTAACATCTTTTAAGTTTTGTCCTTTGCAGATTTGTGATAGATACATGTAGGCGTTTGAAAGAGAAGAAATCGTACATGGTTTATACAGCAGTTGGATGTCTTGGGGTCTCGGCGTTATCTGATCTCATAAAGGAGGTACTGAAAATAACTTAACTGATTATACTTTGCTATCCAATGTTAGTTTTATAAGTACAGAGAATTATGTTTGGTAACAATTTACTTATCTTCTTAAGCAATAAAATGAGCATTTACAACCTACTAAACTTTTTTTTTTTTTTTTTTAAAGTTTTCAGTAACTTGTCTTTGTTATGTTTTCTGCCTTGTGTGTTTGTGTGTCTTCTCTCGAGAAGATCTATCTTTCCACTATGCTCAAATGAATTAGTTATAGGAAATGGTTGTGGCAGATGTCTCTTAAATGAATTTCTTTGATGGAACTTTTCTGCACCTTGCATTTCGTAGAAGTCTCTTAAAATTGATTTGCTGTATCTCAGTCTTATCCTTTCATGGCTTATTAAAGCCTCTTCATGTGTTGCCCTATGGATCTTGTTATTGGGTGAATGGAGTATAGACTTGGAATTGCATTGCTTTTTAAGGTTGATTTTACCATCAGAGCCTTCTCTCTGTTCTTCTGTTCTTTAATCCACATTTAACTTTCTTTTTTTTCTTTTTTCCTTTGTCGTTATTAGACTTACTTGGTGTTTTTATTTACCCCCTTCCAAGAAAAGGTGAGAAACTGGTTGTGCTTGATGTTGGACCAGCCGAGGGGCTGAAAATGCTTACCCACTCGAGTTAGCCATCCATGGTTTCCTAATTTCTGATACTCAACAATTGTTTCCGAACACTTGCAGATTTCTCTTGTAGATGTAAAAGCTATTTTGCTCCTTCAAGCTTTGATGTTCCCTGGCCGAGTCTTCCCCGTTTGCTATTTGTATAGGTTGATATCGTTTTCCTTTGGTAATTTTCTTAGCCAATTGCATGTAAGATTAAATTCTAACAAGCATGGTTAACGGGTTATAAAATAACTTGGTTCTCTTTAATATACCAGTCTACTCATTTTGGCTTTGAAACTGATAATCCGTGTCTGCTGATCTATTACTGACATACTTAACATAGGTAGAGAAAATTGGAAAGACAGTAGAACTTTTCAGTTCATGATTTGTTTTTAGAGAAAATTTTGGCTGCCCATGATTAAGTTCTGTGAGGTTAGTTAGCAGGAGTTTTCTGAGTGTTCAGCTCTTTGTTTGTCAGTTTGTAGGGAGAGAACGTATCTTTTTGGAAGCATCTTGTTCGAGTATTTCTGTGCAATAATTTTGAGTTCATTTTCCACTTATTAGGTTACAGATATTGTTCACTTTTAGGCCAATGGAATTATATTTTCTGAATAATGGCTTACTTGTTTCCCTCGTAAAGTGTGTGCTATCAATTTTTTGATGAGTGACATCATTATTTCAGGTGGATGCTGTTCAGGCTTGTGGAGGTCAGATGACTGCTGATGGCAGACGATTTCGAACAGGTGGCGGCATATTATGGAGCATCATTAAAACACGAGAACCAAAAGCGTACAAAGAGATAATGAATAAAGCAAAGGAATTTGAGGTGCACAAAGAACCTTTATTTATCTGATCCAGTGACCTGCATATGCATATTTAGGGGCACACATGTTTTTTGATTATTTTTTTATGTTTTATTGCTTGTATCTATCTGAGATCGTTTAGGATATTCTGTTTTAAAAAATATAATCATAGTAATAATTCATAATTAAACCCCATCACCATGGTGGGGGAGGCAGTTGCGAGTGTTTCTTGATGCAAAGCATCTTTTAAAGTGCATCGAGTATTGTGAAAAATGAGAGAACCTGAAAATGATGTTAAATTTACTGCTCCTCACACTTTCTGCTGTTTACGTAACTGGTCATCTGAAGTCTTAATTGGAATCGTTTTGTGGAGTCATAATATTTGCAGAAAATAGCAGCTTTTTGTCTTGATCTCATTTCCCTGTCAATTACTAGTTCCTAATAAGTTTCTTTATCCTTCCGCAGAAGCAATTCAAGCGACCAAATCTGAGGCAAGCAACTGAGCAAGGGAAAGATGGCTCATCTCAAAAGATTGCAGATGACTTCACGAGGAAAACACTATCTGATGGTTCGGATCGTTTGCAAGTCATGTCAGAAGTGAAGAATCAAAATGAGCCCTCAAATGATGAGGAGAAACGAGTATCTGTCCATGGGAGGTTAAGGGTACCTGTTTCTTATGATGATGACCTACTAGGAGGGGGTCCGAAAGATGATACAACTTGACTGTTGAAACAATTAATTTTTAATTATGCTCTAGGTTCGGTTTTGCTCAAGATGGGGTTGGGAATACATAGAATTGATTTGTTATTTGTTTTTCTGGAGCCAACAATTTGTTACTGAGTTTTTCTGAGTATATCAATATATCATTAAAAATTTTGTCTGAAGAAAAAGGCTTTACTGATTCTTGGTCTTTTTTGAATGGTAATTTTGTTTATTTCAGCTATCTGTAGGTTATTTTTTTTTTAGTCATTGGATCAACATCTAACGGTAATTAGGAAAAAAAATAATAATAATAAATGCACTGTATAATGCACTTTCTTTCTCTACCTCATGTAAGATGAATTTTAATTGAGTAAATACCCACTGGATTGGTTCCTTTTTTGAATTAGTTTCACACATTCATGAATATTCTTTTCATCGTATATTCTTGAATGTTAGACAAAGCTCAAAGGATATACGAATGGCAATTGATAAAAGCTCTAAAGTCACCGAATGTAAATGGTGGAAAAAAATGGAAAAAGAAAAAAGAGAGCAGTATCAATAGAAAAACATAATGGGAAATCCCTTTGGTTTTTTTCATCGTTCCCGATCTTAACATTATCAAAGTTTGACCAATCAACAACCTATCATTCTTCTTTCTTTTTCATGTAGTTGAAAAAAAAAAAAAACAAAGGCAGTTTACATGTTTTACTTTCACTTCAAATATCGAACTTGTATGCAGCAGCATCATACTTGATTGGAGCCTGAGCCTTCTCCGTACTGAAAAATCACCAAGGAGAGGTGGCTGCAGGCGTAAAGGGAGGCCGGCCAGGCCAGGCCTGTATCGACATGATAGAAGAAAATATACAAACAAAAAGCTCAAGTCGTTACACCAGGAACGACACTCTGCTGTTTCCTCTGGAAGAAGAGGCAAACCACGGTGCAGTCATCTATCTTAGAAGCAGGGAACTTGGTTCTCCAGGCGGCCGCAGCCGCCTCAACCACCGCCCTCGCTGCCACCTCCTCGCTCTTTGCTTTCCATACAATCGATGCAACCTCGTCGTTACTCAACACGTCCCAAACCTATCCGTTTCAAAACCAAAAACCATTATGAAAAATTGTTGTTGTGACTTGTGAGTATCCATGTTTCATTTTTGTTCAAGTAAAACATTTTAGAGTCTCACTCTTACCCCATCAGTAGCGAGGACGATGAATTGGTCTTTGGGAGTCAGGCGGCGGTAGGAGACATCAGGGACAGCAATGATGCCGTAGTCTTTAAGTAGAAAATCTCCGAAAGCTCGAGACATGGCCAGGCCAGGGGCGTCCTCATGTGGCAGCCACACCCGCTGGATGTGAGGCTCGTTCTTCAGTGCAAGTACTCGTCCATTACAACTCCTTATTCTATCTGCTTCACCTGTGATCACGAACAACAAACAACGATTATATCCCGCCATTTGGATCGGAAAATTGCGCCAAAAACCATAGCCAAAAAGAAAATTTTCTTTGCTTACTTGGTAAGCCAGGCTTTAGATCGGTGGTCAATTGAACGGCCTTGATTCCATTCTCCGTACTTGTCCCCAAAATTGCTCTCGAATCGCCCAAATTCGCCATAATTAGATCTTCTCCCTGTTCAATTTACAAAGACCGAAAAAAAAAAAAATTCAGTAATCGTAAAAATTTTGAAAAATGAAAAGAAAACACTATGATTCGAAACTTCGAACTCTTCTCAATTCTTTCACCTCTCTTATGGCGACAACCGCGGTGGTTCCACTACAAGAGAAGTCAAAATTTTCTCGAAGCTTAATCTCCTTGTCCATAACCTTGAACGAACTGGCTATAGCCTCTTTCCATTTCCGAGACTCCTGATCAAAATCGGACCGTACTAATTCATCATCGCAGCTGGTTTTCTCTCCGAGCTTCTCGTAAACTCCTTCGCTCAACGCGGTGTTGAGCTTGGAAATGGCGTCCTTCTGGCTGAGTAAGAGCAGAGGAAGACGATTCCTCACGATCTCACTCACTACGTGGCCGTTCTTTCCATGGCCATCGAAGACTCCACAGAAAGCTCCATCTCCTACTCCAAAACCCTATCCAAAAAAGGAAAATAAAAAAAGTTTCAGATTCACGAAATTCGAACCAGAAAAACTGAGATCGAACCGTAACAATGGCGAAAGAAGAAGAAGAACCGAACCTGGTAGAGAATAGCGGAATCTTGGTTGAGGCCTTTGCTTCCTTCTCTGGAGTAAACAGAGGAGAGGCTCTGATGCTGAGTGGAATCGTTTTGAGGGTCGAAGAAGATGACTGCGTTTTCATGGCCGTGTTCGGAATCGGCATTGTGAATCTCTGAAGATGCTTTGGATATACAGATTCCCATAGCGACTGGAATAATAGAATGGTATGAATGTATTTTTTTTCTTTTCTCCTCCTTATTTTTAAGTTTTAACCAAAGTTTTTTCTTTTTTATAGTCCCTAGTCCTAACTTATGAGTAATTTAAATATAGTATTTTTGCCGCCAAACGCGCGCACGTTAGCAAGATAATGTCATTATATATTTATATTGGAGCTGATTTGGCCCCTAGTGGGCTAAAATTGGTAAAATTGCTTAATTTGGCTTAGATCATCACTTGAAAAAATATATATTATATAGTGTGAGAAGTGTCCCTTATATTGGGCTACCCCAAGATTCACCTAAAAGGACAAATGCATATTCCATGAACAACTTTTGTGTGTCTATTTTTATAATTTTCAGAGTCAAACACAAAACAGAAGAGGCTTGTTCTCTTTTGCCTAGTGAAATCGTAATTGAAGGTTCAAATATGCAACCCTAAAAATTCACCATGATCAAAAGGGAAACACTGCATAATCCTCCAGAAATGGGCAACGTGATAAATGAAGATTGATTAATCATTATAAATAATGAATTATCTCTTTCAATAGGATAATTAGCTAACTAATTAAGCAAGCCATATTATATTTATTTGGTTTCTATCATTTATAGCAAATTCTATTGTGGTCGATTCCAATTTAAGAATCGATCATTTTGTGTCGGACAAAATCTCTGTCAAAAAAGTTTTTGTTCTTAGAATTTGAGACATTTTTATGGTATATAATCTACACTAAATTATGAACTTGTGATGCTTACTAAAATAGTGATTGCAATACACTAAAATAATTGCCTACTGTGGTTGCGAGTACAGTGTGGTTAATAACTACACTTCCTCACTATTACCAATAGTGAGGTTCAATATATTGCATATTGAATATTATTCACTGGATTGTGCTACTCACAAGCTAGACTGTTCTTGGTGCAATGCAGGCCATTCCATTCAAGTGGGAGAGTTCAAAAAAGCAACTAGAAAGCTTTGAACTCTGTAGAAAAGTTGACCAACTCGATGCAATCTACTGGGAAATGGGTTGGATCCATTTGCCACTCGATTAATTGGTCTACTCTTCCTTAAAGACTAATTTATAAAAAGATGCAAAGTATGCATACCTATTGTCAATTTTTTAGGAAAATATATATATATATAGCAAGCGGTCAAACACTAGAAAGGATGTACTATATAATTAATCAGATATGTAGTTATACCATTAGAAAAATGCAATAACTCTCCATAATTGAATAAAATCGTGCATAAGCCGATAAGGAACCCACCTAAAGTATAATACTACACGTCATGCCGGTTGATGAAACTATCAGATAGCATGTTTTCCTTTTCTTTTTTAATCAGATAGCATCCTCACCCTACAATACGTGGACTTTTCTTTATCACCAACCAAAGTTTATCATTGACAATATGGGTGATGTTGATAAATCTCTATATAAATTATAAGCTGACTTTAGCTTAGTTTTTTTTTGTTATAAATCATAAATATGAGTTGTTAGCTGCTAGCATCTTAAAACTGTTGCGTCACAATTATCTATTCTCGTAGGTTTTACAGTGAGACATTTGTTATTGTATGTGATACCACATAGATTTTTATTTTTTCAGTATCAGATATATCGCATATGACTAATCATCACCGTCTAATAAATAGTGAACTTTATTTATCCTATAAAGTTTCACAGCAAGATGATGTTGTTACAATTGTGTGTGTTATGATTGTTTCATCTCATCCGTTCATTCTCCGAAGACCAACATAGCCTTAAAAGAATACTAGTATAAATGTATATATTTATTTTTGTCATTAATGGGAAACCAATAATACTTATTTTTTTTGGTTCTTATATTTCTAAAAGTAAAACCAATTGTATTGTCTACTTCGTGATTGGAAGCCTCGAGTCATATAGATTAGCGAAGAAAGCAGGCTGAAGAAGAAGTCTTTTCAACAAATTTGGATTAAATAATGCAGAGGAAGAACAAAATACATATATGGCCAATGAACTGAAAGCATTGGTAAAGCAAAGAATAAGTAATTTCAAGGAACCAACATTTTTAGGAGAAGAAATCTCTTGGCCCACCCCAAAGGTCAGGAGTCTAGTTGAAAAAATAAAATGAAAAATAGCGCTTTCAAAGCTTCTTACCACACAATATATAGTAGGTTTACGTGATGTGTTAAAAGAACAAATAATGAAAAAAGCAAATTGCTGAAGTTATGATCCAAAGGAATAAGAATATCGTACTGTAGCTTTTGGTCTTTCAGATGTGGAAGAGCTAAAGATTTCCAACCACTGAAGGTCAGCAACAAATATGTGGCAATTCGTGTTAGTCTAAAAATTTGATATGTTGTCATTTTCAAAGGATTTCATATTAAAAGAACTAGGAATTAAACAAAACTACATTTTATGATGAAATGTGTTGAAGAATTGAATGGAGTGCACCTATCTTATACGTTCATGAATCAATGAATATTGACCTTGCTATTGGTGACATTGTTTAGTTTAGTTGATTTAATTCTTTCTTTTCTTCCTCGTATATTAAGGATTCAAAATATATTCTCAAAGGTTTGCACTAGTGACTTGAGTTTTGACCATGATTAGCAAGCCAAACCTCGACTCTGAAGGTTCAATGTTAATCAGTCAAACACGAAGCGCCCAAATTTGGGCATAGCACAAGATGAATGATGATGGCCACAAACAAGAGAATGAAACATCCCATCAAGCAATCACAGTGATCCAAAACGTAACATATAATCAATAGGTCTTGGTTAACCAATAATATCTTACACAATACATGTGAAAAAGCTCAAGTAAAGGTATACTAAAATGAACAACAATATTCAAATAACAACAGATTCAAGGCATTGTGAAAAGCGATTCCCATAAATATATGCATATCGGACACTATCGGCATGATCTCACATCCACTTCTAATGATACAACAAAACTGCACATATATGGTAAAACATAAGAAAATACATGAGTTCAGTAAACTGATTTCTTGCATCTCATTGGCTGGATATAGGTACACTATCTTCAGGCATCGCATCCGTTGGAGGCGACTTCTTTGTAAGAGACTTTGGTATGTCCACATACTCTTGTGGGCAACGCTGTTGAGGGTGTGCTAGCAGTATACACATGTACTTGAAGAGAACACGCTGTAGCCCCTGGCCGCTCTCGAAAATGTAGCCTTCATATTCACTAACATGGTCCAGGGCATCTACGAGTGAGTCATAGACCTCTTGTGGGCAGTTGTCAGGTCCAGGCTTGTCGTGAAGGTAAATAACATCCATAGTAAAGAACTTCTGGTTTACAGGCCATTGGTGTTGTGGCCGTACGGATGATCTGCAGTAGATGAGAATCTAAAGGGCAAGCATGTCAGGCTTAAAAAAGAACAGTTTCATGGAAAGAGAGAATTTTGCAATTGGTAAGCAAAATTTAAGTATCATCAATTGGTTAAAGACTGTGAGAAGGCATAAAGAGAAGTGAAGCAACTACTTACCACCCTAAGAATGCGATTCTGGGCTCGGGATCTCTTTGCTTCATGAGCCGCTACACGGAATAGATTGGTGAGATCTGCTTGACCAGAGGATTGAGTCGCTGAGAGTCCCCGAAATGCTTCAATTGCAGACTCAACTTCACTGCTAAACTCTTTCCGAAGCTTATTCAAAATATAAAAGAGAAAAGCTTTTGACTCAATCGTAAACATCTATACAAAATTGGATGCAAAAGATAATTGAGCTGTTTAAGGAAAAATCTGGAATACTTTCATTTTTCAATTTCGTATACCTTAGTAAAGGGTATTCAGTATTCTCGTGTTTGAGTAAATATCAAATATCTATTACTCTTGTTTATATTTCAAGTGACCATTGTTTTGTTTTAAAACATACTAATAGCAGCATGAGCATAAAACAAGTAGAAGAATAAGGGAGAAAGAGAAATTATTTCAAGAATCTTTGCCACTAGCATAAAAAATGTACTAAACAAGGATGGTTGAATGAAGGAAATGGAATTTGCTTCGTAAGGCCGTATACAGTATCTAATTTCAGAACAGCAGGATGATACATCCGTACTCATAAGACCTTTAAGCAAATGCAAAACACTTCTAATGGCTTCATAATAGCAAGCTAAAAGATCAGGGACCAAGAGCTGCATCCCACAGAATTCCAGAGAGAAAGAACAAGGCCTGTCAAGCTGATCGGCGAACAATGGATGACGAAAAAATATCAAACCTACTTTGTTCCTCCTTCACATGACCAGATTCAGGTCCATATGGCTTAACATTTGTAAGGAACTAAAACTAATTAGTTCTCTCTAAAAACACTAAATCACCACTACCTCCTTTATTCTTACCCAAAAATTAACAAGCTTTAATGATTAGTCCTCATTCCTAAATCGAATAAAAATGCCCGTTTCAAATAAATGAAATACACAAATGACTAAATCAAAAATAAAAATGTGCTGAAGAGTGAAGTTCAATACTAAAGCAACAACATCAAAATGAAAATTTGTACAAAATGCATGAAAACTTGGCAGAAACAGGCATAAAATACAGTATAACCTAAGCAATTTCCTCTAATTTTTCAACCTGATCCACATTAAAAAGAGAAACCAAAAATCAAATTTAGGTTATTTAGAACCGAGCTATAAAAATCAACAACAGGGCATATACTGATTCTCAGCAATTCAATTACGCAGAACAGAAACCAAGAAAATACACATAAAACCCAGAAATTCTCAATCTTAAAAAAAAACGACATTTTTTTTTTTCTCGGGAACCAATCAGAAAGCATGGGATAAAAAGAAAGTACCCACCCAAGAAGGGGATTTTCCAAGAGTGGCGAAAGCAAATCGGTGTTCAGGATTGATGGTGAGCTTGGCGTTGATGAAGAGAAGAATGGCTTGCTTGATGGAGTCTAAGCGAGTGAAGGGTCGGCCATTTGGGCCCGAAACTTTCATCTCAACAAGCGATTCAGGGTCCACATCTATGCAGAAGAGAATATCTTCGTTGCTTATTCGTGAAGGTCTCAAGGTGTAGTTGCTCGCTGCTGAGCTCTCTCCCTCTATTCCTTCCATCTCTTCCAATCCCCCTCTCTCTCCCTGGTCTCTGAACTCTGAAGACGAAGAGTTCGAACGCTGTCGTTTTGAGAGGACTACGTGTCGGTAGTGAACCGCAAAACGGTGCGTCTTCTATTTCTGTCTTTCAAAAATTGTTGCGACTGGCGAGATATGATTACATGATTTATGTGGGGAAATGGGAATTTTATGCGTACTCCGAAGAAATTAGTTCAAAATTTTGGAAACAAAATTGGGATCTTACACAAAGGTCTACTAAACTCTCTCTCGTGTTGAAAAAGGGGACTCACCCATAGATATTTTCAAAAGTACATTGTCATGTCACACATGTAAAACTACTTAGATACCTTATTCCTTTATAAACTTTAAAATACATTCTTCTCTAACAAACTCCAAACTACTTCTGCCACCATTGCGGGTCCCGATCCTGACGATGCCCCCACTCGACTAGGGTCGAAAAATTACAACCGTGGTCGAACTTGTTATGCCGTCTCTTCCGGTTGTTCTGATCGATTTCCGACCAACGGCCGGAAAATTTTGACCTCAATCAAAAATTTGTCGAACATATGTTGAGAAATTAAGGTTTTAATCTTACTCACTCTTATTTTGAAGATAACAAACATTTGATTTAGTACTAATGATTTAACTTGAGTGTGTAGTGAAATAGCTTTAAAAGTTCTAACTCAAGTTAATCAAAGAATCAAGCTTGAAGATGGATTCATATTTGACTTATTAGAATCAAGCCTGAAGACAAAGATCAAGAATAGAAAACTTGGACTAGCAAAAGGTTAAACGCTTAAATCTTGTACTTGAATACTTGTTCACAATATTATGATCTTAATGGCTCAAATTTTTCATAAAATTAGAAATTTTCAAACCAATACTGTCAAATTTATTTATCTCTAATTAAAATATAAAATTTATTTTACACAAGCTTTTAAATTGATTTATGAAATTATATAATATCCATATTTCATAAAAATCAATTTTTCATAATTTTGAAAAGAATCGAAAAAAACTTGAAATAAAAATCAAAACATGCTCTCGAGTATTTTCAGCAGACCGATTCTCATTTTCGGTCTACCAATTCCTTGTCGAATTTTCAGCAATTTTCAGATTCGACCGTTAGAACCGCACTACCAACGGCTAATATTTTCGGTCGACTGAAAACACACTTTCGGTTTACTAAAAATGACAGATTGTCTGTCAAACGGTCTAAAACGGCTAGTTTTCATTCAAGTCTATAAATAGAAGCTTTTCTAATACTTGAAACAACTTTTGAACACCCTTATATTATTTATATCATATATTCAAGTTGTTCAAATAAATTTTTGTGATCTAAACTTTTAAATCCACCTTTTCACAAAAATCACTTGAGCCAAATTAGATCATATCTTGTGTTTACATCTATTCTCTTTAAGCTTACCTTGTATCAAATACTTTCATTAGAGAGAGATTCTAGCTGAGAGATTCAACAAAAACAAAATTATAATTGTGTGGTGAGGTTGTTACCGGAGTCTAAACAACCCGATTTAGGTGAGGTTGTCACCAGAGTCTAAACAACCTGAGTGTAGGTGAGGTTGTCATCGGAGTCTAAATAACCTGAGAGTTAGTGAGGTTGGCACCATTGTTAAAACAACCTCGTATAGGTAAGATTGGCACCGAAGTCTAAACAATCCAAGTTAGGCATAATAGAGCCGGAGGCTATTGTAAATATGTGAGTGTACCTAAAGAGAAATCACTTGTTGTGTACAAAGGTCGGTCAAGCCCATGATCTTGATCCGAATAGTGGAAGCTCAAAGTAGGTTGCTAAGAGCTGGGGACGTAGGCAAATCGTCGTGTTGTCGAACCTCGTAAAAACTGAGTTTGTATTTTCTCTATCCCTATATTCTTTACTTTAATGCAAACTATTTGATTGTGTGTTTGATATTTATTGTACTTAATTGACTTAGTATTAATATTATACCTTTGATATTATTGTTTTTTTAGCCTTAAAGTTTCAAAATAATAGTTTATGGTTTTACATAGTTGAAAAGTTTTTTGAAAAATTTTAAAACCTAATTTACCCTCTATTGGGTAGTCAATCTTGGGCTAATAATATGGTTGGTCGCCTTTCCGGTGCCGCCTTTTTCACTTTTGACTTTTTTGATTTGGTCGAAAATTTTCAACTGGGGTCGAGTCAGAGGTAATTTTGGAACTCTGAAATTTTTATTAAATAATACGGCAGTAAAAGTCCTAATTTTGTAAATAGGTTATATGTTATCCTTTTTTTTCACAATATATATATTTAAAAATGGTCAAAATTAATAATGTCCCTAATGAATACTACTGAAAATCTGGGAAATATAAATTTTTTTAATACTAACTACTGTGATGAACGAGTTGTCATATCGTAATTGGAATAGATTCGGTGATAAGATCAAATTTTAACCAAGAATGATAAAACACTTGTCATATCAGTTGATGTACCATATGATAAGTGTTATATTTTATTTTATTAGTATTTCTTGAAATAATAATAAATCACATATCACATATAATTGAACAATGCTATGGGGCACCAGCGGTGCCTAACACCACAATGACATGTCTGTCTGTCACTGGATAATTTTAATCAATAAACTGGGTCCCATATGGGTCCCACCTGAATTATAATTATGTTTAGCCAGTAACAAACTGACACATCATGTGGTGCTGGCCACCACTAGTACTCCATAGTATTATCCCATATAATTTGATAAGACATAATAATTTTAGCAAAAATGATACATCACTTGTCATATCAATTGTGGTATAGTATTTGGTCACACAATACTTTTAGCAAAAATAAAGACAAATTGTATTTTTACTCCCTGAACTATCGTCTATGAAGAGTTTTACCCTCTAAACTCTTTCTTTTTGCAAGAATTCCCCCCAAATTATTCGATTATGTAAAAAATTCGCCTTCTATTACCTTTCATCCATAGTTGAGACGGAATTATAATGTGTCACCCTAAAACAAGGTTAGTTATCATCATATTTAATACTTTTACCTATATACCCTTAGATTAGGTGCTAAATTTTTCTATTTTTCTTCTCATACTGTAGTCTTCTTCTCCAAAAGACTAGCCCTCAACCTTCATTAAAGCTAAAAACTAGCCCTTTTTGTTATCTTCTGTCTACACTGTTGTCTTCCATTTGCAAAGAATTTATTATAAAACCCTCTTTAACACCCCAAATAATAAGACACGTCACCATTCTGTCATTAAAGATAATAGAATGAGTATTTTTTTTTTCCATAATCTAATAGTTCGGTGGGTATTTTTACAAAGAGAAATAGTTTATGTGGTAAAACTCTGCATAGGCGATAGTTCGAAGGGCAACGATACAATTTGTCCTAAAAATAATATATCACATATCATATCAATTGTGGTATTTGGTGTCAAATTTTGTTTTTTATTTTTACCAAAGAATGATAACTTTTTATCACGTCAATTTAGTAAAATAATGTGTAAGTATATTCTTTCTCATTCTCGTTTACACTTTTCTATCTTATTCCTTAACAAGTTAGTTCTATTATTCAATTTTACATTTTAATAGTGTAACAAATTATAGTAAAATCTATATGTCAAGCAATACGACTCAAAGAGTACAAAATATAGTGATAAAAAGATTAAAGCTAGCATACCTCATGGTAATAATATTTGTCACTTGGTGGTGATATTAAAATGTTGGGAAGTTTCTTAAAAAAAAAGTTGGGAACGTTTATTTCATTATAGGTATATCAATAGGAAAATATCCCGTACTAGTATTATTTTGGGACAAAATGACTTTTCTAGTGCTTTTTTTTTCTTTTATCAAACTATATTTTATTGCTTGAGAGTGAGAATCGAAAAAAAAAACTAAAAACAAAGAAAAAAAAAGATGAGAGAGACTATAAGGGAGGAAGAAAAAACTCAAATTTGATGAAAAATTATCTATAGTTCGTGATTTTTTGGCTTTTAAGATTTTATAAATTCTATTGATAATGCTCAAAATGGTTACTAAACTGGATAATGACCATTTTGAAGATGTCAATTTTCTAGATCTAAAAAAAGAGCCAAAAAAAAAAAAAAAACAACTAAAAAGTCAAAGAAAATGAAAATGTAAAAGTAATTTTAGGAACCACTTTATCTCTCTTTTTTAAGAGTACTAAAAAAGTCATCTTGTCAAATAATACTATTTTATGTGTATCTGAAACTATCATAGCTCAAGAAGTTTTACAACTATCATACATTTAGTTGCACAAGTTTTATAACCTAATCTAGTCATGGGTGTGGCATTTCAGTTTGGATACAACACCACAACAATGCAGCATTTGTTTATGAAAATTGCCGTTTTAAGATCATTGTGATAATAATGATGATAACCCATTATATAAAATTTTGAGAGTCAAAATATTCTACTTCCCCCGATGTGGGATTATAATTAAATATGGCATACTATTGAATATGTTACATTTCAAAATTTTTTGGTGGAAATAGAAATTACAAGGCAAAAATTAGATAATAAATACTATTATTAGGATGAAAATTAGAGGTAATTAGGATATGATCTAGCTAATTTACCTCTATTAGTGTTTCAAATAACACATGTTGCTTATGTTTATTCTAAACCCAACCATTTAAAATGGTTAAGAGATAACAGACTTATCTAAATCTAAATTACATTTTCTGTTTTTATATAGTTTATTTTTAATTTTTTAAACGGCAAATTGGTATATTAACTGCTCTAAATTGGTTTCAGGGAATAAATTTGTAACAGATTTTAAATTTAAGAGTCAATATTGATAATAACTAGAACACAAAATATAAATTGAACAAAGTACTAAAATACAAGGTATAAAAGTGATACTATCCCTAATTACATATTAACAGAGTTGTAAGGAATAATAACGTCGTTAGCATATTCCTTTTTGCTCCTATCGTTCTAAAGACGTTTTACTACCCAGAAGCTTTAAACCGATCTATTTCTAAAACTTCGAAATCTACGGTAATATTGTCGCTTGCGACTCCATTATTAATATTTAAATGTGATATTATAAGACATTAATCTGAGGGTGCATCGATAATTTCGTGCAAATTGTTTCGATATTGATGTTGTGGATATTTGGGCTAGGTCCAACAAAATTCCAATCGGTGGCTAGAATATGGTTCTATGAATGAATATGTGTTTTGCAGACTTCCTAGTTTAGAAAGAGAAAATAATTGATAATCTGAACCTAATTAACCTTTTACTTTAATTAACCCAAACTAAGTCCTAAATCAGAAGTACTACCGTGGCACCCATGGGCCATGGATTCGAAAGGATTGTAGATGATCAGGCAGTACCCATGGCCAATAGACCCTTTTGATGTTTGCTAAATGAACAAAGATCCATGGTTCATGAACTCAATGGATGCGGAAGGAGGTCGATATGATATTTTTCTTTAAGTTTCTCTGTTTAAAAACAGACGATTTTTTTAATCATGTTCAGTATTAACTCTGTCAAATATATAGATTACGTGGCATATTGTGATTGAGAGGACAGGAAAAGGGACACCAAGAGGGGACATGTGATTTTAGTCCTTTGCTTATATATTTATTTATTTATTTTTATCTATTTTTCCATAGACATTTATAAGCATAATTGTCATTTATAAGAAGTAGTCATTCACAAGAAAAAATCTGATTGGATAAAAGTTCATCCGAAATATGATTATTTTTTTGAAAAATTAAAGAATATCAAATTATTAAGGGCCTGTAGTGATAAAGAAATGCCCCAATGATTAAGGGCCTAGAAGTGATGGACTCACCCATATAATGAAGGACTTAACTATCTAATGAAGCTCTTCAATATCATGATCGGGTTGAATAACTAATAATTGGAATCCGAGAAGCCCAACCCATGGTGTTGACTCTAACTCATGAAAGGACTACGTCCAATTAATCTGCTCGCCAATATCTCCACCTGAGACCTAGTTAAATTCATAACAAAATGACTCTAACTGATTCCAAAAGACTAGAGATACTCTCTCAACATAGCTGGTGTCTATGACTTAATTTGACGGGATGACTTCAAAAAAAATGGCCACGTGTCACGAATCCCAGACCAGAGCCGCAAAGCTCTAACGGGTCATGGAAGACTCCTACAAATAGAGGACTGAGGGGAGATGAAAGAGCATTGGAACTGATATTCACTCTTCCTGACAGCATCTTTATTATCTTTTACTCAGTCTTGACTACAATCTGACCTTCACTTTTGCTTACATTCCTCTCCCGAGACCAAGGTCTTATAGGTTATCTAGGAGTCATTCGAGAGACCCGTATCTATCCATCATCCACCTGCAAGACTCCGTACCTTCAATCTCCAGCTCTAATCTTCATCCTTTTTTATTAAATTGCTTATTTAGCTTATTACTTACGTATTTTATCGGTTTGATTACTAACTTGAGCGTCAGAGTCCCTTTAGTTGACACTATCCCAGAGTCCTCATCTGAGCTCTTACGTCTTTCTGTTTTGACAAGTCACTTGTGGCCCAATTTTGTAATTGTAGAAACGGGCCTCTTCAGCCACATAACTTTAAGTGGTGTAGTCTCACTTTAAAATAAGGAGCGATTGAAATACATGTCACAACATATAGCGTAAGTTTTTGATGCAAAATCCTTATTATCGGGGAGTTCTAGTATAGGAGGATTTGTGGCCATTAGATTAAATCGTGGGTATTAAAATGACTAGATTATTTTAGTTATTGTAGTACAGTTTGCATTGGACATGTATTTATTTATTTTTATAATCTTTAACCTGCTCTTCGTGCTCCTCATTCCTCAAAGAAGTTTATGAGAAAAATGTGAAGAAAACTCATTTAATTCTTATCCAAATGATATCTAAATTCACAAATAACATTTAAAGAATGAAATCTATAATTCGGCTCGTCATCCACTTGCCTTTCATTTTCACATGTGATTCATCTTATGCAGGTTCAATAATTGGAACTTTTGTTGTTATTCCATCAATTATTCAGACTCCTATAGAAATTTTTGTTCCCTTAAATCTTTATTTGAGTCATTAATTTTATTCTCTTTAATCGTTCTAAAACTGAGTTCTGCATTTGATTTCGCTCATCTTCAACTGTTCATGATGTCATGTCAGGTAATAAAATCAATTTATACATTCAATTATTTTTCTTATAATTTCTATTTCGGTAAATATTATTTAATTTTAGGCCAACCAATAATTATGGATTTTTAGACCAAAAAATAACCACAATAATTATAGGATATAATTGGAGAAAGTGCACTCTTTTTCATAAAAACAAAAATCCTTAAAAACAAAAACAAAAACAAAAAATTAACGATGGACAGAAAGAGATATAATATCCCTGTTTTTTTTTGGTATTTGTTAGATTTTCATTTTTTAAATGGATTTTTTTTCCCAAACAAACAATCTCAAGTGGAGCAAGGTGTATGTAAATTATTATGCTTCCCATTCCATATCCAATAAGAATAAATAAAAATCACTTTAGAGCGATTTTGCTCCTCCTCGAATAGAATTTCCCCCCCATCATTACTCTTCTTTCAAAAGTCCGCTAGTGTATCTTTCATTTTTATAACGACATGTCGTTTCATCTTTGAAAGTCCATCGCCGTTTCGAGGCTATATAATTCACTTCCCATTGGCATCATCAGTTGGCTGTGGCTCCATTTCTGATTCTAAAGCTTCTGGTTCCTTCTATCTGCTCTTCGTCGTTCCGCTCTGGTCACCCAAACCGCGAGTGTCAATTAAGGACGAAATGGCTTGCTTACATGACCATAGTTGCGAAGATCACGATTGTTCCTCTGATTGGTCTCTGTACAAGCACATAGACCTCCCCAAGGTCCTTTCACTCGTCCCCATCTTCCTATCTTTACTATTTTCCTCTTTGTTTGTATATAGTATCTCCCGCTTGCCACTGCTTCACAGCGTACTTAGCCATATTTTCTATGACCCAAGCTTGAGATTCTCGGACCCATTGTTACCGTAGAACATTTTTGGTTCTGATTGATGCATCGCAGTTGGGTAATTGGTAGAATAATAATGACCCATTAGCTTAAATGTTTGTAGAATTAGGCCCAAATTGTTTAATTTCGTTTTCTGTCGTTTTTAATGGGTACCCAATTCGTATTGATATGTTTTCAGGCTAATTTGTATAGTGAATTGTTTTTCTAGGTTGTTGATGCATAGTAACTGGGGAGATTGCTGTTATTGATTTGATGCTTTTCTGCTTTTTATTTCTTGATTCAACGCTGTTTTTAAGTTTTCGTTATTTAATGATATTGCAAAATGGTTCTAAGTTTTATATGGATGTGTGATAACATGTAAAGTGTTTAATTGAGAACTTTGCTGTTTTGCAACTTTGGAAATCTGATCACTCGTAGATGATTATGTAAGTGGAGCTCATTTTTTCCTGATTTACTGTAATCCCAAAACTGAATTTTTTTGAAATATATTTCATTTGCATGAATTTAGACCCCTACTTGTAGTTTTGACATTTTTCTTCCCCTATTTCATGGTTTTCTTTAGGTATCTGCTTTAAACGAGGCTACTCCAGGAAGCGTCAAGTCTGTTTTCAAAGCTTGGGAGCACCGATTGAATTCTTCAGGGGTAATTAGTTCATTTACTCAACTTTTTTATTTGTATCTTGAAAGGATATCTCCTTGCAAAACCAAATTTAAGCTTGAGTAATAAATTAAATGAACTTACGGCATTCTTTTCAATTGAATGCTTTGTCACACTAACTAGTTAAGAGACCATATTCCTGGCGTGTACCTTAAGTTACCGAATCTACCTTTATACTTTTCTGTATAGTGTGACATTTCAAAATGGTAATCAGTATCTTCTAGAGTCCATTTGCGGTTGAAACCTTTATTTCCACGTTACTTTTTTTTAACACTGCAACTTCACTTTCTTTACACTTCTAACCACAGTTCTTGAAGTTCTTTCTCGGAAGAAGTTCTTTAAATAGTCCTGTTATTTGTAATGTAACTACACTTTCTTTGTTGGGCATATGTAGCATATGTAGTGTTACTGTTTCACTTAATTCTCTTTTCTGCAACAGGAACATTTGGAAAGCAATGAGGGTGATCCTGAGTTACTTGTGTTCATTCCGTAAGTGGTTATTTTTGTTTGTTATGAGCCTATTACCTTCACAACATCCGTTCCAAACACCGACCCTCCTCTTCCACACCCTTCCCTCACGAAGGGGGAAGAAAAAATGTGGAGAGAAAAAGACTAAAAACATCAGGACTCTGAAATTTTGAAAGATTGGATTCGTTTGTTGTATAAATTTATTTGCATTCTCATTTCTGGCAGATGGTGTCTATTCAGATTATTGGCAACTTAATACTCCAGTTCTATTTCTTTAGTGGATTGTACATTTCATTCTGACTAGCATCTCATGACTCTTCAAATGCAACATCTGCTCCAGTGTTCTCATTCATCCTTTTATTTCTCAACAATGACAGATTTTAAGTCTAGTGATAACACTGGCAGTTTTAACTTTACTCCAACAATCCCTTTGGGTCTAGGTAGTCTTAACTAGGTCGCTTTAGAAAATGAGAAATTAGTTTCCAACTCTGGTTTTGTATAAAGGTAGTTGTGCTTTACTGTGCACGATAAACAAAATTTTTTTTGCTAAGCTTTCCTAGTTTCTTACTTATTATTTTGTTCCCCTCTTTTTTGGTGATAGGTTTACATCAGACGTGAAGATCAAGAGCATATCTGTTGTTGGTGGTGCTGATGGAACAAGTCCTTCAAAGATGAGAGCGTAAGTTAAACCTTTGTCCTTTTCCATGCTAAACCATGACTTGCTGCTCATATTGGTTAAGTTAGAATCATGTGGCAAGCAGATTTAGCAAGAAGGCAGAAAAATTATCTATAGCAGGGCTCTTGCCCGTGTGATAGGAACAAAATGACATTGACACAACTTTTTAAGAAAATGAACTCAGCCTTCCTGTTGATTATCACCTGGAAGAAAGCTCTAAGATTCTGTTGTCTAAACTAGGTTCATCAACCGAGATGGCATTGATTTTTCGGATGCTCAAAGTATGCAAGCCATTCAGGTACTGCCCAACCTTTAGTTTGTTTGTGAATTGTTTGCAAATTATCAAGGTTTCAACTTATTTGCATTATTTGCTCATGTTTCAGGAATGGGAGTTGGTTGAAAATTTCCAGGGAGTCTTAGAGTACCAGACAAGGTAACAAGTCCCTGTCTCTCGTGCTACTTGATAAATCATGTTGTCAAGCATGCGTTGAGTTTCAATAAATTCTTATTAATGCAATGTAAGCAGCTATTCTTTTTCTCTTCTCTGACACGAGTAAAATGTTCCTTGGTAATGATGTGCCTAAAGTTGATATGCTGCGTAAGCTGTTCTACATTCTGAAATATATTTCTGCTACATTTGAGTATTTGATATTATCTTTGTCTTATTCTGATCTAACATTTATCTACGTTTAGATATTCCAAATTCCAAAGTGTGGCAAATATCACATTACATTTTCCTGAGAGTTTTGGTGGTGATACTACTCAGATTCACTATATTGGATTCAAAGGTGAAGCCACTCAGGTAAATCCATTTTCCGAGAGCAATATATGTTTGTTTGGTTAGTACTTGGGTAATTCACTTTTTGTTTCTCATGAACAGTTGAAGAGGGATGTTGTGGCTACAATTGTTTATGAACTCATGCCAAATCCTTCTGATCACAAGTAAGTCTTGATTATCTTTGCGGAATGGGACATATTGGTCTTTCATTGGTGATTGAATTGAATGCAGCTTACACTGTTTTAAATCCAAGGTCATCCTTTTTTGGGCTTGTATTTATGGAAGTGGTTATTTTGTACTTATGCTGCAAAATTTATATTCTTTGATGTTAGTATAGGCGCATATATAGATCACAATGTAATCGTTTGACTAGTGATTATTGAACATCAAGCAAAGACGACTAAAGACTTGAGAAAATTGACAGTACGGATATTTTTATCAATCAAGTTCCATTTGTAAAGAAGAATCTCTTTTCATGACATGTCAAGTTCGAACACTTTATGTTCTTTTGCATAAAGCTTTGTCTGTTTTCGTTGTGTTATTGGATTTTTCCATCTTGTTAACCCATATATGTGTTTTTTCATTGATTTTCTTTTTTCTTTTTTCCCCAGGACAAAGGCTGAAGGTGGTGGTGGTCTTTCACATGTTGAATGATAAATTTATGCACCTTAGCCTACTTTTTATGTTTTATTAGCGACAATAATCTTTCTGAGGCAATTAGCAACTAATTTGATCACTTGTTGATAGTTTATGCTCAGCACTGTGGTTAATTTGCAATGCACCTTGTAAAGGTCTGCTTATGTTTTATTTGGATATTTGGCCTACCTTTCCTCTTGAAATCAGTACAGAAGCAAATATCAGTTCCTGTATTTTTGCTGAGTTTATCATTAATCATATCCTAATTAAGATACGAATTTAGTTTTTATTATTTTTAAAATTTATATACAATACAGTAACACATATTTTTCCTACGTTTATGAATTATATGCACGGATTGCATCATACACTAGTAATTTGATACTCTAGTTAATTCGTTTGTTCGCATTTGAATATTCCAGCATCATGCCATATTTTTTTTAAAGAAATATATGGCCTAATATTTCCATATATATGCATTCTTTAACATATTCATTTGGTTATTTAGTTACATAGTGCAGAATATGTGCTTGTTTTTAATCAAATTCTCTAAATGGGGAGATATATATTTACATACTTTTTATGAGTGGAATATATGGATAAAATCATTTTTATACTTAGTATTTTAACTATTTATTCAATTTATATGTTGTGTTTTAGTTATTATTTACGTTCATCTTCAGAGTTGGGGATAGTAACAGGGTGGGTATGGCTATAATGGCCTCATACTTGGGGAAAAAGTCCACCTATACCCGCCCAATTTTCCGTTTGAGGCGAGGTGGGTTTAGTTATTTCCCTTACAGGTAGACCGGCACTAGTACTTTTTTTTTTCCGAAGCTTTGTTTCTTTTCCAAAGAAGAATTTAAAAAATATATATATAATAACAATATATATATATATATATAAATGTTCCTCAAAGGAATTATATTAATCACTAGTCAACTTGGCTAAAATAATAGTACAAGCTTCTAAAAGAAAATAGAAACATCCCTCAACGAAAACTAAATTCACTCCAAAGAATCAGAGAGAGAATGGGCTGTCATATTCTTAATTACAAGATATATAATTACAACATACCACCTCCTATATAACAGAGAAAAAGACTCCAAGCAAAATTTAGAGCCACCAAGCGGAATTCTCTTCAAGGTGTCCATCAGTAAATGCACAGTAGCCCTCTCATTATAGCGTCCGTCTATAAACGTGACCATCTTCATGGTGTCTATCAGTAAGTGCCAATCTCTTTACGTCGTCTATCAATAAACGCCACCTTCTTCACAATATCTATCAGTGAACATCCCACAAATCTTCCAAATTTGATTCTCGAAAACCTCAAATCTAGAATAACACTAAGAAAATACACACAAAAAACTAATAGAAAACAACCTCTCTAGTAATAGAGAAAACAAAATACAACCAAAAAACACCACATATCTAAATCAAAGTGTACACTAGAAGAAGAAAGAAAACAGAAAATAATCCAAAATACCACAGATCTAGATCTGAGTGTATAAAAAATACCATAGATCTAGATATAGGTGTACAACTACTTTCACAAACGGAATGATTATTTTGAAAAAACAAAAACAAAAGAAAAACTAGAAAAAGAAAATCCATACCAGGAAGAGGGAAAAACCCCCTCCCCGGTAGGGGCAGCACCTGCTAATGGAGGAGAAAAGGAGCGGTTTGCGGAGGTTAGGGGAAGATCTATGCTGATTTTAGAGAGAAGCGGAGAAGATCCTTGTTTGCTTTTCTAGTCACTTAAATTTTTACTACTTTATAGTACTTTAATAATATCATATAACATAATAGTTGTATATTACATATTTTACTTATATGTATTTGTATTTTTATTCTTTTAGATATATGAATATACAAGGTAGGTACCTGCCCCACACCTGGGTCGAGTTTTAAAACCTTTACCTATGCAGGTATCCGAAGGTAAACAAAGTAGTAAGTAAAATTATCATCCCTATTGAGAGTTATAATTTTTAACAAATTTATATCTATTTGAGTTAAACAACAATCTTGACTATCATGTTTACCAAAATAACTTAGTATAGAATTAATAATTAAAATAAAAAAAGTACAAAAATAATTTGAAAAAGGTAAAAAACTAGAATTCTTTTAATATTTATTATTCCCATCATTGATTTTAAATAAGGTTTATGTTTTAATTTCTTTTTTAAACATATATGTTTAATATTTAAATGGTATTTTGATAAACTTAAAGTCAAATATTAGTGTTCGACATATAGAGGGTATGAATTTGTTACCAGTTTTAAATTTGAAAGTTAATGTTGATAATAATCAAAGTGTAAGGTATAAACTGAACAAAAACAAGAATATATAAAAATAATTAACCCGGAATATATTTATTTATTTATATGGTATATTGTTTTATATATATATGGTTTTCAATCAAGTAGGTATTGTTTTCTACCTATTCATAGGTAGTTTTTTTTTTTATTAGCCGTTGAATCACTGATCTAACGGCTGTTATAATCTGAGTATTTGAAGAAAAAAATATAAAAATAAATAATCATTATTTAATATTTTTCTCTCTCATCTTTTTACTATGAAAAGACGTGCGTGATAAATTTATGTATATTAGTTTCTGGGAAAACTAAGGATATACATCTTAGATTTTGGTGAGGGAAAAAAGATGTAAGGAAAAGAAAAAGGAAAACGAGGAATAATTTCCTAAAGTTGGATAATAATCTTTTTCACACCTTGTGATAGTTTTTTTTTTTTTTTTTTTTTTTTTTTGCATTCAAAAAAAAAAAAAGAAAAAGAAATCGCATTAAATTTCCTTTCTTATTTCTCTCTCTCTTTTCTTTCTGTTTAAAAAAAACAACCTCGATGAAATCCAAGTTTAAAAAATAAGTTTAATTTTTTCCAAAAAAAAAAATCTTGAGTTTCTTATTATATATTTAAAAAAATTCTTATGTTTTTAAAAATTTTGCAGAAAAAACAAACCTTGAGCTTCTATTTATATCAAATAAAATCTTTGGATTATACTTTGCAAAATAATTCTAATGACTTGTTTACTCTTGGTGTGTAATGCCATGCACTATTGTGCAGGGTAATTCTTGTTGCCTAACACCCCAGTTGGGATGAAAACAAAATTGTATTATATAAAAAAAAAAAGTTCATATCTTTTAGTCGAACAAAATTAAAAAAAAAAGTTATAAAACAGCTAATCATGTTGCATGTTGTCGTACCAAATTTTGATCAAGCAGTTGTTTTGGGTCCAATTTAACTAAATTTTAAAATCTTAATATTTTATTTGATATAACGAGAAAATTAAGGTTTTTATTGTCAAATTTTTTTTTAAAAAAAACTCAAGATTTTATTTGATATAACAAGAAATCTAAAGTATTTTTCTTGCTAAAATTGAAAATTGAGGGCTTTTTTCGATAATAACCCCTTTCGCTAACAAGATTTTTTTTATTTTTATTTTTTGGGTAGCTGGGAGATAGGCACTTGAGGATTTGGATTATGAGGGATAAATAGGTGATCAATTAAAACAAAAACAGCGACATGTCGTTTTGTGTCTTAATGATTTGGATTTTGACACGTGTTGTTCATTCCAACCGGGAAAGCGACATGTCGTTTTATATTTTCAAGTTTCAACACAAGACCTAAATTTTACACGCAGCTCGACAGCCTGAGCCTCAAACGGCCATCAATTCGGGGTTACTCAGAGTCACCACCTGCGACCTCTCTCTCTCTCCTTTCTCCATTGTCTCGTTCCAGACCGTACGATGACAAAGAAGAAGAACAAATCGGCAACTTCTACTGAAGAAGCTCCGATAAAAGCGGAAAATCCTTCATCGAAGAAGCCTCGCAGCGAGATTGACGAAATTTTCGACGGAAAAAAGCGAAAGAAATCCGAACAGGAAAAGACCCAAAAGCCCATCAAGGGTGATGCAGCTGTGAAACCCAAGGAGATGAAGAAAACTAAGGAGAAGGAGAAGAAGAAGAAGAAGACGGAGAAGGGCAATTTGGGTAACGACGAAAGTTTTGGGGTGTCGGATTCTCGGCCGAGAAAAAAGACAGAGGGCTTTTCTATATACACGGAGGAGGAACTAGGGCTTAATAACCCGGATGCTGGAGGTACCCCACTTTGCCCATTTGATTGTTCTTGTTGCTTTTGAGGCTTAATTTTATTTATTCTAGTTTTTGTTATTTTCAGTTTGAAATTTTGTTGTTTTAGTTTTATGATAAATTGAGCCCAGTAAGCAGATTGCTTTACTGGTATCTTTTCAATTGAATCTGAGGAATTTTTTCTGGGGTTTACATTTTGAGCATAGTTTTGTGAGCATTTTGTATTACTAGTCGGCAGAATGGATTAACAACTATTGTCTATAATATTATTTCTTGGAATGAAGAAAGTGTTTGATGTTATTTTAGATTTTTAAAGTTTGTGTATGAGGAAATTTTATGTCCAGGTCTTATTGGTAGAACACTAAAACTTGATTTTTTTATTTAATTTTTTTTAATTTTCTTCAACTATACTCATTATTTCAACTTTGCTGCTCACTCGCAACTTAGCCATGTGATAAATTCCTGATGGTATTGAAGAATCAAAACTGATGAGATAAATTCCCGAAATGTGAGGATAAGTGGTGAATGATATTGAACTGATAGAAAGAGTTTTAGATCAGCCACTTGCGGAGGATTATTATTTATTAACGAGACAATAAAATTCGAGTGAAACACTATAAAATATCATTTGGCAAGCCAATTGTCTAAACAGAAAGTCCTCTCCCAAGAGGGGTACAACGTTTGAATCAACAGACAACGTTTTCCTTGTTGCCGCTAGAAGCAGAACCCTGTATTACTTCTAGAGAAGGCACCTTGCATCCTTAAACCGATAACCATCTTTTGGCTAACTTAGGGCGCGTTTGGTACAAGATTCGAATCCTATTCTTCAAATTCAGAAACAACATTTATATAGTAAGTTAGAAGGATAAATGTTTTATCCTTTCAACTTTTTACATAAAAGCTGTTTATGAATTTGAAGGATAGAATTCGAATCCTATACCAAACGCGCCCTTAGCCACCTCCGTTCCTCGTGGATTCTTATGAATTTATAACAAATGCAACTCCCCTTTTTTTTTTTTTTTACCCTTATGGCTTTCCTTCTTCCATTTTGATAGTTTCTGTGATTGCTAGGATTATACCTATTTGTGAACCCGTCTAAAACTGTGTATACGCCATATTCTGAATTCCAGAAATTCCTAACCGAAAATCCGAAGCAGATTTGCATGTAATTCAAATTTGATTGAAAAAAAGAAACTGATTTTCAGCTTACGAGAATATCTCATCAGAAAGTCTTATAAAAATCACCAAAGCTTGTCAATAAAAGGGAATCCTTGTGAATACTTGAAAATCAAGTTTTTGCAATCAAAGTATTAGAATTCTTTTTTATTTTTATTTTTTTTGGTATTCGTGCATTTCAATATTTATGCTAAAACAACTAGCCCAAGGTCAGAGGGAGAAGGATACGTTTTTAGTCCCTTGTGCCCTTATTTGACGTCCAGGAAGTTGCAAAGGGATTCCGAACATTATTATTTTCTTTAACCACATACAAAGACTCGGTGAGTTTATCCTAGTCATACATACGAGAGAGATTTTGTAAACAAACTACAACTGAAAGGGTCACCGACACTGCGCGGACCTGAAAAAGAACTTGCCATCAAGTCCATTCTGTAGAGCAAAATTCTATGATTTAAGCGTCAATACTTCAAAAGGATTTTAGATTGGACAAGTCTCTTAGAATTAAGTTATTTTATTCCACTCAAAAAAGAATTGAGTTATTTTATTTCTTACTGAATCGACTAAGTTGGACTCGGTATATTGTGTGTTCTTTCTACTTCATTTGTTTATTTGTTCACTCAGTTAATCAAATATAACGATCTGGATAATCGATGTAACACATCTCTTCCATCAAGTGTTCTACTTTGGGTGGTAGAGTGCGCTTTATTCATTTGCAATGTGTATCACTCAAAGTTGGGATACTATACTATATTTCTTTTCAAGAGAAGGCTACTCTCTTTTTCATACTCAAATCTCATTGTTTGACGTGTGAATTACATAGTTTAATATTATTAAGATGCTAACATATTCGACTAGAGAGCTGACAAAAGAGTGGTATATATATATATATATATATATATATAAATGAATAAGAACTTCATTAAAGAACCAAAAAAGAGATAGTGAGAAATACAAGAGAAGAGAAAGTAGACGAAAGGAAAGAAAAACAGAAGGAAAAAGAAACAAGGGAGGAGATTAATCCTATAAAAAATAAAGAGACATTTTGACCCATTGTTAGATGCTAGCTCATTCAGGCATAGAATCTGCAAGGGAATTGTGCTCCCTAGGCGTCCAGGTGAAGTGACATCTCTCAAAGAAATCAGCTGTATATAAGGTGTCATCAACAACAACAACAATAAGGCACCACTTATTCCAAAACGCTGATCTTAAATATCCCAAAACGCTGGCAGACACCACTTATTCGGTTTATTGAAAGGGACTCGAACACTAGCACAGTCCCATCCCATCTCTATTTCCGAACGGAACAATGAATGCTATGAACAGAGTAGAGACACGCTGACTAACAGTAAGTGCTTGAAATAGTGTTTGGAAATTGAGTGACCTCGATGGAACCCGATTTATGAGATAAGCAGCAGAGAGAAGAGCTCGCCCCAGTAGCAGGGGGGCATGTGTGCTTCAATGAGTGAAGCGCGAACAACCTCTAAAAGATGTCTGTTTTTTCGTTCAGCAACACCGTTCTGCTGTGGTATATCCGGACAACTGGTTTGATGAATAGAGCCATGAGAGTCTAAAAAATGTTGGAGTTCAGTACTACGATATTCTCCCCCATTATCACTTCGAAGTACTTGAATTTTAGCATTGTATTGTGTACGTACAGTGTTATAAAGCTTCTGAAATAATACTGTAACTTCTGATTTGGATTTCATCAAATATAACTAAGTCATCCGAGTACAATCATCAATAAAGGTAACAAACCAATAAGCTCCCCCCAGTGTAGGAACTTTGGAAGGACCCTAAACATCAGAGTGAATAACTATAAATGGAGTTGGACTTTTATTTAAACTTAAATGAAATGAAGCACGATGACTTTTTGCAAGTGTACAAACATCACATTTGAAAGTAGATAAATCCAAATCTTTAAACAAAGTAGGAAACAACCGTTTTAAATAACTAAAAGAGGCATGGCCCAAATGACGATGTCAAAGCTAAATCTCAATCATCTTCTTGCAGGAAGTGGTACTGTTCATGGCTAGAGCTTGTTAAAGTTTGTTTGAGTTTGTTGACTCCAGATCCAAGTAGTTCAACATCCCTTTCTTAATACCATAACTAATTGTTTGTTGAGTCTGAATATCCTTAAATACACAAAACTAGGACCAAAAATAACCACACAGGACAAGGTAGTAGTGATTTGAGAAACTCAAAAAAGATTAAAGTTTAAGGAATGTACCACTAATACAAAATCCAGGTGTAAAGTTTTAGTAAGATTGGAGGACCCTTCACTAAGCACACCAGATCGACCCAGCCCGCCCCTTGCCGCATCTAAGCCGCCCCTTGCCGCAATCAGAGTCGCCCGTACATCAAAGCTGCGCTTGCCACGATCCAGTCCGCACTTGCCGCATCTCAGTCCTTGCCGTGACCCAGCCCGCGCTTGCCGCGATCCAGACCGCATCTTGCTGCGCCTTCAGTGCCGATACCATGAAAAAATAATGGTGTTTTTTCTTATATGATTCTGAAAACAAATTACAATTTATAGGACTAATTGTTATCTCCTAATTAATTACAAATATACAATTGTAATATTTTGTAATTAATTTTAATTGATATACAAAATCATTCAACATATTTGTCATTTATTTGATAAGTTTTTTGAGAGCCATAATTTGATAAAAAGTATATCCTTTGGTTTGTAGGGTAAAGAAATCTCATCTAAATCTCACTGTTGTCGTTGCACTATTTGATCTATTTCATTACAGAGAAGTCATTATTTTTTGAGGAAATAAAATAGAAATTATTATTTTTTTTTAAAAAAAAAAGAAGAAAGAGAAAACGTCTTATTAAGAGAAAACGTCCTATTCTATATTTTTTTTTTCTCCCTTTCAGAAAACCTTTGTGTTGTTTTCTTGGAGTTGTCGTTTTGTTAAGCTATTGTAGTTTTCAACTTCGTTGTCGATTTTCAAGTTTTTGTCATGTTGAAATTGCTGTTGTAGTTTCTTATTTTTTATTTTCCTTTAAATGCTATGTTGGCTCTCGTGCATGTATAGCTTTGTAAAGTGTACCTGTCATTTTGTCATTTCTATTGTTCTTTTCCTCTTTCAGCTAATCGTCGTTTTATAATTATGTCGCCGTTTTGATCTGTAGTCATTTTTTAGATTATATATGTCGTTTTAAACAATTTTAGCCGTTTTCATACTTTTTGTCCTTTTCTCTTATTCATTAGCTTATACGTATTCTTCTCGGTTACCTGTTAAATCTATGGACTATATGGACAAGGGTTCCATTAATCCGAAGGTTGGAGTTGTGGTGCAGAGACCATGAAGGGATAAACCGCAAGGAGGTAAACGGAGCAAGAAGCTCCAATTTCTGATTAAGTTCTCGATCTAAAATTTACATCAACCACCCCTCTTCCAAATTTCGACCCCAGCTTATAAAAAAGCTGAGCAATCCTAAACGACAAGGGTCTAACAGATATAAATTCAAATCCAACATTACAAGTTCAAACGACACCGCACTTATTGAAATAAAAGAAACGACAAAGCTATTCTAGCAATTTAAAAAAAAACGACAGTACGCAGCCACCGTGTAAACGACAATGGTCCCTGCGTCAAGTTGTCTGAATTTTTCTTTTTTAAAAATTTATGGGCGTAGACTTTTTGTTGATATGATGTTGACGCTAAAGGGGCTATATGACTCTCCTGATGTAGAGTCATCGTCACAATATATATATATATATATCAACTAATTTAGCACTTAATTAGAAAATCTGTAGTATGAAAAGGGGGGAAAAAATTGTCCAATTTTACATAGGTAAATATTATTCCTCATCGAACGAGAACAGTACGTGCATACTTACATGTACACAATAATAATATGTCAATTGTCTTGGTTGCTACATAACATGAGTACTGTATAAGTTATTATCAGTACTTTTACTATTTTTTGAATTCATGAGTGTGAGTTATTACAATTGTGTAGTAGATGTATTTAATAAATTGATCACCTAAGTCTAACAGCACTGAAGTAATTTATATCTATAAGTCCGACACACCATGTGATTATAATTTTTAAAATATATAGTTTTTACTGCAACTAATTGCAGAGCCTTTTTAATAAGCTACAGCTAGAAGGCAGAAACTGATCCCTCCAAAATTTTCTGGAGAGAATGGGATTTGACATTTCACGAATTAAGACGATTTTAATTTTGTGAACAGAAGCCCTGCCATATTGTTAGTTGTTCAAGTCACATGTGGGCAATACAATAATGTCACACAACAATGCATCTTGGGGGTGGTCAGACTCAGTACTGGTCTCTCATGAAAAATGTGTATATTTGATTAAAAAAAAATAAAGAAAAGAGAGAAAAAAAAAAAAAAAAAGAAGAAGAGGGATTTGTGGACAGACTTCAGGATAAAATTTATTATCCGACAACTGGTTTGATAGTCACAGTGAGTAAAGAAGACATTCTTTGGTTGTTCAAATGTCACTGTTTCGTAAAAGTGTTTCCAAAAACTGACAAATTAATTGTTGTGTAATCTAGTGCACATCTTGAGAAGTCCGATACTCTTGTCGGGTAGCTATGGCTTTTTTACTTTTTTTTTTTTATTTTTTATTTTTTTATTTTTTTTTTATTTTTAAAATGGGGTAGCTATGGCTTTATAATACAAGTCAATGAAATTTTTTCGTTCTCGTATGTATTATGTATTTATGATTCATAAACTATTAATAATTTGCTTTTTATAGTCGTTGATCTTCATGATTCCCTTGAACTGTAATTTGTCATGTTTGGAAATTAATTATGAGGTAATCATCGAAATTCTCCCAAAATTACGTAGCTAATGACCCGAGTGTATATGGCTCCGTTTGTTTCGCCTATTTGAATGTGTGTATTTGAATGGAAATTGTGGAATGGGTTATAATTGGAATGGAAGACATTTGAATGGAAAAAATAGTGGAATGTGTTATAATTAGAATGAGAGTATTGGAATGGACCATTCAAAAATACCTCTTCCCCTCCATTCTCATCCAAAGACACAAAAATCTATTCAAATAGTTGATGTGACTGATGAACCATTTGAATGGAAAAACTAAATTGTTGAAACAAACACTCATTCCAAAAGACCATTTGAATAGAAAATTTAGATTTGTTGAAACAAACATCTATTCAAATGGATTTTCCATTCCAATGGAATGGAATGGGCGAACCAAACGACCCCTATATATATACATATATTTTTTTTCTTTTTTTATAGTGTTAAATTTAAGGAATAATAACGGTCTTTGTTATTTTCTTCTTTTGAAAAGTTATGGTAGTTTACAATTTTTGTTGTTATTGTGTTTGTGATCTACTTTTTATTTCTTTTAAGATTAAAACTAATTTTATTTATTTTGTTTCTTCAAATTGGTTTAAGAAACAAAACTAGACGACAATGAAAAAACTAGAAAAAAAAAAATTTAGTATTTGGATACAACTTTTGTGATATATGGATATAACTATCTTACCAGATTGAAAAGTTTGGTTAATAAAATTAGTCACACGCATAATTTTTTACTTGGTTTGTAAGATTTAGGAAATATCTTTCGTCTCCAAAAAGAAAAGAGAGGTAAAATGGTTATTTCGTCAAAACTTATGGGGCATTTATAATATTTTTTTATTTAATTTAACATATATTGAAATTTGATGGATAAGAGAACTGAATTAGCAAAAGAACTGTCGTTCGAATGCGTCTAATTGGGATTCGATGAGAATGTGAGCAAAAGAAGGGTAACGTTTTAATTTCGCAATTCGTTTTTTTTTTTTTGGCTTGAATTCCCAATTCGTAGCTGTTTGATGTGAATTTCGTGATCCAAATTTGAACCTTGTTATGCAAAGTATTGACCTTGGTATCTTCTTGAATGTTTGTGTCAGCTCAATTTGCAGTTCATGAAAAAACAAATTGTATTGCCGACATTCATAACAAGAAGGTCCCCCACATGACTGTCCAACATTGTAAATTTGTAATTAATGGTTCTCAGTACGACAACCAAAGGAATGTTGTCTTTTCTTCAAGATTGAAATAAGTAAAATAAAAATCCTCATCTTTTTATATATTCCGGATGTACGGTGTATGTATCTATCATTTCTATATCTTGATATCTCTCTCAATATATGTATATAAATATAGGCTAAGGGTATAGTGCCTGATAGTCAGTTTTGGGGACTATTCACTCATTATCGATCTCACTGTTAAAACTAATAGACAATGAAAAAGTATGAGTTGATTTTCATCCAACGGTTGTAAACAATGCATGGGTAAAAGTATGCAAAAAATTACAACTAACTTAAGAGTTTTTTTTTTTTTTTTTTTAATGGATTGTTGAGGAGGTTGCTACATAAAAAAAAATAATATTGTCATCTAAAAAAATATATAATATTTACTTTTGTTACATGAATTCTCATTTAGGATTTGTTATAATAAGATCTAATTAATGAACGACTAATAATGTGCTAATGATAATATGTTTGTTTTCACATGTATGTCATATGGGCGTGGAATTAGTGAAACGAAATCCGTTCTTTTATTTCATGAAAATATTATCTATTTATGTATATAAGTTTTCAAAATTCACAATATAATTCACAAAGTTTCAAACCCATTAATAGTAAAAAAAACTTTAATTTTTATGCAAAAGTTACATAGTATTACAAATACTAGAATAACTATTTTTTTATTTTTATTCTCCTTGTATTGATCATTTGATATTTAAAATATAATCTCTTATATGCGTGAATAGTTGACTATATTTTTCAGCAGTATAGAATATTGGCAATGAAAAAAAAAAGAGTTATCTTTATTTTTTGTCAATACAAAATTAAATATCTAAAAGTATAACTAGGATTTCATTTTTTTAGTTAGTCAAAAATAGTTGAGCGGTCATTAATAGTTATAGGTATAGTGTTATAATCGTGTGGTAATATGATAAAATTATCAAGTAGTAAATATGTGACAATAAAATTGACCAAAAAAAAAATGTGACAACATAATTTAATTATTTAACATGATCATTAGTCCTTTCTAATAAAAAAAATTAATGTGCAATTCTTTGAATATTTGTTGAGCTATGTGGCATTCTTTTCCTAAAAATGTTACTCTATTAGATTTTATCTTGTTACCTAAACAAAATTCTCATGTTACCTAAGGAAATAAAATGTTACATGTCCTTTACATTTTATGTGGGTGACTAGTCACTAAATTTTATATTGTGGTACTATAGTTTAGCCCATATGTGTATATATATATATGTATGGGTTTGGTTTAAATGGTTACAATAATATTTACCCATGGATGGTTACAATGGTTTAAGCCCTTAAATCTAATATCCTACGGTGGTGATTAGTTTGGTGGTTGGCCAAAAAAATTTAATGCTGACCAAAAAATTTAATGCTGACCAAAAAAATTTAATGCTATCACTACTTTTTTAAGTACCCATCCATGGTCACAAAAAAATTATAACCATTGAGAAGTCTTCCATATATGTATATATATATTGCTTGTAGTTTTGGGTAGGTATCCTTGGGACTGTTGTGACTTTCTCCTTCACATAATTCATAATGTCCAAACCTAAGCATTTATTATGGACTCTTCAAGGTCTTCCAGTTTTATTGTATTTATTATTAGGCCATCAATCATTGAAACAGTTCGTCAAAATTTAAGAAAGAAAAACAAAATCTTGGAGATATCATATCATGGTTTCTCATTTCATTGTTTGCTGCATTAATTATATAAAGATATATGTGTAGGCAGCCAAGCAATTTGGTTCGTGAAGTGCGAGAAAGTTATTGTTCTTCAACAATCACCTAAGATCATGTCGAATGATAGTTCTATTTGGTTATATATATCTATTGTTGAAGGAACCTCGATTGTTTATTATTCTTCTACTACCATAATTTGGAAATACCAATTAAGTTCCTGAATGAAGAGGATGACAACCAGATTCGAGCCTTATAATACAAGAAATGAAGCAGCTTTATGGAAGTTGTGATAAAACACAATTGGAAACAATTTAACGCAAATAAAAGTCAAATCGTTCTCCTTATAATATTAGGCTAGAGTTTAAAAAAAGACAAGAATGCTAAGAAGACTCTCTTTTACACTCTTTTTCTTAAGTTTTGAGTTAAATTATTTTTTGAAAAAAGAAGGGGGAAAAAAAACCTTGAAGTGTAAACTTGGTACTATTGTTTCTTACCTTCCCAGGTTTTAGTGGACTCCAATCATTAATTTAGTGGGCGTCCGATAAAAGTGAATAAAACTGACCTCATTCACTTGACAAAAGTAGAAAATATACGTCAGCTTTTCCTGATGGAATCAAAGGAACGAAAAAGTAGAGTTTGGAATTGTATATTGCTGGAATGGTATTTCCTATAAGACAGTTAATTAGCCTAAAAAATCAGTTGGGTTAGAAATACTTAACAATGTGGCTTCATTAATGCCAATTGAGGCTAGTTTAGTTTGATCTAAAATTCGTATGAGTGTGTGAGAATGAGTTACAATTCTAATTAGGCTAGTTTATGTATAAATTCATGATATAGATTGATTCATTAATACTAATAGCCAGAAGATAATATTACTGGAGATTATTAATGCAACTGATAAGACCATGCTGCCATGTTGTTGTTTCAACCAAGCACATTATTATAAACCCCACGAGTAGTCGTGCATCTAGTACAATACGTACTCTCTACATGCACATTTTAGCACACATGTACTTAGTGAACTAAAAATTTCAACGAAAAAGAAATTAAACATCGTAACTGCTAATTAATAAAAATATTTCTATCATTGATATATAGCCAGCTAGCATCAGATAATCAGAAGTCGTCTCATCGTTAAACTTCTTCATCATGATATTAACAATCCTGGACATAGTACTCTCAGTATATAAATTATAATTAGTACTCCTTATGTCACGCTAATAGGTCCAAATAAAAGGCTCTGGCGGGGACATGGTTTAGTTCTCCTTAATGGCATTGGAGCTCCAAGTTTGAGTTCCAAATCAGGAGTTGCATTAGTACTCGTAGTACTATTTTGAAGGGAATGAGCCTTTGTCGAACTTGAAGAAACACTAGGCCGGATCCGGGAATCAAGCGATTCATTAAATATTCGAACGGCCGGAGCTTGACAATGACGATGGTGGTCATGACCATGATGATGATTCATAAATATTGGCCACTCGGAATGGTCGATTTTTGAAGCATCAAATTTGGTAGAAGTAGTAGTACTAGAGTACTTGACATGAAGAAGCTGGCTAGTAGGAACTGTCATCATCGTCTTTGCCGAAAATCCTAACGATGGATGATCATGATGAGTAATGGAAGTTTCACCTGGCTTAGACATATTGATGTTAACCATTTGGAGTGAGAGTAATTGGTCTCTTCCCACCTGTACATCCATATATAAACTAGTATTAAATAATATATGATAACAAGGTTTAATTAGTTGGAGAAAAATAACTTTCCTTTTGAATATATACAGATATATATATGTAGTAGTATACATACATCAAAGAGGCTAGGACGGCGTTTCTTTTTGTTGAGTAGAGTGTTTTGTCGAAGAAAGTATTTCTGAGCATGGCTGGCGACTTGTGTAGGAGTTCTAGTGGTCACAAAGTTCTTAGAGATGCCCCTCCAGTCACCCTTACCAAGCTTTTCCAACCCAACTAAGAAGATCCGGTGCTCTTCCTCAGTCCATGGTACTCCTGATCATTTATGTACATTCATATAATTTTCATATATATATATATACATATAGAAATATATATATGTGTGTGTGTGAATTTTCATGATCATGACCAAATTAACACTATAATTCATGTACAGATTCATAAGATCCTATATCTAAACTTGACATGGAGCTAGCTAGCTAGCTACCTAGATCGATTGGAGAAAATATTCGGATTAACTTTTTATTATGCTATACCGATATAACTTTGAAAGATACAACTAGCTAATAAGTACTAGTGTGTGGTTAAGTACAAGGGAGTAAGGGACACTTAATATCAAACAATTCACAGTGGGGAAAAAAAAAAAGAAGAAGAAGGAGGGAGACCCAATAAGATTGCTTGCTTTTTTCACGGTAACAATTTTGATCTTGATTTATTACAACTGAAGGGCGCATATATATATATATATATATATATTGTAACCCCTCTCTAGTCCCTTTGGAAAACATAATTGTGAACCCCAGAACTTATATTAAAATAGAGGCATACAAATATATTAATTGTTAACAATAGGGTATGAATATCATGATGAGGTCCGACGTTATAGTGGAATGAAATGAATGATAAAATTTAAATATTTTTCTTCAGCAAAAAATCAATAAATGATAAATAAATAGAAGGGAAATTTAATGGATTGGAAATTCTGTAAATAACTAGAAGATAACCTCCAGGATGTGAACTCATAAAAAATTAGAGGCCAGCGTATAATTATAAATATTGTTCAAAACTAAACAAGAGATCTATATACACAAATTAAATTTAGATTATTAACACACACTCTGTCTAGATATAGAGATATTAATGGCAAATATATATATATATATATAAACACACTTAAACTGACCTTTCTTTCTTTCTAATTGGGCTCTTGCCATGAGGCCATCGGAGAGGTATCCATTAGACAACTTATCTGAAATTTCGTCTATAGTGGTTGTAGTACTACTACAACTTATGCGAGACGACGATGAAGAAGAAGAAGAAGGTATCGACGATGAAGCTGCGAACAAAGCAGGAGAAGACGAAGAAGACAAGCAGTCCATGCTAAAACTCTTCCTCCTATTGATGTCAAGAGAGGACAACCTCGACGAAGACGACGGAGAAGAATTAGATAACAGCTCAAGCTGGACTCCGAAGAGCCTAAGCTGACGGCCACCGCCAAGGATAAGCTCATGTGATCGTCTGCGGGAGTTACAGGTCCTTGAATTGTGACCCATCTCCCCACAATGAGAGCATTTCCTGCCCATCTTTCGATTAGATTATAAAAACAACTTCACTTTCTCGCTCCCCAAACAAGGCCTTTTAATTAACTTATTATAAGGCCAAAAAAATTTAAAGAGAACAGAGAGAGAGAGAGAGAGAGAGAGAGAGAGGAACCACTAATGAGTACTGACGTGCTTAGCGGTACATAATATAAAATGATGAGCAAAGATAAATGTGATGATGAATATTATTATTATTTTCATGGATCCATAATTATTGGTTATAAAGAACGCAAAATGAATCTGGAAGAAACTGTAGTACGATAGTTGTTTGGTTGGATTTTCCACCCAACACACACATACACTCCCTCTCTCTCTCTCTCTGCCAATTTATGAGATGAAAAATACAAGGTCATCCCTACAAATGGCATCTTTAATTTGTATGTGGGGGACCGGACCTCTGTCATTTAAATATGCATGTCATTCATGCATATATACAACTACAAATGCGTACAAAATATCAATACATCTTCTGTACATACTACTATGTGCAGAAGACTTGTAACAATTAATGAATTGTTTATATTATATTATATTATATATATGGTTCTACGAGCGTCTTATATGCGTAATAATATACCAATTATCAAATATCAGGCGATCCTTGCCCATGATCACCACTACAATGTTTTTTTTTTTTTTTCATTTTGTTCTTTTCGCTAGTCCAGAACTCATGAAAAAGCAAAATTTTCTCTGAACCCTTGAACTGGATTGGTCCCTTTATATATGTATATAATTTCGAATTTTACTTAGTATGATACTAGTGAGTAGTACTGATATAACATATCTTATTCGATAGAAAATCATTGTTAAAACGTGGAGTGACACAAAGTCCGTACCTAATTGAAGTTAAACATCTGAACCATACAATACAAGTCTAGGGCGCACGTTTAGCTTATGCAGCTTGCACTTTCACAAATATGATGAAGACAAGGTAGTTGAAGTCTTGCAAAAACTGAACCAATTGTTTCCTTCCATACGCGGTATATATATATATATACGCACGTACCTTAGCTAATTATAGAATTAATTACAAGAGAGATAAGGGGGCAAGAGAAAAATCTCATGAATTTCCCGATATATAACATGCTTGTAAACTATGAGATGAGAGAGGGTGTGATGTTGATCATCAACCAAAACCAATCTTAGGTGGAAATTTGCTCAAGTAGACCATTTTCCTTTGCAAGACTAGAGTACTCCAAAAGCTACAAGCTTCCAAAAATTTTGAGTAATGTACTAATCAATGCGTTTGTTTGTCCACCATCTACTGGAGTTTCAGTGTAGGGTAGGGCCCACTGGTCCTACGCCTCATATATATAACATAAGCTAAGGGCCACATTTTCTTTTGTCTACAAATAAATAATGTGTACGATTTCATATATTGACGGAGAATTTTACAAATAGTGTGCATGGTATGAAAAAAGGAAAAAAAAATAAAAGCCATGTTGATAGTGATATATTTAGTGATCATGTTTGAGTTGTCAAATCTTTAATTAAACGATACATGTTATTTGATCAACATGCATTACTAATAAGCGTTCTCTGCAGTCCACAAATAATGAGTTTCTTTCTTTTTTCCTTGAAAAATAATAATGAAGATTTAATTTGCATTAAATCGATCATAGAAACTGAGCGGACTACCAAGGTTAAGGTACATGGTTATCTGTGTACTAGTAGGTTGTTCCATGCCAACTTATAGAGTAGTGGACCACACGGATGAACTTATTGCCTAAGCTAGCTAAATGTATATCCTTTTATGTGTACGTTCTTGATCATGGTGATCATTACTAAACGCATTGGATAGTGTTTTGGAGAAGTATACCGGCTAGATCTTTTGAATTAGATTGTTACTTATTACTCTTCCGCACGTAATGATAAAAATCGATTTGATCCGAATGGGTTTATATAGTGGAAATAAAATATATCAAACACTGGAAGAGACTCAGATATGTACATTTTCTTATTCCTTTAAAATTTCTTTGAAATCGGTATGACATTATCGTTATAGGCTTGCCTTTTAGTCTTAATAACTAGATCTACTCTTGGCTATGTTTCCATTTTCCCACATGTATACGTGTGCGTAGAACTGGTTGACTTCTTTTAATTACTTGCTTTTAAATTTTCTCATACATGTTCTTTCGAAAAAAAAAAAAATCTCATACATGCATATATATAAATTAATAATACAATAAATTCGTTACATTCTCCACAGTATACATTTTAAAATAGAGCATATACTATACCTTTTAATTTTTCCCTTTCTTAATAAGCAATGGAATACTTTATTTAAGTAGTATTGTCCCCGCAGGCTACTTAAAATGTGGTGTTTATCAGTAAAATTCACTTACGAGACTCGCACTATTATCTGTGCTAGCGCCACCACCACATAGTGTTTTATGACAATTTTTTTATTGCTCACAGTGTTTCAAGTTTTCTTGTGGTACACTTTTTAATCGTGTCTTGTTACAGTAACACTTTTAGAAAGAAACATATTATACGTGCACTAGACTTATTAGAACGTTCCCTTATATTGGCTTAAAAGTTAAACCGTACGTGTTATCGAAAAAAAAATTCGATAAATGGCGCAATCTTTGTCTTTACATAATTCACAAAATAGTCATGAATACATATTCTTAGATAATTATATATATACACTAACTTATAAGTATTAATGCTAGTAGTAGATGATTATTTAGCTAGAGGCGCTACAACATTTAAAAAAAAAATGATGAACATCACTTTATACTATATTAGTGGTGCAATTAATACGTATTGGATAACCCAACTTTTGGTCCAATTATTCAATAATGCCATGTTTTAAGTACAGTTGATATTTCATATATGTATGTGTGTATTATGGAATTGATAACTATGTACAGTAGTTGAATAAATGTTGTAAACTGCTAATCTGGACCGTCGTAGCTGTAAAATTCATTTAGCTAACAATCATAAACGGATAAAGTTGAATTAACGTATTTATTTATCCAAAAATACTTCCAAACAATAGAAAACTTTGACATTAATTGGAATTGAAGCCCCGAACTAGTTGGCCCGGTAGGTGAGAAAACCTATTCACGGTCTCGAGAGGTTATCCTTAGATTAGCTAGGATGGTCCATGTACAAATTAAAATCCATGACCCGCAAAGATGACACATGTGAAAGTCATTTTCTAACCACATTAAAATAATGAATATGGAAAGCAAACTAAACCCACTTGATATCCATCATTTATAAAATTAATCCATACTTTAATCGATGAGCTTATGTACTTTATTTTTTACGTTATTTAATGTTCTTCTTTTGCTTAAAATGAGCTTATTGGGAACCCTAAATCTATCATAAATTAATCCACATAGAGGTAACATATATTGACATGTCATGTCGAAACGTGATTTTACCCATTCATAGAAAGCTAATTGAGTAATGGACCTAATCATATACAATTTGCTAAGTGTCGTGAAAACTCTTCTTTCGAGTAAATATTTAAATATATATAAAAGAAAGAGAACTGATTAATCGAGGCCCAGTCGCCCACGATCAACAGTACTTCGACTACCGAAAATTGATTGCTTAAGTCAACACCCACATAATCAAATTGAAAATTGTTTCATCTTTGGTTAATAATTCAGGACTGTTATCAACTAATTAAGTAAACTAAGAATTCCCAGTTATTGCAATTATTAAGCTTACTAGATGTACGTATTTCTAACTGACTTCATTAATCCTAAATTACTTGTTGTATTAGAATTTATGGCAATGTATCATAGTTAGTGCTGTGGGTGTCCATTTCACACCAATGAATATGCTCAGCGTAATTTATGCTTCATAACCATATTCATCACTTTAATTTGCAAATTATTTCTATTTCTACGCTCTCAATGCAAATTAAGCACACGCTAGAAATTAATGTATTAATCTTTTCCATTATCTTTAATAACTATTAATTTAGGCGATATAACTAAAACATATATATTTATATAATGTATGCATGTGAAAAATTGAAATTCAAATTGTGACTCCTGATTCTTTAAAATTTCTTCCATATGATCATCATCATTCCAATCGTATACGTAATTAACAAGTATAATATAACAGTTAATAGCTTCACGAATTGTTTGAAAAGTAATCATTCGATATGATTTTGATAACTACTTGTTCATTAAGTCTCTGATAGGTACATATATTAATAGTTTGTGGTCTGTTCTCATAGAAAGACTTATAAATGAATACAATTAATAAGGATTTTTTATTGTTTCTCAACAATAAAACTAATATTGAGATTTTAATCTAATGATTACAATGGAAATAAGGATTTTTTTTTATTATTTATCAATAAAAAAACCAATATTAACGGTAAGATTTTAATCTAATGATTACAATGGAATATGTTAGAACGAATTAATTCTAATGGGAATTAAATGATAGTATTCATTTTTATAATCAGTACTATAAGAATTTTTTTACTGCTTATATATTATAAGAAAACTAATATTGGTTGTAAGATTTCAATATAATGGTTATAATTAAATATGTTGGAATGAATTCAAATGAAAATAAAATAATAGCGTTCATTTTCATAACCATCTATATATATAGATATTTTTGCACATTTATGAAGCCAATACAATATATAAGGATTTTTTATTGCCTTTGCCTATCGACAAAAAAAATTGATAATGACCGTAAGATTTCAATCTAATGCTTACAACTGTAAGATTTCAATCTAATAGTTACAACTAAATACATTGAATAAATTTGAATGAGAATTAAGTGATAGAATTTTGGTTTTGTAACCATCATATTAAGATTCAATATCCAATATTGATTTATCTATCGATCGTAATATTATACTACTCATACGTATAAATATATATATATATATATATATATATATATATATATATATNATGGCAATTTGTTTACATTTTATTTTGATATCTACTATATATAAATACACACACACACATTAGAGTAGCTCTAATATTGTCACCTCTCTTTTTTCTCTTCCCACCCATTTTTTTAAATAACATCTCTTTAAAATTTAAAAATCAAACATTCTTTTAACACACCCTTTTAAATGTTGGTTATTCCAAATTTAAATGTGAATAAAATCAAATCTTGAAATTTCTTCTCCTATCCACTAGTTTTGAAGACCTCCTACCCATTTTTATATTTTTCATTCTAACTTCTTGCTTTCTTAATAAAACTCACTACATATATTAAAGAATATTTTCAATATTTTTTTATTTAAAAGAATATATAGACTAACTTTTGGGGTCAACTCTAAATATTAATCTTTTTTTTTTCATTTTTCTCCTATAAAGTTAGAGTTCTCTTGAGGAATTTTTTTAGAGTTCTTGATATGTGAGAGAAATTTATTTTTTGACTTTTTGGGAGAGTTAATTTTTATTGTAATTCTTGAGACTCAGTTTAATTTTTAGGGTTTTTGAGATAGTTAATTTTAATTTTTAGGGTTCTTGAGAGTGTGTAATTTAACAAAAAAATTGAAGTTTAGAATTTGTATTATACTCATCCATAATAATCAAAACTTAACCTAATAAAATGATTTTGATTTTTCATATTTTTTTTAAAGATGTTTGGTTTTATCAATTGTATTTGAGGAGGTGTGCTAAGAAACAATAATATAGCTAGTTGATAAAGAAGACTATAATATATAAATATTTTGAAATGATTTTAGTATTTAATATTATATGTGATTATTTATATTATTTTATATAAAGTTATTATGGTCATTAATTAAAAATAAAGTTATTATGGTCATTAATTAAAAATCAAACGAGATTGAGAAGAGGGGGGAAAAGTGACAATGTAGGCACCCATGTATTATCGAGAACTTGGCTCTCCATTCCATTTCCAACTCTAATCAGGTTTAACTTGAAAATTTGTTAAGAAATAGACTGCTGGTAGTACGTGACTCCAGTTAAATTATCGGGAAAAAAAAAATTCTACTAATTAAACTACCTCAAAAAAAATAAAATAAAATAAATACAAACTAAACGTTAGCGAATGTATAAATATGTATACAAATATGGGCAGAGCAATGAATGGTTGAGGGCGGCAAACTTTCGGGATACTTTAACTATTTGTAAGTTATATAAGAGATTTATATTTGCCCCACTATAATCTTATACTTATAGGAAATTAGTGCCACCTAAAATTTCAATTTTGTACACATGCTCTACAAGACCTATAAATTTCAAGACATAATTTGGGTCCAAAATCTAGATGTTTATTTTATGGAGTATTTGTTAGTTAAAGATTGACTACCCCATTCACCCCCGCTTTTGTGTTGTTAATCTCATGCTAACAATTGGTATTAGATCTTGATACTTAAATTTGATTTCAAAGACTTAACTGTCTAGAGATGACATACTCAAATAATTTTTAAATTTTTTTATATAAAGGGTATTCAATCATTACACCATTTAGACCTGATTTTAATTTTTGGAACAATAAAATGCTTGCTTATTTGCAATCTTTGGAAGTGTCCAAAATAACCTTTCGCAATGACTCAAAATGTTTTTTTTTTTTTTTTTTCACTTGTCCAATGACTCAAAATATTTTTTTTTTCAGTGTCCAGATCATAGCAGACTAATTAATTCAACCTTTTATTTCCAACTCAATAAGAAAAGAAGGAAAATGATTGGATATAGATATAAATATAAAGGCCAATTTTTCTTTAATCGACTTGTAAATAGTTCCACTGATCACCATGATGAATATGCGAATCTACGGAAAAACCTATTAACCGTATAAGGCGTTGCCAAAGAGTTTTTGCCAGAAGGGAAAAAGTGTGTATGTGGGTTAAAGTTATGGATGATCATAAAGAATTGCCTACATACTATTGTGAAAAAGATCAAACACATATGTAGTTTTAATTCATTTCAAAAGAATAAGAATTAGTATCTTCGATATGAAAAACGATGACAAAACAATATTGCTTAAAGCATAAGAGAATGCACTTAGAGGTGCTAGAATCCATGCAAGACGAATTGATGGAATATAGAATTCTTATGTATAGAACATAGGAATGGAGTGCTAGGGTTTCTAAATGTACCAGATAATGTTTGACCTTATAGGCATAAAATACAATGAGATAATTATCTGGGTGCGGTTTGGTAACGTTTTTGTGTTTTGTTTTTTCAAACACAAAAACAAAAGTACTTTTTCTTATTTTATTTTTTGATTTTTAAAAATAAAAATGTGTTTGGTAACTAGTACTTTTGTTTTTGTTTTTTGAATTAAAAGAATATATATGTTTAGTAACTAGTACTTTTCACTTTTAAAAATGAAAATCAAAAGGGAGAGCAATAAGGAAAAAAGGGAAGAGAGAATGAAGAGGGAGGAATAAATAGTATTAATCTAAATCAATTTTAAAAGTGGTATTTTTAAAAAATAAAACTTTAAAAAGTGATATTTTTCTAAATAAATTGTGAAGTTTTTGGAGAAAATTTTACCATTTTTACATTTTAGTTTGAAAAACACCACTTTTAAAATTTGTATTTTGAACAATACCACTTTTACAAGGGACTAAGAGATAGTGATAAGAGAAAATTATGAGAGAAATGGTGATGTGAGTCTAAATATATTTGACTTTTGATATTAGACTTTCTAAAAAATTGTTCAAAAACATTTTCAGAGTAAGAAATTTTTGTTTTCAAAATTTTTTTAAAAAAATTTCAAATTAGAAAAACAAAAAACAAAAGTAACTTTACTAAACATGCTTTTAAAAAGTATTTCATTTGGATTGCTATATTACCACCCTTTTTTTTTTCTCTCCCCACCCCCTTCTAAACATACTTCTCTAATATTTTAAAATTTCTTTTCATACACATTATAAATTTATTTTATATACAAAAATACCCATGGTTAAATATTTCTCTAAATATTTCTTTTTCCACCCCCTAATACTTTATAATAAATTAGTTTTTAGATTTTTTTTCCTCATTTTATAAATTACAACAACAGTATAAATTAAGAAAACTAATGATTTTTTTTTCCGTATTTTATAACTACACAACTTATTGGTTCCTCAACCCCCCCAAAAAAAAAGTTCTTGAACAGTAGTTCTCTCACACCAAAAAAAAAAAAAATACACACACACACACAGTTGGTTCCCAAAAAGATAAACAAAACGTTAACTGTTAGTTCACATAAAAAAAAAAATTTTAAAAGAAAAAAATAAAATCTTGATTTTTTTTAATTTTGAGCAAAGTATCATACGATTATTGTACGTAATTGAGGGTGTGCTAAGAAATAAGGTTTTTAATTGTTTAATGCTATATGGGGATATTCATGTTAATGAAAGTAAACAATGATCTAAACATGTTTCTAATATCATTGAAACATATAAACAATGACCTTGATTAACCTCCAGCCATTGAAAAACAGAGGAAAATCGCGGAAGAATCCGATTGCACCGTTTCTCACACTTGCTCACTGAGAGTGATGGTGTATGTCTCAAAAATGTAAGCAGTGAGAGGACCCAAAATGCTATTTATAGAGGTTCTCCATCAAGAACCTCTGAATTCCAGTTTCGTAACCGAAATCGGTTACCACTCTACTGCAACAATGGCCATCAAAGGCCATTTACTGTTTCTTCCGTTGCACCATCATAATAGTAACGTTAAAAATGTTACATTAACGTTAAAAACATTACATTCTCCCACTTGGTGCATACGTTGATCCAAAATCTCTTTGAGTAACAAAATACATGAATCATAGTGAAAGGTCCCCATAAATGCGAGTATTAACAACTATGTATTACAATGCATTTTGCTTCCCAAGTTCTTAATGTGGTAACAAAACTTAATGAATAAACCTTATGATTATTCTAGGTCCAGAATAAAATACATTTTCTCAAGTAAAGTGCACACGTAAATGAGAAAATAACTTAATGCATAAAAGTTTCTTTAATAAACTGAATGTATATATACAATTATAAAGAGGAAACAAGTCCCATTCTCTCTACATGATCCTTGAATTTAAACGGTGGCATACCTTTAGTCAAAGGATCAGCAATCATCAACTCAGTGCTAATATGCTCAATGACCACTTTCTTTTCCTTAACATGTTCGTTTGCAATATGGATTGTAGAACCAAAATCAATCCACCAGGTGTTAATATTAACATTAGCCATATTAGATTCATAACAAACAAATGAAGATAGATTACCTTTCTTCTCAAGCCACTTCTTAAATTTTGCACAATCTTTCTTCATTTGCCCTTTCTTCATTTGCCCCTTCTTTTTGCAGAAGAAACACTTGTTTTCCTTCTTAATATCAGTTTGAGGTGGTATTTTACCTTTCCCCTTCTGATTGGTCTTAGAAGTGGAAGCTTGAGATTTGTCGGTTTTATCAACTTTGTTCTTCCCGCGGACTGTAGCCAACATTGCACTTTCACCCAATTCCATAACAAGCCTCTCCTCTTCTTGAACACACATGGTCATCAATTCATTTATGGACCATTTATCTTTATATGTATTATAAGAGATCTTAAAAGGTCCGTATTTTTTAGGAAGGGTGTTCAGAATAAAGTGCACCAGGAAGGACTCTGATATATCTACCTCTAGTTTCTTCAGTTGAGCCGTAATGTCCCGCATTTGCATGATATGGTCATGCACACCCTTAACGGTTGTGAGACGGAGAGAAGAGAATCTAATAATTAGGGTGCTTGCCAAGGCCTTTTCTGAAGTGACGAACTGTTCGTCAATTGCTTTCAGCAAGTCTCGGACTTTATCATACTGTTCGACAGAACCCCTAATACTAGCAGTAATTTTTGTCTTTATAAACATTACACTGAGCCGATTGGATCTCTCACATCGCTCATATAGCGCAACTTCAGCAGGAGTGCTATTTTCAGTTACTGCAGGTGGTTCTTCTTTCTTTATAGCATAATCTATGTCCATCCACCCCAAATGAAGGAGAATCCTTTCTTTCCATACCTTATAGTTGTCACCCCTAAGTTCTGAAATTTCTAGATGCATATCAGTGTAACTAGCAGGTTGAGATACTGTAAAAAGTTCAAAAGACTTATATTAGAATTTGAGGCCTATATAACTTAATTGCATGTGTTACCAATGTAAACATGCACAAAATTCTATCTAATAAAAATTGCCTGTGGGCTAAATTTTTATAGATTATCTCATCTTTATGATAGAAAAGTCAAATTATTTACTTAATGGGTACTTAGGAAATAATTTGATATTCTATCCTCAATGACAAAACTACCAGATTATGTACTAATTCATAATTCCTGTGGGTAAATTATGAAAATAATATGGTATTTTATCCTAGTTAATTATATGAATATAATAAAATTTCCTGTGGGATAAACTTTATTATATTAAGTATAATTAATTACAATTTTATGTCTTATTCTTTATGTGATTTTAAACTTAATATATAATTTTAATTAATTAAAAAATACTGTGGCTACTCTTTAATTAACTAAAATTATATTGACCACTAGACATTTATTATATTATGTTCCAGTTTCTACTTAATGCCTAAGAACAATTATGCAGTATCGTGATAGGCATTTACCAAGAATACTCCCAGGATATTGGTTGGGCATTGCCTCACTAAAAACCAATTCCTTAGACAGAGTAGCGTTCCCAGGAAACTAGTGGCACAATGGCTTATTCAGAACTAGTTTGTGTGGAACTTCCTCAGCTCATGCTTTCTCATGTCAACCACATAATTGTTTATGAATTATTCATAACCTAATTGTTCATCTAAATAATTATCTAAATTTATTTAGTGTACATTTTACAAGTCTTAATGAGCTAAAAATAGGCACTTAACTAAAGTTTTATGTATAAAATCAAGTTTTTATGATAATAAACCAAAATTCCACAAATTCTAACAATATCTAAGCTAAAGGATATGTTACAATTTGTAAAACAAAATTTCCATAAAAATAAACATAAATTACATAATTAAAACATAAATATTATACACTAATATGATTTTATACACAAAATAATTCAATTCCATAAGCATGAAAAATATTTGCATATATATATACATATTTTAATGTATAAACTTAATTTGAGCAACATGATAAAAATTCTCAACAATTAATTATTTATGTGCTGAAATAGCTTAAACAAATATTGCATGCATATAACAAAATTATACATACATATTCATAAATTTAAGCACATAAAATATTCAGAATGAAATTTTATAAATATGCCAATATCATAAAAATTTCATTAATGAAATTAAGTTTCACAAAATAATATTCATTAAATACTAAAGATAAGAATATTATTATTAAGTACCAAACATTAATGAAATTAACACAAAGTATTGAAATTATGACAAATTCTCACAAAAACCGAATATTAAAATTCTGGAAAAATCCCTTTTTTTTTTTTTTTGAAAAAATTGGTGCCCAGAAACGACGTGTCATTTTTGCCTAACGACTGGTGCCCAGAAACGACGTGTCGTTTTCTAATCGAAGAGCCGCGTTTTGCTGTATAAAAACGACAAGTCGTTTGAAGCTAACAGAGAAAAAACGACAAGTCGTTTTAAGAAAACGACGACTGAATATCTCAAGATAAACGACATGTCGTTTTTTGAAGCTACAGAAAACGACATGTCGTTTCCAAAAACGACAGAGACGAAAATAGAAAAACGACATGTCGTTTTTCATCGTCTTCAACCTTCAGCCGGGTCTTTTGACCCGTTTTCGACCTGTTTCGGACCCAGTTTCGACCCGACTGATTTTTAGCTCTCCGGACACCGATTTTAACGTTTGAAATTATAGAATTGTTAGAAAATCAGTTACCTAATGATTTCTAACCTCAGTTTTCATCAAAAAATTCCCAAAAAGAAACTAGGATTTAAAAAAAAAAAAAAATTTTCGGGTATTTTTCCAGAAATCGTAACTCAACAAGGCAGAGGTATTTTAATGTGGCTCTGATACCAAATGAAAGTAAACAATGATCTAAACATGTTTCTAATATCATTGAAACATATAAACAATGACCTTGACTAACCTCCAGCCATTGAAAAACAGAGGAAAATCGCGGAAGAATCCGATTGCACCGTTTCTCACACTTGCTCACTGAGAGTGATGGTGTATGTCTCAAAAATGTAAGCAGTGAAAGGACCCAAAATGCTATTTATAGAGGTTCTCCATCAAGAACCTCTGAATTTCAGTTTCGTAACTGAAACCGGTTACCACTCTGCTGCAACAATGGCCATCAAAGGCCATTTACTGTTTCTTCCGTTGCACCATCATAATAGTAACGTTAAAAACGTTACATTAACGTTAAAAACGTTACAGTTAATTCATAAGAGAATATTTTTATAAATAAATAAATAATTAAAAAGGGGTGAGGAGATTAAAAAAAAAGTAACTTTATTTTTTTGAATAAAAAAACAAAAAGCCGTTTAAATAAATGATTACCAAATAAGTCCTCTTAAATAATCCATATTCTTGATTTTGTGGGTATATGCAAGTAGTAGTTACCTTAATTGGAGAGGTCAAATATGGGTAACTTCCTTAATTAGTTGTTCGCTAGGCCAATGTGATTTATCGTTGGCTACTTTTAGTCAGCCAGACATTTATATAATTGGTTATCTCGTTTTGGCCTGATATAAAAATATATATATATATATATATATATATATATATATATATATATATTCCTTTTTTTGAACAAAATTTGGCCTGATATATTGAAAACTAGTATTATAGTTAGACAAATAATTTGGTCAAACACAGAATGTCTATTTGAAAAGAAGCCAACCATATATGCAGGCGGTTGGTCACTACTCGAACTCGCAGCATATCCGGTCATTAATTCAAACACCATCTAAATATATAGTATCACAAGTAGTCATTTAGACATGGACCATTGGACCTATCCACTTGAACACAGACCCATCTATCTACTCAGACATGTAGCAGCTCAGATTTGGTCCATCTACTCGGACGTGGGTCTATCTACTTGCATATGTAGACACTCAAACATGGGTCCATATATTTTAAGAGAAAATTTGATTTATTATTACGAAAAGTGTGGTGATTTGACTATTTTTTGAAATCCGAGCTTCTCATATAAACTAAATTGCAAAAATTAATAAGAAATACAAAATTTTACACTTAGTGGATTTGTATTTGGATACACAAATAGTTATTTAAAAACTATTTTATCACTTATGAAATTATTTGAAGAACCGAAATGTTATTTGAAAACTAATATAGACAATGCTTTAAAAGATAATTTTGTTTGTTTCTATCAATTTTCCTAATTTTAATCATATAAAGAGGTCGAATTTTAAAAACAGTTAAATTATAATGCTTTTTATAATAAAAAAATCAAACTCAAATGGGTTCTCCTATATTTTTTAAAACACATGGAGGTTTGGTAAAAAGAATTATGAAACAAAAGGTTACTTTATGACATTTTGTTATAATAATTATTGTATTTAGATATTTGCACTTATTTTTAGCAAGAGTGTTTGGCATTTTTAGGTGTTTTTTCTGTAATTTGAACTTACACAGTGGAGAATTTTTGTCACAAAATTTAATTTGCGAGTTATATTGATTGTATTTATTAGAAAACGCCATGTTAATAATAATAATAATAATAATAATAATAATAATAATAAAAGAACAAAATCGAGGTTTATGTATAATAATAATAATAATAATAATAAAAGAACAAAATCTATTGGAGGTTCATGTATTTTATATCCTTCTTAACTATAGCTAGTTAGAATTACTAACTTTAACTTGAAATGATTACTTATCTTATTCTTAGAAGAAGGAAAGTGAACAAATGGGTTCCATATAATAAGTCTCTGAATTATGTATATATTAATACTTCTTTGGGTTCCATATATTAATCATTGTTTCACACAAGTACAAATACGTTTTATTTTAACATATCTTTTTTTTTTTGAAAGGTATTTTAACATATCTGTATATAGTGAAGTTGCTAAGTTTTTGAGATTTTTATTTAAACATAATAAATTCATTATTTAAAACATAATATTGTTAAATCTGTAACAGGGATGCTTATACTTCGATAGTTTTTTTTTTTTTTTTCCCAGAAGAATCACTATTTGAGTTTTTCCTTCTATAAATACATTTAAATTGCTCTTGTATACTCGTAATTAACTTTCTTGCTATCCATTTTATGGCACTAGGTACATTTGTACAAGTTGTACAAAATTTCATATAGATATGTTTGTCTAAATTGCGCACAGATCGTAATTTTGAAGTTTTATAAATAGGAACTATTTATAATTAAAAATAATAATAAAATCAACAACAACTAAACGTGGAGTGGTGCATGTATATATGGACAGATTTTCGACGTACAAGGACAGCATGTGTAATTCAATCAAACTAATAAATGCCTTTAATTTTCTTTTCTTCTTTAATTTTATCATGCCCTTAATTCTCTCTCTTATTTTTTATTTTCACTTCAAAGAAAAGTGTAAACATTGATACAATACAATCAAGTGGGGTTAGTGTAGATAAGACCCCCTACGGCTAAGACTAATAGAGTATCCTATATTGTGGCCATTAATTCCAATGGGAAATCAATACTAATCTTCGTATTCTTTCCTATCCGACAACATATCTTTTCATGCTATTATTTTAGCCCATAAAGAAATTATTAATTTGTTCGAAATTTCACTTTCACTAATCACTTTTTTTCTTAATGATCACAACTACTATACAGAGAATTCGAAATGAGAGGACTGAAAACCGAGCGTGCTTAATTAAATGTTCTCATAACTAGCGGAGATTAGAAGTTTATAATTGAATGGTGAACACATAAATGATCCTTACAAGTTGGTCTACATGTGGAAATGGTCGGTTTGGGATTCGAGTCTAATTTTCTCTTTCCGCTTCTCGTAAGATTGGGTTATATATAGTAATGGTTTCTAAATTATACTTATTAAATTACTTTGTCTCTCGAATTTTCAACTTATATAGTAATAGTCCATAAATTATGCAATTGTTACTGCAATAGCTCCTTTATCACAAGCTGTTAGTTTTTTTAACAGAAAATAATCATAGACAAAGCGTAGAATTAGACATTATTTACTTTTTTGAGTTAGAATCTCTTTTTAGCTATAATTACTAAATTGTGCATTTTGCACATGATTCATTTCTATTAAAAATTTAATAGTTTGTGGGAAATAAAAAGATCATTGCTGCAGTAACTGCATAAGTCTTGGTAGTCTACAATGTAAGTTCAAATTTTCAGAATCTCATTCTTGACCAAAGTTACCCGTATGCTCTCTAATGACTTATCTCTATTAAATATTTAATGGTTTGTGACAAAATGATCATTCTTCCAACAGTTTCATAATTCAAAGACTATTACTATGTAAGTTAAAAATTTAAGGGACAAATTGGTACAACAGGTATAATTCAGAGGTAATTAATATCATTAACCCAATAAGACTCCACAGCTAGCTGCTAGCCCTTTCATATAAAAGCCACGTCCAAGGAAGGAGAAATGGATATGAGTAGGACTAGTTTGGGAATTTTTTTTAAAATGATATTTTTATAGTAAATAGCAATAGCTTCTAAAAAAGCTCTTGATTATTGGTCAAAGCATCCTTGACTATAAATATCAAGAAGTCTTGACTGTAAATCAAAATGTTCTTGACATTTCTAAAATTTAATTTTCAAAAACATTTACAAAAAAAAAAAAGAAAAATCACTTATGGCCCAAACTAAGTCCTACCCATCTCATTTTCTTAAAAGGAAAAGCTTAGTCCATTCAAGGTGGGCTCAAGACAACCCAAAAATAGTGAAAATTAGGTCTTGTACGGCATTTAGAAAAAAAAAATGAAAAATATGAATGGACTGTGTTTTTTACATCTGGTACGATTTTTATTAGAAAAATATCATTTTTAAAATAGTAATTAGTTTCTAGAAATTGATAACTAGTAACCAAAAGTATTTATAACTGATAACCGATAACTAATTTTCAGAAACTGGTAACTAGTTCCATTTTAAAAATGGTATTTTTCCCCAAAAAAAAATTTAAAAAGTGAAATTTTTCTAATAAAATTCGTACAGATATTGGAAAAAAAAAAAGCCTTGACATCTGTATTTTTGTAATTCTTTTGTGTTTTTATAAGTAAAAGTGTTAAAAACCCCCTAAAAATATAGCATGTCTGGCCCATTAACTTATAGGAATTGAGAGGAGGCTCTTGGGCAATATATTAGTTTCACTTATCTGATTTCAGATTTATTCAGTATAAGAACTCGTATATATTAGTATAAACTGAGTTACTCAAATCTGAATTTCTGATATAAACGGCGTTTTTATAAAAATAAAGACTTTTATAGCAAAATGGCTAAGGTTATTAGTTCCAAATGCATATATATATATATATATATATATATATATATATATATATATATATATCAATTTTACTATATTAGATATATCATACATACCCAGTATAAGAACTGATTTGCATTAAAATAAAACCGATTTACTGATATGAATATATTTATTGTCTTATATGTACTTGGTATTAAAATTAACAAAATCATATAAAACTGATTTACTGATAAGATATTTTTACTGTCTTGTATACTCGTTTGGCACGCATGATTGGATTAGATTGGATTAGAATATTAAATGAGATTGGATTGGATTGGATTGAATAGTGTTATTTAGTACTATACTGTGTTTGGTGCAACACAGGACTAAAACAAAGTAAATAAAACATTTTTTTTTTCATGTAGTTCTAATTATATTTTATTTATAAATAAATAAATAAATATTTCCAAAACTAGTAAAGATAAATTCAAATGATGATTAAATAAAATAATATGATTTCAATTTATTTATAAAAAATAGGTATATAAAAATAAAATATATTTTTTAGTTAAAAAATAAAAATTATAATTTAATTAATATTTATATATTTATATTAGTTAAAAAAATTATTAAAAAAAAAAACATGTCCCTTAAGCTTAGGACTAAATTAACCCAATCTCGTTGGGATAATTTAGTCTCATAGGAAGGAGACTAAAAGGAGGACCGGACTCTTTTGTCTAATCCCCCTTTGAGCTCAAACATAGGACTGGACAAAGTTCCAAGACTTAATTCGACCCACCAAATAGGGCCTTGGTATAAAAATTAATAAAATTGGTCATGTTGCTATAAAGATGAAAACATGGAGATAAGTGTAAAAACAAAGGCCATTTATTATATGCTCAAGCGTGGGAGATGGGCATTTTTTTGCCAAAAATGAAAGAAGAAGAAACTGTTGGTCACGAATTTGAAAATTGAAAATGAATTCTTTCCATGCTAAAGAACAAATAGAGATTGAATATAGTTACCAATAAGCTCAGAATGCAAGAAACAAAGTAATTTATAAATATAACTAATTAAAATCTTAAATTCAGTTGTAAACCTTTATAATTTATAGAGCATTTTTCACCTTTTCCTTTTCCTTTTCATTTAATATACAAATAATGATCTTATTTTTTCTTCTTTTCCTTGTGAATAAAAGAATCATAAGGAGTAGTCACATATTTAGTTTGATTGACAACTACAACTGCCTCCAATATTAAGGTATAGAGTTTAATTTTTCCTACCCAAAATCGAAAAAAAAAAAAAATATATATATATATATATATATAAGGGTACGTAGAAAATAGTGTAGCCAAATATTCTCAAATATATAAATGTTGTACCTGGTGCGTGATATATGAAATTTTCACGAAGTAGATCATTGCCTTATATATACTCATTACTCAATCAACGGAGTAAAAACGTTTCAAACCCACAATAACGTGTACAAAGTGTACGTCTCCATCTTTGAGATCGTTTTTAAAACTCGTTGGTTTACTACTAGAGAATACTAGTCTGCCTGCGAAGTATTGAGTATATACATATATCATATATTTAGGGATATCTGCAAAAAAATACTCTGAAGTTTGGGTGTTCTGCAATTTAAACCCTAAAATTTGGACTCTACAAAATAATACTATGAGATTAAGAATTTTTAAAAATTAATACCCTAGATAAATTTTTTGACCAATTTTAGGAACGAACTATAATATCTTTTCTTAAAACTAGATTAATCCATATTATTCATCTTAATTTTGAGGATATTATTGTATTTTATCAGTTAAAATTATTCAAAAGGTCAATACATGGTATTAATTTTCAGAAATTCTTATTCTCAGAATATTATTTTATAGAATCCAAACTTTAAGTTTTAAATTACAGAACATCTAAATTTCAGTGTTTCTTTTTTTTTTTTTTTCAGCTATCCCCGTATATTTATTATTATTCTTAGTTAATTAGGCCCAAGACAGAACACAAGAGTCCATGCATGCGAACCAACCATGTTGTGGAATGGCGACAAAGCTAAACCTAAATTTGATTGGTAGATGAAAAGGCCATAAAAATTTGTATAACTCCAAGGCCATTCCCATAGCTCAAAGTAAGGACTACAGTATCTCCTCCAATAAACCTTCTTATATGTTTGGAAAGGTACAAATAAAAGTGGCTTTTGTCAGACTAAAGCAAAAAAACCATGGCAGTTTTGGTCATCCTCTTCTTGGATATATTATGCAAATTTCTGTCACTGCATAGATTTCAGCTCTTGTTTAAATCAATACAACAATTGTGTCAATTTAACTGCAAGGCCAAAAAAAAAAGAAAACCATTGTGTCAGTGAATCTCTCTAAATTAATGCACGTCAAGTGTTTTTGATGCAAGATGTTAATTTGTGCCCACTAAAAATTATCTAAAATTAAGACAAGGTAGACATGTTTCTAGTTTTTATTATATCCTATAAAGGATCATTGTTCATATATACTCATTATCTATATGAAGAATATTTAAATGAAATAACCAAAAACCAAAAAGGAATTTCGTTGTTTCTTATAGACATCATGCTATCATTCTCGAAACACTTTCACACTTTGATATTGGTTCCAAATAGTATTTGAGCATATATATATATATATATATGGGAACCAATCTAATAGGTATTTTTTTTTTTTTACCTATGCATAGGTATCAATTTAGTCAATGAAAATTTTTCATGCACATTTTTTTATTACAAAAAATAGGAGAGAGAAATAATATTAATGATGCACATCTTTTCATGCACTTCATTATAACCGTTGGATCACTATTAGATGATGATCCAACGACTAAAAAAAAAAATACCTACACATAGGTTAAAAAAAAAAAAAACATACTAGATTGACAATCATGTATATATATATGAATATATATTTAGAGAGTCTTAACTAAGAAATTGGAATTTTAAGTTAATGATTATATTTGTGTCCGCATACAGCCATACTTCCAAAGCTGTATATTATTATCTCATGTTTTCGCACAACTTTGTGTGAAACCAAAGTACGGATATGCATGACCAATTATTATTATTATTATTTGGTAATAAATTTGCAACTAGAACAAATTTTTTTTTTCAAAAAAAAAAGAAAGAAAATGTCAGTATGCAACGAATCAAACACAACCAAACAATTGTGACAGCATCTTATAATTATCATCTTATATTTTTTTTTACTCACTTAGGGAGGAGGGATTATTATTATGATTATTATTTTTTTTGTGTTTGAAAAATAGGGAGTAGGGATTTGAACCTAGGTTCTTTATATTAAGATGAGTTTTGTAAGCAATCACACCGGCGAAAAAAAAGAACACTAATCAACTTAGAAATGAGAACAATGTTGATTTTACTAATAAATTTGAAGACCGTACTTAATTAAGTTGGAAAAAGAATGGAATTATTCACAGTGATTAAAATTAATATTACAATGTAAGTCTCAATATACTATATCACTCAAAATCGAATTTTGAATACACAAATTTATGCTAATATCATGATTAATAATTGGTATATCCTATATCTTCTGCTAACAATTTAATCCAAAATAATATTAAAAAGAAAATGTATAGAATAGTACAGTTGGGGAGGAGGGTGGGGAATCCCCTTTTTTTTTTTTTTGACGAAAGGGTGGGGAATCCTGCAAAGTGGAGTTTAGATCACGCGGTAGTTTGTTAGAGTTCTCACATGATCCACGAATCTCCAGCTTGCCCTTTTCAACGATTGAGACGACTCCCTTTCTTTAATCATCTTTCTCCTTTTCCCCCTTTTACCCCTTTCCTTCTCCTATATTCACATCTACATCCTTCTCTTAATACCATGTACTATACACATGATTATGTATTTATTGGTCTATAGGTTTATAAAACAAATTAATGCTTCTTGATAGGATTAGTTCCAAAGAAAAAGGCAAGTATATATATATATATATATGCCAATGGAATAATTGGGAAGAATATTTATACCAAATTAACAAAACCGGCTTTTGTTGAGCAATAAGATAAGTTAGCATATGAATAAGCACACTAGATTCGCGTTGGCTTTTGGTATATAAAGATTCATTATGTTCTAATAAAAACTAATTTTAATGCCTCAAAAGTCGTACAAACTTTAGTTTGGCCTTCAATCATGTTACGGTCAACAAAAGTTGTCACTCTCGTAATCAACATATCGCTATGTTTAATTCCTTAACCAATTATTATTTTTTATTTCTTTTTACTCAATTTGCACAATTAATTACTTTTTTAATTAACTAAAAACACTATTGAACAGTCTCTTCAGGAAACACCACACTGAGTTGAAAACATCCCTTCTTGAGCATTTGAACTTGTCATTTGTCATGTTCCTAAAAGGTAAGGCCCCCACCCTCATTAAATAAAATTTTAGCTTAATAAAGACATGGACTTTCCTGATATAGTTACCCATTTGGTCCAAACTTCGATTATCTTGATTCGAAACTTAAAACAGTTACCCATTTGGTCCAAACTTTGATTACCCCGATTCCAAAATTAAACACACTCTCTAAGTAAGCGACAAATGAAAGGAAGGGTATTTTCGTCCAAATAAAAAAAGACATCCAAAGATAAATATGAACCCTCATGTGTCTATGTGACGGTTCTTCATTCTTGGGTTCTCTTCTCTCTCTATCGTCTTCTTCCTCCAAAAACAACACTACCACAGCTCTGTACCTTTCTCCTCCATTTCTTTTGTGTGTGTGTATATATATATATATATATGTACACACATATATTATATACATAGTCTAAATTTTTTATTTTAAAAAAAAAATGGCAAAACCGTATAATGAGCGAAATACTCCGGCACCTCACGGCCTAACCTCGGAGGAATACTCGGAGCTGGAGTCTCTCATTTCCACGTACCACAACTTCGAATCGTCGCCGAACACGTGTACGTCGGTGATCACTCAGCGTATCGAGGCGCCAGCGAGCGCGGTGTGGGCCCTGGTACGGCGTTTTGACAACCCTCAGAGGTACAAGCACTTCATCAAGAGCTGTAGCATGAGTGGTGACGGCGGTGTTGGGAGCATGAGGGAGGTCACGGTCGTGTCCGGCCTCCCGGCTTCGACGAGTGTCGAGAGGCTCGAGATTCTAGACGATGAAAACCACGTGCTGAGCTTTAGGGTTGTTGGGGGCGAGCACCGCCTCAACAACTACCGGTCTGTGACTTCGGTTAACGAGTTTCGGAACAAGCACGGTTGTGACAAGGCGTACACAGTCGTGATGGAGTCGTACATAGTCGACATACCCGAGGGCAACACGACTGAGGACACGAAGATGTTCGTTGACACGGTCGTGAAGTTGAACCTTCAGAAGCTCGCAGTCGTGGCCCTAGCATCTTTGCATGGCCACGAATAGTCCCAACGGTGCATTTTGAAATTTTATATGTAGGGTGGTGGGCCCGGGTTTATTATCATGGTAAATATCACTACTAGTACATCCATATCCTTGGTTTGAATTTTTTCGGTGGTGATGGTATTGTGGGAGTTGGATTTTGTTATTCTAGCTTCTTTGTTTTTCTATATATTTTGTTTTTGTATATTTTATTTTGGGTTGCTTGTAGGATTTTATTATTATTTGCTATTATTTAAAGAAATATTATTGGTTTCTCTCGAATAAATGATAGGGAAGTTTACCAGATTTGCAAAAATTTAATGTATTTGCTGTACTTGGGTTTCTTATTGTTGAAGGGATTACCCAATGAGGGTATAACTACTAACTAATCTATTATATATATGTCTATATATAATACAAAATTGTAATAATTAAATCTCAGAAAATCCAAAATTTCAAACTTTTATTATATCGTACTGCATGTTATTTTTTATAGGCAGGGCTCCAATGGTAATATTAAAAATCATATTAATGTGTGCATTGGTTTATATATAGATATATATATATAAATATTTTAATAACTAAACCTAAAAGTACACTTCCTGTTTTCAGTCGTTGCAGCTATAACTCTTGTTTGAATTAATGTGTTTTAAATTCTCATTTACTTTTTTCAGCTGACACTCGGAGATTCCTTATAGTTATTTATCATTAATTTCACCAAATACTAACATTAATTGTAATGGATTATTGCATCAAGTTAATTATTTATTTCCTATGGGAGGGAATTGCTTTACAACGATCTTCACAAACTAATAAGCAGCCTATAATTACATTTTCTATTTACAAAAAAATGTTCATATTTTCATTTATAAATACATTAATAACGAAAGAAAGAAAATAGCTTTCCTGCACTCCAATATGATAATAGCATGATGATATTTCAATGTGAAATAATCGAAATATAAACTATGTTTGCCCTTATGTACGGTACTGATCATATAAGAAGAGAGTAATAAGCGATCAGAAAGAGAGAAAGTACAGTAGGTATATAGTTTGGTGTAACATCTTTACGTGTGGCTCAAATGTCAACCCTTAATTCAACGGCAAGGACTACAAAGGAGATTTTATGTATTTATTTATTTTATTTGAGATGACTTGTGAGCAACCTAGCATGTGAAGACCTCATCAAAAACTTTCTTTAGTACATAAGCTATTTTAAATTTTGACCACTAATTGCACTTCACTTTTTCGCAATCCATTGTTACTCTCTTTGGTTTAATTGTTAAAGATTGATATGGACTTTCTGAATTACTCGAATATAAAGATATATATATTTATATATATATACACGTACATATTTATCGTGATGTCCTTTTTCATAAATTTTAGGGGTATTATGAATTTTTGACCCTCATTTAAAGTATGTGATGAAAAAAATAGACAAATTATAAATCAAATACAAAATTAGGATTTTCATTTAATAAAATTTTAAAATTACCCCCAATCCAATCGCGGTCAAAATTTTTGACCATATCAAAAAAGATAAAAGTAAAAGAGACAACATCAAGAAAGCGGCTGACTATGTTTGACCAGTGGCTCGATCCTAGTCGAAAATTTTTGATCGGTGACTTGACCTCGGTCGAAATTTTCCGACCGTTTGGTGAAAATCGGTCAAAATGGCCAGGAATAATGGCAGAATAAGTTCGACCATGATCCAAATTTTTTGATTCTATAGTTGAGTAGAGACGCCACCAGGTTGGGGATCGAGATCGAGAGTAATAGTGGGGTTCTGCAAATAGTGATGATGGTAAAAGTAGTTTATTGTGTATCCAAATAATTTTACATGTATGACGTCATGACAATATGGGTTAGTTTTGAAAATACTTATTATGAGTGAGTCATTTTTCTGTCATGAGGGACTTGGTTGACCCCTAAGTGTAAATTTGTCTGAATTGTTTTACTCGCACGGTTTGAATTTCAACATACTAAATATAGATATCTATTTATAAAGAACGTGGTAATGATAATCTATATTTATTTTATTATTTTGAAGAAAAAGAAAAGATGAAGAAAGGACTAATATTTTTTTTATGTGAAAAATGACATTTTTTTTGGGAGAAGAATTAAGGAGAGGATATTCCATTGATGATATAATTTTTTTTTTTAAAAAAAAGAGCAGAATAAATCCTACGCCTACAATGAGGTTTATCATTTTTGCGATAAAATAATTATATCAGTTTCGGCAAAAAAATTTACAAATTTAGAGGAGTACCCAAAAAATGAGCTACAAAAAAATTGAAAATTAAAAAAAAAAAATGGGGGTCAACAAGTCACTTAGTGTTGATCACCTGAGAGGTGTCAAGTGACTTTGTCACACACTTAGTACAAGTGTGATCCACCAGTTATTGTGAGGCTACTGAGTCAGTTGGTGGGTGACTCGGTCACACACTTAGTTGAGTCACCGACAAGGTGACTATGAGTTGGTCACTGACCCACCAATAAGTGACCGTGTCTGAACACCACCACGTCATAATGGCACATATTTATCTTCTCTGTGTGAAAAACTCCAATTTCTAACCCTAATACTAACTTTCATTTCATCTGTCGTGAGAGTTTTTATGCTAAAGCTCTCTTTGTCGTCTCCTCTTTCTCCTCTTAGATTGAGAAGAGGTTCCATATGATGTGGATCATTGGGTGATTGGAGAGGATTTATACATGGTGATACTTATAGCATAGGCTATAATGATCGCTGTGTAGCAATCAGTATTAGTCAAGAGGTAATTAGGGGTGAGGTAACAGTTGAATGTTGAAACTAGGTACTTTGCAAGGATTTTCGTGTTGTTGCTAGTGTGGATGTTGTTAAAGATGACTACAGTCATGGCAAGGACCACTTTTCTGACAGTTATGATTAAGCAAAACTACAATATATATATATATATATATATATATATGCTATATTTGGTAGGAGGAAAAAGAGAGATGAAAGAAATAATAGGAGAAAAAATGGGAGAATAGGTTATTTGGTACGAATAAAAAAGGAAAAGGAAGAGAAAAAATGAAAGGGAAAAAAAGGAGTTGGGGCCTATAAATATTTTCCCTCCAAATTGGAGAGTTAAAGAGGAAAAAAAAGATATGGTCAATGAAAGAGTTCAATTTATCAAAGGGTTGTTAACAGTAATGCCCCCTAAACTATTGCCTGAGTACTTCTTTGCCCCATAAATTTCAAACTTATATATTAACGTTCCCCGAACTTTTAATATATTTCAAAAATAGTTTCAAACTAAACTTCTATCATTTTTAAATGGAACTTAGTTACTTATTGACCATGTGATGATTGATGAGTGAACAAAGGGTTCAATGGTCATTTCATTTTCTAGGGTTGAAAATTTATCTTTTTATACGCTCTAAGTCTCAGTTGCTCGTTATTTAAAAAAATGCCACAACTGATGATGTTTCACTCAACGAAATCAAAGCAATATTTCTTTGTGGAAATGAAGAGTAAAAGTCAAGTATAGACCCCAAGATTTGATGTCAGGCTTCATACGGTATGGACAAACAAGCTACCTTATTTCTGTTGCTGATGGGGATTGGACCAATGTTGATTCTGTATAAATTATTCTTAAATAATTTGAATTTTATTTGAAAATAGTGTGAGCATTTGTATTTGTCTATTTTCTAGTTGCTATCACTATATGGGTAATAAATAATACATTTTAGGTATTTGTCTTTTTGTTACTATGCATTTAATTTAGGTAGTTGATTGGGATAGTGATTTTGAAGATACCATTAGTGAAGAAAGCTCAAGTTCTTCTAGAAGCCAATGATTCGCAAATGTTCGGTGTAATTGCGGTTTAATTCCCCAGCTGCAAACCTCTTGGAAGGAGAAAAACCTAAGTCGTCGATTATGGAGTTGTAGAAATTCTAGGGTAAAGTATAAGTTTTCATATTTGTTTTTGATTGTTTAGTTTTTATTTATTAGTGGACTGTGTTTTTATGAGGATGAAGATTTCCTTATTTCTTTATTTTTTTCATAGTGTAGAAAGAAGGAGATAGATGTTGTGACTTCTTTAATTGGTATGACCCTCCTATTTGTGCTCGTTCCAGCAAAGTTATACCTAGATTGTTGAAGAAGGTGAACCAAATGTAGGAAGAGAATGAGAAGATGAAATCAGAAATTTAAAAATTTTATGAAAGTAACAAAATGTTGAAAGACAAAAAATATATATATATATATATAAGGAAAATATCAAGTCCTTACAGGATCAAAGAGAGAAAGAAGGGAAATGATTATTAATTCTAGTTATATTTTCTTTAGTGCTAATTTTATTGTATTTTGTATAATGTTTGTGTCTAGTTGAATCCGTGACCTTAGGGGCTGATTAATGCTAATCATTTTTGGCCCCTTTTTTTAATAATGAATAAATATATTTTTTTAAAGAATAATATTAATTTCTCACAAAATAAAAAATATTTTTATTTAAACTAATTATAAAATTCTCAAAACACTCTTAGGTCGTATATAGTTTTATGTGTTATTTTCTGAAATCATATACTTCTTTAGGTCGTATATAGTTTTATATGTTATTTTCTGAAATGATGTACTTCTTTAGGTCGTTTACAGTTTCATGTATTATTTTTTAGAATTGTGTACTTCTTTAGGTCGTATACGATTTTATGTCTAATTTTTTAGAATCGAGTGAAGGACCCACAGGTCTGAAAATGAAATGACCATTGCACCCTTTATTCATTCATCACATGGTCAACATGTTACTAAGTTCCGTTTGAAAATTGATGGAAGTTTAGTTTGGGATTATTTTTGAAATATATTAAAAGTTCGGGACCGTTAATATGTAAGTTCGAAATTTAGGAGTAAAGTGGTATTCATGCAATAGTTCAAGGGGCATTATTGTTAACAATCCTTTATCAAATTTTCCTTACATATACTAATTTGTAAAATCATAATATAGATAGTAAAATAGTCATTTTAAAAAAAAAGAAGTTTTCTTTCTTATTTACATACCAAACTAATATAGAGGACAGATACTTTTTCTTCCATTTTACATATTTTCTATCCCTCATATTTTTTATTCCTTCCCATTTTTTTTTCCTTTCTACCAAATATAGCCTTAGAGAGTGATATATATATATATATATATATATATATATAATTTGTTAATTGGGAGATAAGAAGAGCTGTTGAGCTTAGTAGTATAAAATATCGTAAAAATTAAATTATTCAGAATTTTTATGTGGTTATTTAATACAAAAACTTCCTGAAGTCTAACTAATTTATTAAAATTAATCCTAAACTTATTTTGTCGGAGCGAAACCCCTTGATATTAAAGAATATTAATTCTGTCACACCTATTCATAGTGGAAGCTTCATATAGTGTGAAATCCAAGGGCATAATATGTATTGAGAAAATAAGGGAATGAAAATATGTGTTATTATCTTCAGAATAGTTAGGTACAATTTATATAGACATTCCAGGAAGACTAACTCAAGTGTTTATTATAGTTGTCCACTAATAAAGAAAAAAACTATCCACTAACTAATAAATAAACAAAAATCAGCCACTATAAATCCTAATCTAACAAAGCACTAATAAAAGGTGTATCTAATAAGCACCATCTAATAAAACATTATTAAAAGATGTACATATTTAGTTGTAATCCAACACTCCTCCTCAAGTTGGAGAATAGATATCTTCCATTTCTAGCTTGGAAATAATTCCCTGAAAAGTAATATTTTTGAGCCCTTGGTTATAATATCTGCCAGTTGATTCCCTGAGGGTACGTAGGATATACAGATTAACTTGTCTTCTAACTTCTCCTTGATGAAGTGTCTGTCAATCTCAATATACTTTATTCTATCATTTTTCACTAGATTATGCGCAATGTTAATTGCTGATTTATTATCACAATATAGCTTCATAGGACCTTCATACTTTATTCTCAAATGATCTTTAACCATAAAAATTTACACACCCCTTGTCACTATATTGCCCTAAATTCTGGTATAGCACTAGACCTTGCCACCACATTCTATTTTTTACTCCTTCATGCTACTAAATTTCTACCAAGAAAAGTGTAGAAACCTGTCATTGACCTTCTATCCACCACTGAACTAGTATAATCGGCATCTAAATAAGCTTCCAGCGTGAGTTATTATTTCTCTTGAATAGAATTCCCTTTCCTGGACTGCCTTTTCAAATAATGAAGCACACAATAAGTAGATTGAAGATGTATCTCCCTCAGATCACGTATGAACTAACTAATAATGCTTACTAAGTAAGCTATATCAGGTCGTGTATGAGCAAGATAGATCAGTTTTCCAACCAATCTCAGATAAGCCTTCTTATTTATAGCCGGTTCTTCTTTTGCTTCTCCCAATTTCTGGTCTGGCTTAATTAGTGTAGCTACAAGTTTACAACTAAGTTTTCATATTTCCTTCAAGAGGTCTGTTATATTTTTTGCTACGAGATAAAAATTTCCTGGTTTGAATATGAGACTTCAATTCTAAGGAAGTACTTTAATCTTCCAAGCTCTTTAATTTCATACTCTTTGATCAAACACTGCTTCAAGTCTTATTTTTCCTTCTTGTCATTCCCAGTAACAATGATATCATCAACATATACCAAGAGAGTTGTAACTCTCCCTGAGACCAAATGTTTGATAAAAAGAGTATGAGCTCAATGACTCTACTATACCTTGATGCTTTCATTACTCTGGCAAATCTTCGAAATTAAGCTCTGGGTGATTATTTCAGCTCATATAGTGCATTTCTCAATCTACACACCTTATTAGTTATCTTTTCTTCTTCAAATCCTGGAGGAATATTCATGTAAATTTCCTCTTCTAGTTTATCATGCAAGAAGGCATTTTTTACATCATACTGATAAAGTTGCCAATTAAAATGAGCTGTCAAAGATAACAAAATTTTTACATTATTCATTTTGGTCACGAGAGCAAATGTTTCTTGGTAATCAACTCCATATGTCTGAGTATAGCCCTTAGTAACCAATCTCGCCTTATATCTTTCGAGAGAGTCATTAGCCTTGTATTTCAAAATAAAAACCCATTTGCAACCCACTAAATTCTTCCCTTTTGGCTTATCAGCAATCTTCCATGTCTTATTCTTTTCCATAGCATCCATTTCTTCTCTCATAGTATTCCTCCATTCGCTTTTTGATAAGGCCTTAGATAAAGTATTTGAAATAGAGATAATATTCAGACTCACAATGAAATTTTTATGGTTTGATGACAAATATTTAAGTGACACATAATGGGATAAAGGATAAAAAGGCTATTTTGTGCATTCTCTAGTGCCTTTTCTAACTGTAATAGGAAGGTCTAGATCTCTAGTTTCTATTTCAACAAATTGTACAGGTGAAGTTGGATCAGAATTTACCTTGACTTTAGTAACAGGGCTCAGGAAGTCATTTTGGACTTATGTCAAGTCTTGAATGCCTATTTTTCTTGAGTACACTTGTGTAAATCTCTTTCAGTCATAAGGACAAGTAGATGCTAGAATGGCTAGGCCAAAAATAGTGATTGAAGTTGACACTGGCTCTGGGATGGATTTAGAATTAGTAGGAGTAGGAATAGAGACCGACTTTATGGGGATTTGATCATTTTGCTGATGATTAGAAGAAGATGAAATCATGGGTAAGTCAAGAGTTTCAAGAGATTCAAAGAAACAGTTTTTATCTTCCACAATATTCTCCCCCTGAAGATAAGACTGGGTGAACTATGGTTTGTTTTCAGCAAAGATAACATATGAGAAATATATAGTTTTCTTGAAGGAGGGTGATAGCACTTGTACCCTTTTTGTGTAGGTGAATACCCAAGAAACACACATTTAATTCGTTTGGGGTCTAATTTTTCTCTATTTTGGCTATAGACACGGACAAATGAGATACACCCGAAAATCTTTGGTATAAGGCCATTTGATATTTTGACATGTGGGTAGAATTTGGCCAGGGTTTCTATTGGAGTTTTGAAATTTAGTGTTTGTGAGGGTAGTCAATTTAAAATGTGAGTATTTATAAGAACCACTTCTCTCCAATACTTTTTAATAACATTCCCTTGATGTAGTATTGAGTAAATGGTTATTTTTTCTCTCAGATATCTCTTTTTGTTGTGATGTGGATACGCAAGATGATTCATATATAATACCTTCTTTTTGGAAGTAAGGTGACAAATCTGATTAAAATAATCCACTGCATTGTCAGACCTAAAATGTTTTATTTCTATCCCAAATAAGTTTTGAATCATAGAGTGAAAGTTAGGAACAATACTACTGACATCGGATTTTAGTTTTATCAAGAATATCCATGTAACCCTAGTGCAATCATCAATTAGAGACATAAACCAATGAAACCTCGAAATATATGGAATTATGGACGATCCCCAAATATCACTATGAATCAACTCAAAAGTGTAAGAGCATCGGTTGTTGCTAATTGGGAAGGATATACAAGTATGTTTAGCAAACTCATAAACATCACAATGAAAGTTTGTAATATCTAATCCTTTAAATAACGAAGGAAACATGAATTTTAAGACTCCGAAGGAAAGATGACCAAAACAAAAATGGTGAAGCCAAATGGTATCTTTATTACAAGAACTAAGAAAGGATAATGACACTTTATTTTTTTTACTGTATTTGAAGTACTATGTGTTTCAAGATAGTACAGGCCATTCATTTCCTCAGCAACTCCAATTTTCTTCCTCGAACTTTGCTTCTGAAAGATACAACAAGAAGGATGAAAGATAATAATGCATTTTAGGTCATCTGTGAGTTTTTTAATTGAAACTAGATTAGCTGACAATTTTTATACACGAAGGACATTTTTAAGAATGAGAGAAAGCATTACATAGATATCTCGTAATCCAGTAATTGTAGAAAGAGAACTATTTGCTACAATGATTTTTCTACTACTAGGACGCAGAGTATATGTGCTGAAATATCGTGAAGTGTGAGTCATGTGATCGATGGCTCCTAAGTCGATTATCCAATTGTTGGATAAACACTCTTCCGAAACATATAAGCCGAAAAAAAGTGAAAACTTACCTGAGTGCGGCAATGAACATGCACCATAGCCATGTAATCTGTAGCTGGTTCGCACATTCCGTAGGTCTCTCGTCATTTGGTTCGTGTTAACTTCATTTGTTTGAATAGAGCTAGTTGTGGCTTTTGTTATGGACATAGTGGGTGAGGAGATTACAACAACAAAAAGGCATCAAAGACAGGAAAATAGGGACATAAACAGAAGGAACACGTAGCAATAAAAGCAAAAATAAAAATAGAGAGTAGTAGAACAGATCACAATAATGAAGGCTACGATCAAGTCTTACCGCAACGATGAAGGTTGCAAAAAAAATCCTGACCCAGAATAGAACCTAAGGTTTAGATGATTTATAGGAGGAAAAAAAGGAATGAAAAGATTTGAGGATCTAGGCTGAAAAGGAAAAAAAGAAAATTTGAAAAATCTGAACTAGAGAATACTGGCAGTCACAGTTCAGAAATAAAACTCCAATTTAGGCCTCTTAGTAACTTGGACAGAAAAAAAATAGTAACAAAATAGTTTTGGAGAGCCACAAAATTTCTTCTGTTGACTATGTGTAGCGAGCATTCTTTTTCTTATTTTTTTCTATTGCCTCAGTAGTTTCTTTGACTAACTCTGGGCCGAGATACTTCCTTTCTCCCATTTCATCCTAATGGATAGGAGATCGACATTTTCTACCATATAATATTTCATATAGAGCTACACTAATTGTTGCATGATAACTATTATTATAAGCGAACTCAATCAATGGCAGGAATTTACACCACAATACTTAGAAATCTAGAACACATGCCCTTAACATATCCTCCAAAATCTGAATTATTCTTTCAGTTTGTCCATCTGTTGGAGGGTGAAAATTTGTACTAAACTTTAATCTGGTTCTATGGCCTTCTGCAAACTTTCTCAAAACTTTGAAGTGAATTGCGGATGGACAACAACAAAATAACTTTGGACATGCAGATTCTTTTGGGTAATGTAGTTATACACAAGGTTGTTTATACGATCATGAAGGAAGGCTGAAATAGAAGAAAAAATACAACAGTGAAGGCTGAAAAAAAAAAGCTTTATTTTGTTTCTAAAAAACAAAGTACTTTTATTCAGCAATAAAGGCTAAAAAGAAAATGGTTCCAAAGAGCTTGAGGTAGGTGTAGAAAGTAGGAAACAAACAAGGATAGAAATGGGAGGAATAAAAGGACATGAAATGATAGGATAAGTTACAGTAATGAAGGATTCGATGATAACACTACTCCAGTAATGAAGGTTGCCGAAAAAGGTGATGAGAAAATAGCCTAAAGCTTTGATACCATGTTGAGAAAATAAGGAAATAAAAATATGTGTTACCATGTTCAGAATAGTTCGATACAATTTATATAAACATTCTAAGAAAACTAACTTAAGTGCTCATTACACCTGTTCATTAATAAAGAAAAAGACTATCCACTATCTAATAAAGAAAAAAAGATCAGCCGCTATAAATCCTAACCCAATAAAGCACTAATAAAAGGTGTACCTAATAAGCACTACTTAATAAAACATTATTAAAAAATGTACATATTCAACTATAATCCAACAACATGTATTTTAAATGGTTTCATCTAGAACTTCTCTAATTCTATAAGAAGCTTATAGCAAAGAAAAAGGGTTTTGACGGTTTTCAATGATTTTTTATATCTATTGAGTATGACCTAGACTGCTGTTTTACGCCAATTACTGATGTGTTGCTACTCTTCTACTAACTTTAAACACCTAGGTAAAGTTTTTTGACTACATTTCACACTAATTAATGATTCATGAAGTTTTTCTTTTAACAATTTGTGGTTATATTATGCACTTTTAATTATATTATGATCTTTTGAGTTGGGTTATATTTTATGACTAAAATTAAGGTTTGATTTTCAACTTTGTAAAAATTATTGATTTTTTTTTACATAATATGTATATATTATTCAGTTAATATATATAAAGTTTATGATTATTATAAGAGATTTTACATTTTACGAATAAACATATATATGCATAATATATATAAAAAATATATACCAAATTGGTAGAGGCTTCCTTTATAAGTATATATTTGAAACATCAGTTATATCCCTCGATATCACGTGAGGCTTCCTTTACAAGTATATAGTATGTGTGACAAAATCTAAATTCTTTAATATAATAGAGTTTTGCTCCAAAAAAGTGATTTCAGAAATAATTTTACTAATTAGTTTGGACTTGAATAGATTTTTGTATTAAATACTCTTTTTATATTTATTCCAAAAATGTGCTTAGCTTTTATATAATCTTTCCCGTATCTTTTCCTGTTCTATGCTAAAGGTCTTTCTTCATTGTTACAAAATGCCAAGAACCGTCAACAGCATACAAGTTATTCTTGTCCTAATGGGCCTCGGGTCTATCATCTTTTCTTTATAGATGATAGTCTGATTTTCCTTGGGTCTGTCATCTTTTCTTTACAGATGATAGTCTGATTTTCTGCAAAGCTAGTATTGAGGAGAGTCAATGTGTGATGGAAGTTCTTAAGACCTATGAGGAAGCTTCAGGCCAAGGTATTAATATCGGCAAATCCTCTGTCACTTTTAGTCCTAATGTGGTGGAGGCAGATAGGGATGCCATCAAGGTTGTTTTAGAACTAGCTTCATATAGTTTTCATGCGAGATATTTGGGTTTACCATCTATTGTTGGGCATAAGAAAAAACAAGCTCTACTAGATATAAAAGACAAAGTGTAGAAGAAGTTGCAATTATGGAAGGGGAAAGTTTTATCTATGAATAGTCGAGAAATCCTAATCAAAGCAGTTGCCATAGCCATCCCAACATATACTATGAGAGTTTTCCGAGATCCTAGGACTCTTTGTCTAGAGTTGCAAGCGATGGTGGTAAAATTCTGGTGGGGTGGTTGTGATGAGAATAAGAAGCTACATTGGAAACGTTGGGAGGTTCTGTGTATACCAAAGATAGAGGATGGTTTGGGTTTTAGGGATGTAGAGATTTTTAATCAAGCTTTGCTTGCAAATCAAGGATGGAGAATTACTTAACCTCATTCTTTGATGGCCCGAGTCCTTAAGGCAAAGTATTTTAAGGATTGTTCTTTCATGGAGGCAAAGGAAGGCTCGAACCCATCCTATATTTGGCGTAGTAAATGATGGGGACGTGATGTTTTGTCATTGGGTTTGCGATGGAGGGTTGGTAATAGCATGCTTATAAACCCATTCAAAGACCCTTGGCTACCTCGTATGTGGCAAACTGTTCATTTGTTTTATTCCTATACTAATTTTCTAAATTTACCTAATATATTACTAGTTTATAGGTAAATCACAAACCAAAGTGTCTTACTTCATAAGTGTCCTAACAACGGTTGACCTAAGCTTACATCATTAACGTATTTAAGAAACAACAAATGGCTACAAAATAACAAAACTACACAGCTCAAAAGCAAGTTATCATTTTTCCATCCCTACAAGATATAAGATCGATAATTAGATTATAGTTTTAGATACCTGTGTTATATATATATATAGGGCACCTATAGATATTTTGTTTTTACCTGTTTTGCCTAATAAAATCACGTACATCTTTTCATGCTAAAAGGTAGATAGAGAAAAGCATTAAATAATGTGTATTTATTTTTATTATTTAAAAACTAGATCCTATATTTTCTAAAACAAGTAAGATCAATTATAGGAAATGTCTGGTTTTTTTTTTTTAATAGTTAAATGGCCGAGTAAATTATTTTTATTCTTTGGTCTATCAACTAATGTATCGGATCTAACTTTTATAGGAGTTAAAACATTTTTTTTTTTGGGTGAAAAGAGAAGACTATAACTTTTATTAAATCAAATTATCAGTCAAGAAATTGGCAATACATCCTCAGATTACATCAGCTGACAACGAAAGAAAGTCCTCTCTAAAACAAAACTTTGCAAGTGTATGGGCTACTTTATTACAAGAACCTACACCATAGGAATACACTAAAGATTGGATATCCTCAACCAAGATATCTTCAATAGACAAACCAACCAATGAATTTATAAACTCAATTGCATTCCAACAGGCATTTTCGATAATATACACTGACAAAGATTGGTTAAAACACCAACTAAGAGTCTCTCAAATAGCTATCAACTCAGCACCAAAGAGACTAATGGAAATCGGGACTAGCCTCGTTAGAACATCAATCACATGCCCATTACAATCCCTGATCATAGCACCTACACCCACACTTCCTAACCTTCGATCAACAAAGGTATCTACATTTAGTTTAAGTTTACCTAAAGAGGGGCAACACCATTTGACACGAAAGGGGTTTATTTTGTTGGGCAACATCTCCATCAATCTTAAGGCGTGCCTACTGGAATTCAAACAAAAGTCGTCCCGTACCTTTTCAAACTTCGTCAGGTCATCTACACCTAGTGCGATGAATAAAATTATTCCTTTCATTCCATAGGATCCACATAACCACAACAATGGTCTCTAAATCATTTATTGGTAACTCCACAAATAACCGCAAAATCAACTTCTCATAGTGGTACTTTTTTGCTATAGTGCAAATATTATGCCACGGGCTAAACTCCCAACACTCTTTTGCAAAAAGACATAAAACCAAGGTATGGGTAATAGTTTCAATGGGTGACCCACACCTACAGCAGTGGGTAGCACACCTAATGCCCCTATTATGCAAAGCCAAAGTTGTTGGTAAGATCCCACGAAAAAATCTCCACAAAAAGATTTTGATCTTTGTAAGGAGATTCAATTTCCACATTTTCTTCCACCAGTTGTGTACTGGGCTTCGCTTTGAACTAGTAACATCATTCAAATGATTTATTATAGCTTTGTACCCAGACCGTATAGAGTATTTCCCATGTTTGTTAAAATGCCACATCAAAGATTCATTTACATCCTGCAAACTTAGTGGTAAATTCACTATCATATTGCAATCCACCTCCCAAAAAACTTGCCAAAGAAAATCTACATTCTGTTTCCCTTTTTTAGTTAAATGGCTGAGTATATTTATTTTTACATTTGGTATATTCACTTATATAGTAACTTTAGATTATGTACTGAGTATATCAACTTTTGTACTAGATAAATCATATTTTACACATGGTATATCCCGGCCATTAGCATTTGAAAAATGAATATTTACTTAAAACATGTCTAATACTTAGCCATTTTGCTATAAGTCAAAAACATGAAAAAAAAAAGTATAAAAGGGTATTTGCACAAATGGTTCCGCCACACCCCCCCCCCCCCCCCCCCCCTTTCTTTTACCATATTATTTTGTTGTGGTTGACAATAGTAACGATTAATGAGGCCTGCCCATATGCATTTAATCAGGTCCAAGTAGGACATTGGCCTACATGGGCTTAACTTCAGGTTAGAGCCATCGTTTCGTTGTGGGTACTCCAAAGTAACTTTTGGCATATAAAGCCTGGCCCATTTCAATTTTATGTTGAGGAAATTTGATTTTTTATGGTAAATTTTCAAAAAAATAAAAAATTCTGGATTTTAAAATTGTCTGAAAAACTCCTGATTTTAATTAAAAAATATCACTTTTAAAAGTATTTAGAAAAATACCACTTTTTATTAATTAATGAGATACTTGAAATAACTAATTAAATTGACTGGCTACCTCAAGTAACTAGATTAGTTACTCTAAGTAACCCAAGTGGTTATCTTGAGTACCATTGAAAAATATCACTTCTAAGGAAAAAGTGGTGTTTTTCTAAATATTTGTTAAAAATATTATTTTCTAAAAAAATTTTAAAAAGTGATATTTTTCTAAATCAATCCGAAATTTTTCAAAAATTCAGGCCATCCGGATTTTTCAATTTTTGGTACTTTGAGCCTAGAATTTTGTAAGAAGCCCTTTTGTGTTTTCTTCTTTTTCTTCTTGTTGTGGCTTATGAAAGTGTATGTGTTTATGTTTACTGCATTGTTTCTTCGTAGTCTTTAGCCATATTCAGCCGACTTTTGTCTGTATAATTTTCTCTAATGGCATGTTTTGTTTGAATAAATATATTTTAAAATGGAAAAACCATTCTAATCTATTTATATATATTAAGATTGAAACATAGAAAAAGTGAAAAAATATAATAACTTTTTTGGTTAGTATTCTATTTTTAAAATTTTAGAAAATTTCTAATCTATCTCTTTTTTCATATTATGATTAGTCCTATTATTATATTTCCATACTAGAACTGATCGTGCATATCTATTCTATAATATTATATTTAATTTAATATTAATAATAGCTTATATTAAATTTAGTTCATCGAACAAATAGTAATGCTACATTCATCTTATCAAAATAAATTGATTATTATCTTTATCTTAATACATTCATTTTTTGAATGTAGAAATAAATACATTCTTTAGTGTAATGCATTAAACTTAACTGTAAATTAGGCTTAATGTATCCTTTAACTTTAAACAAACAAGTACTACTTCCTATTCCAATTTATTATCATTAATGTCAATTGCTACTATATATATATATGAACCTTCATAAACTAATTGTCAATATTGGAAATTTTAACATGATTATAAGATTCTATTGCTTTTTTTTTTTTTTTTTTGTCATTAACAATATCTAGATTATATGTTGATATTGTAATCTATTTTTTATATAGGCAAATATGTCATAAATTTTTTCCTTCTCAGGCATAGACAGTAAAAGCATATATGTCATGGTTGACGAGGTCTATCAATTTAATTAAGTTAAGTAAGGGGATTCATCATTCGAAGAGAAGTAGATTGCTCAAGAATTTGACATTTTATTTATTTTATGTACTAGTTACTAATTGAATAAAGAAAAGAATTCAGAAAATCTACTAAAAAACTAAAAAGAAGAGAAGAATGAATCAATAAAATGCTGCTTGATCTTATTTAAGAACTTGAGTAAAGAGTAAATCCTTTCGGAGTTTTAGTGGAAACCTTTCTTTTTTAGTCATTATTTGGTGTAACTATTTGAGTTGAATAAAGGAAAAGAATGAAAAATATTATAATAATTAACACATAATCTCAAATTATAATTCTACAATATTAATATCGAATCACGCTAAGTGCAGTATAATGATTAGTAAGAGAGTATATTTATGAGTGTTTATATAAGAAATGTTCTTTTTTTAGATCAATTTAAAAAATGACCATTTTGTATACCTATTTAATAAATAACTGTTTTACAATTTTAATTTGATAAATAACCAATGGTTATTTTTTTAGTTGATCTATTTTTAAAATAAATAAATAAATCAATTTTACACAAAATAAATCAATATATTTTGATCTATTAAAGATGAAAATGGCATTTTTTAAAAATAATTTTTGAAATTCGGCTATTTTTCAAACGGTGATCCAAAAGTCGGCCATTTGGCTAAAAAGCCCTATATTTATTGTTTGTTTTGTCCTTTTAGCAAAGGAAAATTGTCATTCCACTAATATCATTCCATCTTAAGTCAAATTTAAAATAAATAAATAAAACAAACAACTTACCTTTGCCTTTTTTTACTACCAAAATATTTGAATAAAAGGTATTTTTATCAGCATAAGATTTGTTTTATTTTGTTTCACTGTTGATTTTAGTTTCAACCAAATAATATATTATTATTCAAATTTCATGTCCAATTCTATTCTATTAATTATACCATTTCAACTGTCTGCTTCCATTTTACCGTGTCATTATTTCCCCCTTTTACATTTTTTTTTCTTATAGGGATATGAAGTTGTCAAATTATTTCATGAATTTAGCAAATTTTTGGTGAACTTTTTTCAAAGTATCAGTTTTGATATTCAAATGTTATCATATAAAATGAACTTAGTTCAATACATATTGAAAGACAGCAGTATTTACCCAAATTAACCCTGCTATAGTTTTAATTATCAACCAAGTAGTCAAAAACACTAAACTAGTCAGTGGACAAAATTCAACCAGTTAATAGACAAACCTTAACTAGTCAGTAGATGATGAGCGCGAAATTTTGCTTATATTACGATTAATTTTTTTATGTTACTTTATTAGTTTCCCTGTTATTTTTAGGTTTTTAATCTTGTTTTTATATTTTGTAGGTGTTTTGGAAGAGAATGATCGAAAAGAAGTGAAATTGGGATGAAAAGAGGAGCAAAAAGCACAGACCAAAAAAACCTGAAACAAGGAGCCAGCACTGTGGCATTGGAACTTGGTGCTACAGTGCCAGCCTCCAAGTGTTAAAAAAAAATTAACCTACAGAGAGCTGGCACTTCCACCAACTTTAGCAATTTCAAATGTTTTAGACTCTAGAATTACTTGAAAATTCTCCAAATTGATTCTAAGATTAAATACACTATAAATAAGACACTATGTCAGAGAAGATAGATATTAGACTCATAGAAGCACATAAAATTCTAGAGAAAGATAATCAGGTAGGACTAGAGAAGTTGGAGACCGGGAGTTTCACACCACGATCATCTAGCATTTTCCTTCTTTTTTTCTTTTTCTCTTTGTTTTTGTTATCTACCAAGATGGATTTGTTGTCTAATTTTATAAATTTGCTAGATTAGGTCATAGTTTAGTTATAGGTGATTTCAATATCCTAGACATGAATATTATGTAAATTTTCTAGACTTTATTTATCAATTACTTTGTTTAAAATTGTTATTATTCTTCTATGCTATATGATTATGGGCCCATTTGGCATAGTTATTACTTCTTAATATAAAAGTTTTAGAATATCTTCCCATAAAAGATGGTGAGTCCATGTTTTTTTAAAAAGATCTTTTAAATAAAAGAAAATCTTTCAAGACTTCATCCAAAGACCATCAAAAGTAACTTTTAATTCTTAAAAAATCTTTAGAAGCTATGCCAAACAAGCCATATTATTTCTATTCTAAGTTATTTAGGTGTACAACTAAGAAGTCATAATAGATTTTTATAGTTAGATTAGAATCTTAGATCTATAATTGTCTAGGTATTCCAATCCAAATCAGTATATTGTGATTAGTTGAATAATAATAATTAGTAATTGATTAGTCATGATGAAAAACAAACTTAGGTTAAAGGGTCCGACCTTGTGAGATGATTGCTTTGATCAATCTTTTTTTTAAACTTAATGCATTAATTAAATTAAACGGAGAGAGCTTGTTCGAAATTGTTTAATTGATAGGATTTAAATGAAGAGCTTATTTTCTTTAATGAATATTTATTAAAAAATAGAGATAGCAGAGCCAGTTGATATCTATGGTTAATAATTTTAATAAATAATGGAATATAGAATTTGATAATTAACTTAATGAGTGTCTAGTGACGGGGAATGAATCTTTAACTATTTATTTCATTATTACTTTCTTATTTACTTATTTGCCCTTCATTTATTTTTATGTTTTATAAGTTTTAGGCGTAACCATAAAAATCTCCTAAAAAATATAGAGTTAATAGTTTAATAATTAGACACAATTCCTTATAGAATCGACCGTTATTATTTCTATACTAGGTAATACTAACCAAGGAGTATAAGAATTTAACTTAGTAGTTTAACAACGCACCAATAGACACCAATAGACGAAACATCAACCAATCAGTTGATAAAACTCAACTAATTAATAGATAAACCTCAACTAATTATAAAATTATTGGAGGCAAGTTTGAAACTTCACAATAAAAATTGTTACAAAAATAAAAATTATAAATAAATAAAAAGATACTGTTAATGGTAAAAGTTGAGCCCATGAAATGCAACTAAAGTCTAATTTCGTCAATTTTTTAGGATTATGCTCCAACACTATCTTAATAAAAAAATGCTATTGTATAAATTTATTCATCAAAAGCGTTTTCTTTTTGTTCAAGTATTATTACTCTATTATCCAACTATTAATTCACGTATTCCTCATATGGCAATATTATAAATTTAGAGATTAAGCAAAAATTTATTATTGTGCAATTTTTTGTGCTATATTTTGGCACACAAATAACACCAACTAGAATTCATCCCAAACTTAGCATGCTGAAAGATTTTTTTTTTCTGTGGGAGCTTCTTGGGTGCGATATACGTTGTTGACGGATCTTCTACTACTTATAAGAAGATATCTGACGAATTTAAATACTCAATTTACAATATATATATATTTATGGGTGATGTTTCAATGGAGATTTTTTTTTTTGCTCTATGGATGGGTAAAATTATCAAGTTGAATATGACCTACAATATCAAGTAATTTCATCTATTTTTGATCAATTAATGTTTTATTCAATTATTTTTCTTTTTTATTTATTTCTTTTCTTTTTTTGATTTTAACTTATAAGTTTAATTTTTTAAATTTCATTTAATTTGAACATATTATGCTACTAATATGAATAAGTAATTTTTTTGAGAATATAAATAATGTTAATTTTATTTTTGTATGAGATGTAACGTTAGTTTTTTTTTTATAATGAAAGGGAATATTAGTTTTGAAATTATAAAAAAGAAAGAATATTTTTTTAAGAAAAAATTTTGATAAAAAATTAGTATTTAATGGTTTTATATTAACGGTTAGTTGTTTTTTTTAAGAATATATATATAACATTAGTTTTTTTTTTTTAGGGGATATATAATGTTAGTTTTGAAATTATAAAAAAGGACTCATTTTTTAATGAAAAATTTAATATATATACAATTAGTTCTTTAGAAAAAAAAATACCTAGATATATATACGGTTACTTGTTTTTCTATTTATTTTTTAATAAAAATAAACAATAGAATGAAAAAAAGAAAAAACAATGAAAAAGGGATTGGAAAAAAAAAATTCCAACTCATAGGTCACATATAGGTTACTAATTTTTTAAGTCATAAATATTTAATTAGATTTTTATTTTTTGATAAAATTACTAATATCATTATAACCATCAGATTAAAATCCAATGGTCCAAATGAAAGTACCTCTCAATGGAGCAAAAACAAAAATCTCCATTGAAACATGACCCTAATATAACTTTTTTCATAAAAACCTGTCAGATATACTAATCTCATAAAAGATATTATATCACAACTGAAACGATATTTACCAAAAATTAAGATCACAATGTGGTATGTATAAAAATATACTAATAGAAAAAATAAATGTACTACTTAGTGACGATTTTCCGTTGATAGCCGTAAAGGACAATAAAATGGAAAACTAAAACCTATACTAAACAAATGGAAATTTGCCTATATATATAAGATCATTAAAGTATACATCATTTACTAATACCAATTTAAAAAAGTGGACACACATCATAATTTCTCAAGATTTTTTTTTTAATCTAAATGTAATATTTTAAAGGGATAATACCAAAGAAAAAAACCCATTATCTAAAGCTTTTTTTCGGGAAAAAACTTGTGTCTTTCTATTAATATTAAATAATATCTTCTATTTGTGTTTTTATATCAAATCTAATAAAATTCACATTCACGGTCAAAATTGGAGTTTGAAATTATTACAGAAATATCTTTTTCCTTAAAAATTGTCGATTTATATCCACATAATTAGCCGGAAGGCAACTTTGTATGCCAATGAATAGTCTATAATTTCTAGGATATCCAATTGTAACAGCCTTCTAACACATAATAATTTATTTTATGAATTATGTTGTCTGATTTCAAAAGTTAAAAACATATCTTTAACAATTTTAACTCCAATTTTGGCTATATATGTGGATTCAATGAAATTTGATAGAAAAATACAAATAGAATATGTTATTTGATATTAGTTAAAAAAGGATTGTGTTCTTTTTTTTTTGGCAAAAATGCTAAATATGGTGGATTTATTTTGATATTATCCCTTATTTTTAAAATGGTCTTAAATATTGGTCTGAATTGATTGTATTAGATTTATAAATATTTTATGTGATCTAGTCAACGGATTTTCAAAATTTATATCCAATCCTTTTGGATTTATTAATATTGTATCGGTCGTGTGGTTAGTTATCCAATTAGATTATTACAACAATGTTTTAGGGATTACACGCCTTATCGTATACTACTAAGAATAAAATATTAAGAGACAGTAAGCAAGCACACATAAATTTATAGTGACTCGCTCTTAATATGAGAACTATATCTTTTATTGGCTGTTTAACTTTCACTATGATCAACAAGCAGAATTATAAGAAGAATTCATACTTCACAATTCTCAAAATTATGATTTCTCTCTGTTGTTTCTTTTACCTAGATTCGACATTATAATACCTTTAATACTAAGAAAACTAGAGAAACTGAAATATGTGTGCAAAAACCAAAAAAACTCGTTATTAGTAAAAATAAACATAAAAAAATTCGTTGATCCACATATATGTATGTGTGATATTTCATCTAGAGTGATATTCATTAATTTAATTAGACTCGACACATCTAATAAATATATTATTTCTCTTTAATTCTTCCTAAGTTTAACTTAGTTAATACCTATATATTTGATAGGCGTTAATAATAGGGAAAAAATTGATAAAAAAATAATCAAAAGATTTAACTTGAGATTTCCAAAAGGTTTTAGGCACAAATGGTCCCTAAACTACACAAGTTGTGGTAATTTAGTCATCAAAGTTCTAATTGTGATGATTAAGGCCCTGAACTTTTTAATTTGAAGCAATTTAGTTCTTTAACTGTCTAAATTATAACGTGCTATTAAATTTCTTACAAAAAACACATATGAGGAGCATGTTGTAGTATTTGAAAATGTATTTAAGGTAAAATAGACAGAGAAAAAGGATTTGAAGAGAAGGAAAAATATATTATTTATATTTTTGAGAAATTTAGGTGGATGACCAAAATTTTAAATTTGATTAAGTAGATGTCCACTTTTAAAATTTTATAGCTAAATGTCTAAGTAGATATATTTTTACACTTGGTAGATACCAATTTTAGTTACTGTTCTGAAATGCACTGGGTATATAATTTTTTATACTTGGTATATAAAATTTTACACTTGGTATATATGCATATATACCGGACATTTTGCTATAACTTTTGATAAATGGACATTTACTGAAATTAGGCCCAAAGTTTGGTCATATTTCTATAAGCTCCTATATTTTTAGGATTCTTAGAGTCACAAATTTAAAGAACTTTTTTTGTGACTGTTCATTTTTATGCTTAAAATTCTGAAATTACTTTATAAGTAAACTTTCAGATCCTACTATATACTCCTCACTTTTATTTTTTGTCAGAAATTTAACAACATATTGTAATTTATACAGTTTACGAACCAAATTGCTTCAAATTGAAAAATTTAACGGCTTGAATTTTGAGGACCAAATCACTACAAATTGAATAGTTCATGAATTATTTGTGCCATTACCCTTTCCAAAAGCACAAGAGGTTCATTAAAATCTTTTTTACTAAATATGGAATTAACTTATGATAATATCCTAAAAATTAAAAATAAAATTTAAAAGTGACCATCAACGGCGCTAAATATAACAATTAACGATCAAGCGGCTAATTATGCTATGATCTTATAGTCTTATGAGTTCATCACAGACCATGAACTATTTTGCCACATACTGCAAAAATTCTTATTTAACGAAAAGAAAAAGTTCAGCCTTTTATGTCAATGATTTTATTTTATTTTGCATCATCAACTTAATGTTTTTTTATCTTTTTCTCTGAAAACGTGCCAGGATCTTATTACAGGTTGAGCTTGTTTGAAGGAAGATTTTAGGCATCACATCAGGAAGTAGGGCATGGTAATAATTACATAAGAAAATATATACATTATATTTAATTAATATTTAAAAAAATCATGATCCGAGAAGTAAAGGAGGGTCACGTAGGCTTAACTGCGGCGTCTCTTTATGACTTTTGACGGGTCTTATTTATTGATCATCATCATCATCATTTATACGTAGGATCTGATTTTTTTATCTAGTAAGAGATTATAATAATAATAATAATAATAATAATAATAATATATAAAAAGCTAGAGTAGTAGAACTTAAGAGTTAGTGTGAGGCTTAGTAATTGGTGATCCCTTGTCTTCCTTTACGTAAATTCGTTCTAAAGATTTCTCCACCGGATTTTCTCGTGACCTTTGGGGTTTGCTTGCATCATCCTTTCAAACCCCTTTTGCTGTCTTTCTCAGAAGTACACTGTTTACAACAGTACTTTCTCTTTCATTGATTGATTCGCTATGGCTAGCTTTTAAAGCTCTTTATATTTGCTAGATTCTGAAGATTACATTTTTTTTTTTAAATAATTAAAGCTTTGGTGCTTTCCTACTCTCTCTCTCTCTCTACATGTACATTATATATATTATATATATCCTCACTCTTATTTCTCAGCTCATAAGTCATCACCACTAAAATAGATAAATAATAATAATAATAACTACAATAAAAGTTGATGAGGAGGAGTATGATGGTGAAGGGACCTGGCATGAACAGAAAATGGAGCAGAGGGGAATCCAGATATTTTGATTATGATGATTGCAGAGAGAAGCAGATAATGAGAGGTGGTAAGGAGGACAAAGGAGTTCAGAGTCATGAGGCAAGCAAGGGAGGAAGGGATGGGCCCTTTAAAGCCTGCAACACAAATGAGTGCCACTGCCCTGCACACAACACTAGTGTCTTTCCCTTCTTTTTTTCCTTTTTTTGTCTCAATCTATATATAAAAATATAATATATATATATATATATATATTTTGTTGAAGGCTTGTGCCTTGTGTGGCTCTTCTTACTCCCTATCTTAATTAATGGGTCCAAAAGTCCAAACAAACAAATTCATTCATTTCAATCATATACATCTATGAGGAAAGACATTTCATTTTTACCTCTAGAAAAAGGACATTTATCTTTTTTCCTATTTTTTTAATAATTTCTATGGCTTTTTTATGGGGTTTTCTGAGATGGGTGTCATTTTCTTTCAATACCCATTTATGATTTTGAGCTTTTAAATCTTGTGGCCTGAGTAAGAGAGAGATTATGAATCTTGTAGTAATGGGTCCAGGACTGTAGTTCAGTTTCTTGGGTTTTGGGTTCTTGAAGAAGAAAATTCTACTTTTCTGTTCATGCAAAGAAATATAACCCACTTCATTTTTTTTTTTTTTTTTTTTCTATTGGCTTTTCATTTGTTGTAGTTTGAGAAAGGTGGGGATAATGCATGAGAGCTTGTTGGCCTTTTCTCCTCGTTCTTTTTGTTAAAGTTACAAGTTTTTTTTTTTTACCACTTTATCTGGCTTTTATTGTGCTCTTTTATTTTTATTTTTTATTTATTTTTGCTTGATTGTGCTCTTTTGCGTACAAAGATGGACCAAGGATACCTTCTGAACTTTGTGCTGCATTTGCCTATTTTTGGTACCTAAAGAAGCATACATATGGTGTCAATCCGTATCAAGACAGACCACTTTATCTTTTCGACTTTGGAAATTTTATAAGGTCTGATTTGGGACAATCCCATGAATCTGCTTTGAAACTGCCTAACTCCATCATTTTTGCCTTGAAAAGCTTTGTTGGGGACAACTTCATTCTCACTCACTTGATCCGTTATAGCTCCACTGGTAATGGACACAAGGTGAGCCTTTTTTTTTCACCTTAATGGCATTTGTTCTGTGTTAGTATTATTTCCCTCTTCTATTATGTTTCTACAAATTAGTTCTTGATACTGACATTTCAAGTTCTTTAGGAAGCTTATTATAAGTACCACTTTACTGTCGTTTTCTACTTCTTCTTTTGTATAATTTATGTTTTGAGCTGAGTACTGCTGTCGTTTTGTTTCATCTCTGTGCTTAACTTCAGTAACGTGTCTCTCATGAGGGAAATTGGACCTCCTCATATAGGAGTTCAAGATAAAAATTTTGTATGGGCAAGGAGCTTAGGGTTCAACAACCCAAGTATCAAAAGAACGCATAGTAGTGGAATAGAGATGGATGCATACATTTTGAACTTGTCTTAAGAACTTTCCATCGAAGTAAAAGTTTGCTTGTGATCAAACCACTTAATCTCTCTTTCCCTCTTAAAAAGAGTTAGAATGAAAGTAAACGATGTCAGATTATTTAGAACCATCCTTTTTAGCTGCCACCTTATCATGTTATTTTGTGCTATATTTTGTTGTTTATAGTTTGTGTATATACTTTTTAACTTTCAGGTGAATAATACTTGTGAACGGATTATAATCCAAACACAGGATCCTGGCTTGAGAGATATGATAAAGCCATAGAATATGAAGGTAGTTTTGGTCTAATTCTCAGTTACCCTTTTGGGTGGTGAAATGGAAAATCAAGCCTTTAACATAACACAAGAGATGACAGGCCGAAGTTCTGTAGTCATGGATGAGATTTCACCAAATTCAACTATGAACTCTTTTGTTCTTCAATCCTATCTATTTGATCATCATGCTGATGATCTTCATGTCACAAATCAAGCTGGTAATCTCAGTTCTAATCCATTAATCAGTTCATACAAAAGGAATTTTTCCAGAGACACTACCTCACTAGGCAGCGGTTCAAGTGCCATTTCTAGCTCCGAGTTTCAAGAGGAAATGCCAAACTCCGCTGGTTCTGTTGCTAACTACATGGCTGCTAAGGCTGCTAGCCTTCAAGAAAACCTCAACAACTTAGCCATTTCGGTTCCTCCAATCTATTCTTCGGAAGTTCTATCCCATTTCGCTTCGAATGAGAACACTTTCAATTCGCAGTTTCCAGCCTCATTAAACTGCGGTCAGGATGATAATCAAGTGCTTGGTTTCGTTACCAATCAGTGGGATATCCATAAGTACTCTGCTCCGTTAGAGCTAATTGGGAAAACTTCGGAGTTTCATCAACCATATGAACCAAATGGTTGGATATCACCAGATAATAACGATGCCACTTTGGACACAGTCCAGTCTTACGGCTCTTCCAAATTCAGCAACGAGCTTTCCCTGACTCTGGCCACATCTCAACCTTCTGTCATTACCGGGATGACCATTCTAGGCCAATGCTCGGACATGTCTCGCTCTGCAGTGCCTCACAACTCTTTGAACAGCGAAACAATGCTGGCTTTAGAACGAACTTCTTGCGACAGCGAGGACCTTTCTCTGAGTTTCGGCTCTTACAGACCTCTCCAACTCTCCCAAGTGATATTAGGATCCAGATATCTTTCTGCTGTTCAGGAAATTCTTGCTCAGATTGCGAGCTTTTCACTGGAAAACATTGACTATTCAAGTTACTTGATGAACTCTGGCTCATTGGCTGGATCAGACACACCATTCTCTTCAACGTCACAAATGGATTCCACCTCGGATGGCAGGCTCGAAGGGGAAATGGACCCCGCTTTGCAACGACGAGCTCTTGAAGCTAAGAGAGCCAAGCTGTTGGCTTTGCTACAAATGGTATGTCGTTTTTTTTTTTTTTTGGCTTGAGCCCCTAAACAAAGTACTCTTAATTGAAATTTGAGCTAGTAAACAAGCAAATGTCTATACCGATTTATGCTGTTGGCTCGATTTTTCATTCAATTGCTACGTTTTCTCAACTGGGATTTTGGCATTTCATTTGAAGGCCATTGTTAATGTTGACTTTCTTTGATTTGACTCAGGTTGATGAGAGCTACAACCAATGCTTGGATGAGATTCATACAGTTGTATCAGCCTTTCACGCAGCGACCGAGTTAGACCCTCAAATACACGCTCGTTTTGCCCTCCATACACTCTCCTTATTGTACAAAAATTTGAGAGAGAGGATTAGTAGCCATTGCCTCGCAATGGGAGCACCGAATTTCGACCCTGCAGGGGGCACCGAAAAGTCGTTCGAGACGTCTTTTATTCAAAAGCAATGGGCTCTTCAGCAGCTCAAAAAGAAAGATCATCAGTTATGGAGACCCCAAAGAGGCTTGCCTGAAAGATCTGTCTCAGTTTTACGAGCTTGGATGTTTCAGAACTTCCTTCATCCGTGAGCTTTCTTAGTCTTTTAGTAGTAAATTCTGTCAGGATATCATTATTCTTAATAGATTAGAGTAAGAAAGTCTCTCATTCCTCTATTGGTTTTTTTTTTTTTTTTAATAATTATTATTTCTATTATTTTCAGGTATCCTAAAGATGCTGAAAAACACTTGCTTGCAGTAAAAAGTGGGTTGACAAGAAACCAGGTAGTACTCTTTCTTTCTTTTTTTTTTTCCTTTGATGCATTTGAGCGTGGTTTTTTTTCATTTTTTTTTTTTTTTTTGTGTTGTCCTTTTTCTAT
>JXTC01000136.1:378662-412162 GCA_002914845.1 Trema orientale | reverse complement strand
ATTTAAAAAGAAAAAAAGAAAAATATACTTATATATAATTAGTAATAGCAATAATGAGAGGTAAAGAATGAGAATAAAAATATAAGGAAGCAACTATGCAATAGGAATGAAAAAAAATAGAAAAAAGATTAAAAAAATATCCAGCTTATCAGGTCACAAACAAGTTACCTATCTTTTAACTCATAAATAGCTTTCTATATTTATATAAGTATTAAATACATTAGTTTTTTTTTAAGAATTATTAATATTATTACAACCATTAGATCAAAATCCAATGGCCTAAATTAGAGTAACCATCCATAGAGCAAAAACAAAAATCTCCATTGAAACATCACCCATATATAAAATATATATATTTTATATACCATGGTTGGAGGCGTTCCTTTGTCATGGGATTCTCTGCTTATTAGTCCCAGTTCCCCACTTGCCAACTGGTTAGGCATGAAAACATAGCCAAGCTAATCTTGAGCATATATATTATATGAGCAATTCTAAGGGCAATTTTTTGGACACTCTCTTTCTATTTAGCGATACGTGGCATCTTGTAAAATTCCAATTTTTGGACAATAAAAGTTAGTCATTGTTTACACGAATTATTACAGGTTTGCCATCCAAATTTTTTTATATTTTTCAATTTCACAAACAGGTATTTGTGTTTTCTTTATCCTAAATCTTTAGCCATATTTATATTTATTTTTTTATTTTTTTCTAGACCCTTCCCTGAATTCTAATATTTTCTAATTATATTTCATTTTTTTTCTCCTAATAACTTTAACATTTTTTTGCATTTTTTTACATAAATGTTTTTTTTTCTTTTTTTACTATTTTCTAAGCAACAAATAGGGAATCCAATTAAAAAAAGTGAAAGACAACAAACTAAAAAAATCGGCATAACCAAGTAAGAAAATTGAAAAAAAAAAAACACACACATACACACACAAGTATTTTATCTTCTGTTCAGGATAATGCTTTTCAATTCAATCAATTATATCCTGAATAGAAGGTAAATCCACTGTCCACTTTCATATTTTATATAATATTAATTTTTCACAAAATAAAAAATATTTTTATTTAAAATAATTATAAAATTCTCAAAATATTATTGCATGATTTTATAAAATAACTTATCAAACCATATGTGGCATAAAGAAGTACAAGTTTTTAAAAAATAATTATTTTATGAAATACAGGACCTACACGGTTTGATATATTATAAATAAAAATACAATACAAGGCGTATATAGTTTGATGTGTTATAGACAAAAATATAGGATTTCATAAAATAATACATCAAACTGTATACGGTTTGATATATTATATAGAATTTCAGAAAATACTACATTAAAACGTATACGATTTGATGTGTTATTTTATGAAATTATGTAATAGTGTTTTGAGAAGTTTATAATTATTTTAAATAAAAATATTTTTTATTTTATGAGAAATTAATATTATACAAAATAGAAAAGTGGGCAGTGAGTTTACCTTTTCAGGATATAATTGATTGAATTGAAAAGCATTATCCTAAACAGAAGTAAAATGCTTGTGTGTGTGTTTTTTTTTCTTTCAATTTTCTTGCTTGGTTTTGCTGATTTTTTTAGTTTGTTGTCTTTCACTTTTTTTAATTGGATTCCCTATTTGTTGCTTAGAAAATGGTAAAAAAAGAAAAAAAAAATTTATGTAAAAAAATGCAAAAATATGTTAAAGTTATTAGGAGAAAAAAAATGGAATATAATTAGAAAATATTAGGATTTAAGGAATCGGAAGGCCTGGAAAAAAAAAAAAAGAGTAATCTAAATATGACTAAGGAGAAAGAAAGGACAAATATGTGTTTGTGGAATTGAAAAACGTAAAAAGATTTGGATGGCAAACCTGTAATAATTCATGGAAAAAATGACTTATTTTGTTGTTAAAAAATGTGATTTTTAGTGGATGTCACGTGTCACTCAATAGAAAGAGAGAGTGTCGAAGAGAATGTCCTTAGCATTGCCCATATTATATTAATCCGGAAGAGTAATCTTTCAATGTCCATCCAAATTTAGCACGAGGAAAAGAACTTTTTTTGGGGGGGCTAATATAGAGCCAAAATGTGGTTTATTTATAATTATTTAGTGATCGAAGCTGGTTGCCCATTATTAGTTGGAGATGAGATTAAGAATGATGTTATCTTGTCGTGTATGATTGGGAGTGAGTCATTGATAAAGCTAAATGTAATTTTAACTTTTAGGTCTCCAAGGATAAAGGAAGGATATGATTTTGTCTGGCTTCCATACTCCAAATAAACTAAGGGGCCGTTTAGTACAAGGTAATCTCAGTTTTGAGATTAAGGGGAATACTGGAGATGGTGATATGATTGTCTGATATCCAAAATAACTGTATTTGGTTGCACACTGTAATCTTGTCTATGATTCCTGGGATGTCAGATAACTGTGTTTGGTTGCGCATAGAAATGTGCTTAAATTAAAATTAAAAAATAATTAAAAAATTAAAGTACTTATAAAATAATAAAATTTGTTAGTATGAAATAAAATAATTTGCTATGGTTCCTAGGATGTTGTATTTTTTTTTAATTTCGTTTTCTAAGGTGGGTTTTAGATGGGGGGTCATTTGAAATCCATATGTTTTGGTAACTTTCAGATGACCCCCACTTAAGAAGATTTGATTCCCGAGGTGATTACTTTACTGGGTGTTAAAATGGTGCCAAACATGGGGATGCATTGAGATACCCATTCCCACCTAAAGATTACCCCATACCAAACGGCCCCTAAGATATCATGTCTAGTGTTTCTTAGTTTTTTGTTCTCTTCATAATGGAAACGTGACGCGCTATTCTAACACCAAGTTGAGACATTCTATGAATGAAGGGCATAAGTAAGGAAAATGGGAATTTTTTATATTCTTTGTTTCAAAGGAATTTAGAGGCTTATTACATTAACTGATTTTTATTTTATTTTTTTAAGCACTTCCACACATATATATATATATATATATATATATATATATATATTATAGCCTGATTGAGGTGGAAACGAAAAAAAGGTCGTATTTATCTCTCTATTCTCAATGTAAAAATATAAATGTTGTAACTTGTAAGACTCACCAACGGTCTGTACGAAAGCACCAAATCTAATTTATAAGAACTTAAGCTCTCTACCTAGTTTTGGTGTTTCAAATTATGTCTAGTATTAAATATTTAACTAGAAAGTTATTAGACAGAAAATTGTTGAAGTACTTTCAAATAGTAAGTTACGGGATCAATTCATTGATTGCAAATGAAAGAATTGGACGGAATTAATGAACAAAATATGGCACGAGGATATAATTGTTGTCATTTTACATGTAGTCTTAGAGATCGTTAGGCTCAAATAGTTACTGTAGCAAAAATTGAGTGTGGAGCACGAGGGTACAACCAATTCCTTTTTTTTTTTTTAAGTTGAATATAAAATGGCTCTAGTCTACAGTCAGATTGAAATAAATGAATTATGGGAAGCCCAAGTATTTCATCCTTTAAATAAAATTATGTAATGCAACCATAATTCAAAAATACATTGCACGAATTTTAAGTATTAGGGATTGGCATAGCCTACTGGCAGTCCGGTCCCAGTGGTATTTGCGAATGAGAAAAGAAAGAATTTATCCTTTCAAATTTTGCAAAGAATAAAAGGGGAAATAAGAAGAGAAAATAAAATAAAAGAATTTTAGATACCCAATTTGCAAAGGAATTATACATCAGAATATCGCATATTCTTTCAAATAATTTCAAATCAAATCTGCTTTTATCTCAATACTCAATTATTTAAATTGGAGTATATAAGATTTTATTCTCAAATACAACTTAACAGATACCCATACCTACCATAGAATAATAAAAAATAAGAATAATAAATAACACATTTTTTCGGTTCAAAATAGAATACATCATGACTCTAAAAAAAATAATAAATACCAAAATAGAATACATCAGGACTTTGAAAAAAAAATAATGAATAAAAAAGAGCTGATAGGATAGGACCACACTGTTCTCTTACTCTTTTATCTATTCTCTTATATCTTGTGAATTCTAGTGCAAAATTTCACATTGTAAATAATAATATTAAAAAGCATAGTGAATTTCACAGCAAAAAGTGGAATAGAGTTCTTGCAATTCCTAAAACAAATAATAAACACATCAACCAATTAAACGGCATTGAATTAAAGCCACTCCCGAAGTACGCGAGCGTAGTTGAATAAACTTCATATCACGTTCGGAAAAAAGGAGCCTGGCTGGAAGGTGCTCGTGACGGGGAATAATCCGATCGGTCAAATACACTGGTGAAAATGGGCTCAAGATATCTTGGCCGTCAAATTTATTAAAAAAAAAAAAAAAAAAAAAAGCATAAAAGGGTATTATTATGGGGCATCATAGGATGTCCAACATCGTATGATATGTCTATGATGTGTGAATATGTTATTGGCTAATTATAATTACACTTCAAATAAATCTTATATAACATCTAATTTATTAATTAATTAGAATCACCCAATAATATAATAACAAAGTATTGTAGTATTGAGCATCATTGATGCTTATAGTATTTATCGTAAAAAAGAAAAAAAAAATGTAACTTGGACTAGGATTATTCTAGTATTGCAACTCCATTGTCACTAGGACATTCTCTTTCTCATTTTATTCCAACTATTTATTTATATACATATACATCCTCCCTTCCCTACATCCTCGCTAGGATTCTAGTATTGCAACTCTTAAGTGCTTTCCCTGCTATATAAATACACATAATACAGGATATACATATTTGCGTATAAATATAAGCCCGTCTTGATATTGACAGGGATTAACTCAAACAAATACATCAATTAGAAGTACGTACGTAGACAATGGCGGTGGTTGACAGCGGAGCAATGGGCGGCGCTGGTGTGGTGATTGTTTTCGACTTTGACAAGACGATTCTCGAGTGTGACAGTGATAACTGGGTCGTTGACGAGTTGGGTGCCAACGAGTTGTTCACTCACCTCCTCCCTACTCTGCCTCGGAACTCTCTTATGGTAACTGCTCTCTCCCTCTCTCTTTCTTTGTCTCTTTATTCTTATTATTTCAGTTTTAAAAAGGCAGTTTTTGTTTGATGATCATCATGTGGTTTTCAATATTTCTTCTTTTTGAATTCTTTACTTACATATATTAGCATATATATATATATATATATATATATTATATTTTCAGGATAGAATGATGGTGGAGCTTCACTCGCGGGGAAAGACGATTCGTGATATTGAAGAGTGTTTGAAACGGGCTCCAATTCATCCTAGCATTATATCTGCAGTCAAATCATCAGCCTATTCTTTTGGGTAATTTTCTTGAATCCAATACACGTTCTATATAAGTATGCATGCACACATATTAATTGTTAAGTTATTTACAGGTGTGACGTGAGGATATTAAGTGATGCGAATAATTTTTTCATCGAGACAATCTTGAAACATCATGGGCTTTTGGATTGCTTCAGCGAAATTCTAACAAACCCGAGCTATATTGATGGAGAAGGCAGGCTTCGAATCCTACCATACCATGATTTTAGCTCATCCTCTCATCGCTGCAATATTTGTCCTCCCAATATGTGCAAGGTTATAATCACTCTCCCTATTTAGATTTAATTTTGAATAGTTATAATCACTCTCCGTATTTAGATTTGATTTTGAAAGTCTCCCTTTCTAGCTACCCTGTTTTAATTTAGTGCATTTAGTAAACTAAACGATTGGCAAGCGCATCAACCTTCACTCCATTGTACCAAACACTCCAAAACGCAAAACTTATGAACAGGGCGGAAGGGAGAAGGGGCCCACATTGGATTTTGAGAAATTCTTTTTTTTTTCATGTATTAAAAAAAAAGAAATATTTTGTGCCTTTACTAAAAATGAGCCAAAATAATCATATATCTCCACTAAAAATTGGTCAAAATTATACTACGATACTAAACTATTTTGGTCCAATTTTATGGATTACGACATATGGGCCTTAATGCCGCCACTGAATTTCACGGCTGACTCCGCCCCTGCTTATGGACATACAAATTAAGTTTTAGAAGCGATACATATTCAAACGAATCTCGAAAACTAGTTGTTTACAACCTTTGCATCTTGAATTTCAGTTCTTTTCTTCTTTTTTTTTTCTACAAATAAAAAGTTACTAAAAAACTTGATTTGCTAAAATTTTGAAGTGATTTTGGTGTGCATTAGGGTGTAGCATTGGAAAGAATGCGAGCTTCTTTGTCAGCACAAGGAAAGAAGCGATTCATCTATGTTGGGGATGGAAGGCCTGACTTTTGCGCAGGTCTGAAGCTGGAAGAAGGTGATTATTTACTGCCCAGGAAGGATTTCCCAATCTGGGAATTAATCTGCACGAACCAGAGCCCTGTCAAGCCAAAGATTCAAGCATGGACCAATTGGGAGGAGCTTCAGACAGTCTTGCTCAGCAGAGTAAACACACTCTTCCTTGCAGAAAAATTAACGGTTCCTGATCACTGCAAGTTTCAAGATAGTTCCATATCTGCCCATTCAAATGCTCTCCCAGTTCCTCATTAGTTGATTTCAACAAGAATTCCTTAGAAGGGAAATAAGAAATTTTCTAGTTTTCGATCGACTTGCTAAGAGACCGAAAAATGGATATAAATATAAGAATGCATCCATTCTTTGTCATTATTTGCTTTGTCACTGTTATATAATAATTCCAAGGATTTACAAACAAAGCTCTCCTCTCAATTACTAGAATTTATATGGTTACAAATGAAAGAATGAAAATATCTGCTTTGTTTTTTCTAATATCTTTCTCCTCCCCTTGTATCTTTCTTCTTATGTTTCCATATCTACAAACTCCCTAATAATGCCCCTGAATAATCATCCTTAACAAATCGGGATATACAAGCTCTTTCAACTTACAGATTACAAAAAAGCGATTTTGCCAAACGACTCACGAACTTCAATCAGACTTGCAGAGAAATCCGAGTTTTTATTGGTTTCAGCTTCAATCCCATGCTTTCTGGTGAGAGAAGCTCTGGAGCAATACACAAAGGGCTCAACGGACTTCTTGGGCTGACACTTGACTGAGAAGGCCTATATAAGCCATATCCCATGAGAAAATACTCCAATGGTATCAACATAGCATGAGGCTGTTCCTCTGTCACCATAGACCCACATGCCTGAACCTGTAGGTAAGCGTTTTTTCAACATTGAATCCAAAAATTATAACATGATATTGAAAGAAAGAAGCTACGTTACATACCTCAACCAACGCACTATACCGTCTATCTAGTTTTGACGTCATGTACAGAGCCTCAGGATGAAATGGAGAGCTATCCCCAACAAAAATTAGTGAACGACACTGTAGTTTCCGCAATCCTTCTGTAATGTCAGGTCTCCTGCCGTTTTGTAAAAAAGAAGAGAGTTCATAACATGCATCTCAAAGCATCAAAATACAAAGCACTTGTACAAGGAAAGGAAACTTGACATAAAATACACAGTAGCCAATAGTAACAAGTCGAATCTCAAGACTCAAAACTTAGCATAATTAACCTAGGACAACATCTGCAGGTTATGAACCGCAAGAGTAAATTTTCATTTTACACTACTTACACAACTAAAGGAGCAATTGGAGTTCAAGTAAACAAAGTTAATTTAAAAGGAAGTCGGGGGAACAAGGGAAACAAGTTTTACCCGTTAATTGCTTCAAGTAACCGCCAAACATTTGAACTCTGCCTCTCCTCAAGCGACTGTTAGGAACAAAAGAAACATCATTGAGATCGGGTAATTACTAACCTCACGACCATCTTACAATTTTTTCAGAAAAGCACTTCGTGCAGATAAGAAAGAAAATAATACAAAGCTAGAGGACTTACTCTTCTGCATGCCTGAACTACATCCGACTCTGGCATTTGAACACAACCACGAACATCCTGCCATCAGAAATTTCACATCCAAAAGCTTGAATAATCCAATTTCAGAAATCTAAAGGTAGATAGACTGATATTAGAAGGCCAACCTTGCTGAAGTATCGCTTGAGCAATAATTCCTTTACCACTCCACACATGCCATAGAAGTAAAGCAAATTTGACATTACCTGTCAACATGAATTTGTGTAAGAACTAGAGTTTTTAATCCTCAAAAACAATTTGAACAGGTCCAGGGAACAAACCTTATTTAATATCCATTCTGTCCAAGAGGGTGCTTTGCATAAAGGAGATATGAGAATCAAACCCAGGACACGATGTCTGTATTTCAACTGTTGCAAGGAGTTATTATAAAAACATCAAAACCATCCCTCAAGGTCCAAGATAATAACTTTATGTCTATTTGAAAAAAGGGTATGCACTTTATGAAATGAGTTCACTCACAGCAAATAGGGTGAGGATATAAGCTCCAGCTGTGACGCCCATACACATCACAGCTCCAAGTCTATGAAGAGAGAGAGGGAGAGAGGGGGAGAGTGAGATCAGGGTGCTTTTTCTCATCCTTTGACTTTAATATATAAAAAGTAATAATTCATTAAAGAAACAACAGCTTCAAGACAATTATTAGGACCCAAAGGCCCAAAATACAAATAACTTTTAAACAAACAAAAACCCTAATTAAAAAATCATCAATACCAGTTCTTATATTGCAATCTCTTCTTGTTGTAAAAATGGAAATTATTTTTAAATTATAAATTATAGAAAGAATTCCTTACCCAAAATAGTTAAGAACATCAGCAATCTGATCTACCAAGTCATCAGCGGAAAGCACAGGATCATCAGGGCTAATTATTTCAGCTCCCAACTGAAATAGTTCTTGAAGAAAGTATGAGATAAGAAACAATGTGACTTGCAACTTAAAGTTACATAACAAGAGCAAAGCATAAATGAAAAACAAGGAGAACCAAATTTTGCACGCAAGTTATTTGAGTGACAAACCTCATGCCCAGGAGGACTAATATGATATATGCAAAAGTTATGAAGCAGCAAAGAACACGCTTCTGGACAAAAAAATAATCCTTGAAAGCAGGACACATCTGATCAATCATAAGCATAAAGACAAAAGTTAAATTGGAGCTAAAAATGTCACCAAGAATAAACAAAGGGGAAAGAGTATACATATCGCTTGACCTTTGAAAAATGTTTATGTGTAACATATTCATATAAATTCTAACATACTGCAAACATTTTCATTTCAAAATAGCCTAAAACAAGCTTTAGGTCTTTATTTTGGTCTAATAAACAAGTTTCAGAGTTTATCTAAACTAGCTATTTACACTCCAGAATGCAAATACTTACAGGAAAAACAAATTTAAACAGAAACATGATGGTTCAACTTCTTTGAATTAAATGCTTAATAAACCAGAAATCAATTTGAAAGATACCAATTGTCAAATAACTTTCCTTATCAGCACTAATTTCCAAGATAATAAAAAAAAGGGTCAAGTTGTCCATATAAACATGAAAAATAATAATAATAATAATAATAATAATAATAATAATAATAATGATTCTGTAATATTCAAAAAATTGTGTCAACACTTGGTTTGTGGATATGATAAGTAAAATCAATTAATTGTACCTACCTCCAATAAGATAAAATTATAACTGATGAGTCTAGAAAAGTATGACAAACTAGGAGTATAATCCAGAAAAAACTTACAATTTAAAGCTAAATCAGGATAAGTAACAAGAGCTGGCTTGTCCTGATCTCCAATCACAGCAACGGACACATAACCATGACAAGTTTTTATAAGATGCTCCTGCAGAAAGGTTAACAATATGCAAATTTAGACATTAATTCAGGAAAGTAGAATCAGAAATATTAAATAATATGGTAATTACAAATTACAGAAACCTCTAAAGAAAATAAAAAATTAAAACAGATGCGGGGGGGTCAAGAGAGGAAGATAATAAAATACATAGAATATATATCTGCACAACAATTTATATATACACACATAGACCAGCTAACCCAAATATGTACCATTTAGGAACGAGGACCTTTTTTTTTTTTTTTTGCATGTGCAGCGGTACTTTTAATAAGAATACGCAATCCGTTCACACATAGTATATTAGAGTGGTCAGGAAAGTAAATTTGGAAATTGTTTTGGTCCTCAAAACTCCAGAACTTTATACTCATATAAAAATTAGCAATTGCTAACCAAAGTAACCGAACAGAAATCTTTATGGCACAAGAAGAAACTGCCAAATTATTAAGGAAATTAATATAAAATAAAACAAATAATCAGATGAAAGTGCCATTTAAGCGACTTGACAAATTCGAGTTACCTAACTAATCGCTTCCCAGATGAGAAATCAACATGGGTTGTGAAAACATATTCATAACAACTAAAATGCCCTTCAAAATAATAATCTTTATGTGGGCATATATAAACGTATTTGCATACATATATACTATTCTTGAAACAGCATTATGGAAAGGCTTTGAGAATCAAAGCCAACTGGGATTGTAAAAGAGAAATAAATAATCAAACACCCCAAGAATACAGGATGAAATAATTTTTCAATACTCATTTCTAATTACTATATATATATATATATATATATATATATATATATATATATATATGATACTATTCAATTAGCTAAACAAACGCCCACTAGAGTTACCTGAACCTCATACTCAAACGATAACCAAAATCAAAAAAATCAATGCAATATTTGGAGCAAAAAGAAACCAAATTTTTTTTTTTCAAAAATGCTAACTTAAAAGCCCTGTTTCCGCCATCAAAACAAGCTCGAGGTACCTCCCATTAACACACTCCCTCAACCAATATTTTCATATCAATAGGAAAAACGGAAGAAGGCATGAAAATGTAGGTACCTTTCCTCCAAGAGAAACTCCCTCCATATCCACAGACACTGAATCACTTGAATCCGCCATTTCTCTCTCTCTCTCTCTCTCGCTCTCTCTCTCTCAAATTGGGTTCCTCTCCATGGTCTTGGATTGTGTTATATATATATATGTGTATATGTATATATCAAAATCAATATCGTTACTCCCTCTCAATTTTTATTCTTATGACTCGTTGTTGACTCGCACGAGTGGCTACCGAGTCACCGACGCTCAATCCCAGAGGGGTCACGAGAGGCCCCCTATAAACGGGGGCCTAACCATAGACGCTGGTTTAATTAACCAGAGTTAGACCAGGCCGACACTTTCTTCCCTTTTTACCATTTTGTCCTTCTATTCTTCCCCACCTTTTTTTCGACATTGACGTGTTTTTTGTTTTTGTTCACCCCTTGTGGATTTTGTTGTTTTCAATTTAATTTAATTTAAGAATCTATTAATTGCTTTTCTATGTTTTGCCTGCGGTTTTGCTATAAATAAATAAATAAAAGAGTCAAGAGTAAGTAGAACTCTCAATATAATTCTCAAGCATATTAGTTTCCAAATTTTTACTCAATAAAATATATATATATATAAAGTTAATAATTTTATACCAAATTTAACCTTCATACAATATCCAAATTAAAATAAAGAATTACCAAAATAGAAGTTCACCAATAAAATCTATAGAACAAAACTTAACAATAGACTTCCAACAGTAAAAACTCAAACTTGACAAGTGGCTCAGAGTCTAATTTCCTCTAGATTTTACAAGCCAGTTGTCATTTTGTATCAATAAACTTGACATGATAAAGTTGAGGGTTTAGGTCATTTATGTATTTATTTTTGAAAGGGATGACGTTAACGTTAATTTTTGATAAGAAAGCGAAAATGGAACGTATTATTTATTTAATATATGTAATAGAAAAGTAGGATTATTTAAGCTCCGTTTGTTTCAACCATTCCATTCCATTGGAATGGAAAATCTATTTGAATGTGTGTTTGTTTCAACAATTCAGTTTTTCTATTCAAATAGTCCATCCAAAAAGTTAACCATTGGAATGGTTTTTTTTATCTTGAATGAGAATATAAGGGAGGAAGTGTTTTTGAATGGTTCATTCCAATGCTTCCATTCTAATTACAACACGTTCCACTATTTTTTCCATTTAAATGTCTCACATTCCAATTATAACACTAATTTTTATTTATTAGTGACAATGGTGTACAACAGTCATCCTCTATTTTTTTTTTTTCTATTTTAAATTGGTATGTCTATTAATAATTTTCTCAACGTTTGGTTAGCATTTCTTACTATTTGTTCCAAATTGAGTGATAGGGGGGTCAATTTAAGCAAAAGTAATTCCAAAAATCATCATATCGAGCCTGTCAATATCCCCATTAGTGATTTTTTTTAAACGAGAGCAAGGTATATATAGTATGTATGTCATGTGATTCAGTTTGATAATAAAAACTTGTATCGAAATGGTTTTTCTTTCCTTTTTTTTTTAAAAAAAAAATCAAAAATGGTTTTGAAAGCGTGTTCCATGCGCGTCATTAATCATATACTTTATGCTGACGTACGATGAAAATATGATCGGTTAATTTTCTTCGTAAATGAAAATGTCAATTGGTTTAATTGCAAAAAAATTATTGACCTTATTATACATGAATTAAATTAATTACTCTGAGTTGAATGTCGAATTCATGCGACTTGAAGAGGCTGATGGAATAAAAAGACTAGCATCGGTTTTGAAGACAATATGTCATCGAAAATTTTAGCTTTATTTAAAAATAGATTTTTTTTTAATTAATCCACAAAAAAAAAAAGAAGTGTTGCTCATGCATTTTATTTTATTTTCTCTTTTGGCTGCTATTAATTTTGTATAATGCTCTCACACACGTTTTCTCTTTCGTGTATTAATCATTGGTACCATATTGTGAAAACTTTTGTAATTTTTTTATGCTACTTTGTGCCTAAAGTCCAAAAGTGCGTATACTGCATGGAACCAACAACAAAAAGAGGAATTATTCTCAAAACAAAAACAAAAACAAAAAGAGGAATTAACCTATTTTTTTTATTAAATATTTTTTTTTGGCCTTCAATAATTTTATACTATTTGCTGTTGTGTGTGGGAATGAAACCGTGTCTAACAAGATTCACACTATTTGAAGTCACTCGGGACAAATTGGTGCCATTTAGTCCACTTATCCATACCCTACACTACATATATCCATTGAAAATTTTGGAAAGGGAAAAAAACAAAATCTACGAAAAGTGATATATATTTCTCGGTTTTTTCTTTGAAATCTTTTTGGGCAAATTTTTTTTAAAAAAAAGTCAAACAAACAAATTATTTGCAAATATGATGAAATTTATGTTTTATTTAGTAGACGGGGGAGAAAATAGTGAGAAGAGGGAGAAGGAAAACATTCTTTGTTGTGTTTGGTACAAAAAAAAAAATTGAGAAAATACCAAAAATTCTTTCCTGTTTGACTAGAAGAAGAAATGGAAAGTATGTTAGAAGATTTTATTTTTACAGTATCACTCTATACTTAGTTATTAGTTTTATAATATGATGTTGAAGCTAATTATATAAATTTTTCAATCGAAGTCAATTTGAGTGAATGTTTCTCTCATAAATACCTCCAATTTGGAAGAATTAATTATCTCAAACTATAACTTGAAATCTATTGTTTACTCTAATTCATATCTTTCTAAAATTCTTCATACCAAATATCCGTCATATCCTAAACTTATCAACTAATCCCCTATGCCTCTCATTAGATTATGGATTTTTTTTCGATATTATTAGATTATGGATTTTAAATGTTCACTTTGAGATAAATTTTAATCGCTCAGTAAGTGGATGGATTGGTATTGGTGCCATGATCCGAGATTCGAATAGGATTATAGGACAGTTTGTGGAGCGATCTCATCCAAATTCAAGGGACGTTTTAGTATTTATATTGTGGAATGTTTACCACTTCGAAAGGGCCTCTGGTTTGTATTACAACAAGTCTTTTTTATCTCAGAAACTGAAAGTGACTTACTAAAAGTTATCTCTGGCATCAAAAAATTGAGTCTCTTTCGTTGAAGGTCCAATCATCTTTGACATTATTATTAATCTTTGTAAACTAGATAATGTTGTTTGCAACCATATCCTTTGTTCTAGGAATAAAATTACTCAAAACCTATTCTCTTTTGCTTTTAATTGTAACATGAGTTCTTATTGGTTATTTGAAACACCTCATATGTTTCCAAAGATGTAAGCTCTGTTTGGTTCACCCATTCAAATGAGTGTATTTAAATGGAAATTGTGGAATAAGTTATAATTGAAATAGGAGATATTTGAAGTGAAATAAAGTAGAATGGGTTGTAATTAGAATGAGAGACTTAGAATGGAGCATTCAAAAACACCTCTCAGGCTATATACTCATTCCAAGACACGAAAAACTCATTCCAATAGTTAATGTAACTGATGGACCATTTGAATAGAAAAATTGAAATTGTTGAAACAAACACTCATTCCAATAGATTTTTTATTTGAATAGAATGGAATGGGTGAAACATACAAGATCATAATGTTTGATATTATTTTTGCTTAATAATAAGAACTCATTTTTCCTTAAAAAAGAAAAAAGAAAAAAACAAAACAAAACAAGTGGGTGGATTTTCTTCGTTCTCTCATAGTAAATAGTAAATACAATGGAGTGAAAGTACTCTCATGCATTTTTCCATGTATATCCTTCATTTCTATCTTCTCAACCTCTAACGAATAATAATATGAAAATTTATTGGGTTTTACAAATTTTAATTTTACTGCATTTTTTTTTTTTACCCTATTCTTTAGGTATAGGGTCGGCTTTCAACTTTCAACCACAATGATTCATGTGGTTCAGCCGCTTGACATTGAAGAGTGGGGTCCATTGCATGCATCACCCAACATGTCACGTTCTTTTTGAGTTGGTATCTGTCATTACCATTCACCCGACGGTAACCCAAATGTTCCTCTCCACAAACCTCCCAAGTCCCTTGTAGTAAAACGTTTTTCTTTTTCTATTCTTTATTTTATTTTTTTTCTTCTTCATATGTTTAGAAGCAAAAGAGTTTTCAACCAACTATCCGTCCTTTTACGAAACTAATCACCAATTATTTCTATACAAAAACAAAGAGAAATACTAACTTAGCAATAAACACGTCAAACAATTTATTTGATATATTTGTTGTATCAAGATCGTCTATTTGTACGAGATGTACAAGCTAAATTTAACTACACTAGTTACTGATTAGACAAATATCATTTTCCTCTAAAATAATTATTACGTGCCCAAAAATAATATTTTTTGTATTATTTCATCTTTTGTTTAATTTCTACTAAATATAAAATGTTCGACATATATAATAGTCTAAACTTGGTTATAGAATGCTTTTTTTCTTCTTATCCTTGAGATTATATACCCATTTTTCCTTTTTTGGCAAATCTTGTATGTGTACATATATGCACATCGTTGTTTCATTAGGTGTTTAGTATGGATTCTGTTTATTAATCATCAATTGTTATAGGCATATAGCCTCTCTTTTCGGATTTTCCTACATTGGTTTAAGGATTTGTTTTTTCAAAGCTTCTTATATACTTAACGATATTGTGTCATATTTTGAAATTTGAACTAACTCCTAGTCATGGTAACGATTTAATAAATGTGAAAATCTTTCTTTCTTTTTTTTTCAGTGGTGAAAATTATCCTATAGAGCTAAGAGTTTATTAAGACAAACTATATACTTTCAAGATAATCTAGACATGTCACACGTAGCTAGGCTGTATGCTTTTATAGTAAACGATGACAAAAAAGGATTTTTTTTTTTTCCGATTATCTAATTAGGTGAGAAGGTTGACCATGATATCTCTATCATTAGCACGGAAATAATAAAATTATATTAAAATTCTAATTTACTTCTAAAGTAAATAATAAAACCTTTACATTAGGCGACGGGGTTGAGGAACGTTTTTGGTTAAAAGAATATATATATATATATCTGAATGTTTTTAAGATGTTGTATTTGCCGAGTTATTGATAAAATTCTAATATTTTTTTTCCCTAAAAGAAAAGGTTCTTTATGGGATTAATGGTGAACAATGTTCGGATTTTTTTTTTTTTTTTTGGGAGGTACGGGTTGCAGGAAATATAGACCGTGAAGCATCAACAATTCTGTCGGTTCGGGATTGTCTGGGTTCAATTGATTTTAACACTAGGAAAACATTTAAATTTGGAGTGGAAAAAAAAAAAAAAAACTCCAAAGATTTATCGGGTCAGATTTCATCGGTTTCAATTTTAGTAAGTTCTAGTCGGATTTATGGGGCTATTGAAAATTTTATTCATCAAATAAGATTTATTTTTTTTCAATCTTAGACATCTACATTAAAAGTACAACAAGGTTACTAGTTAGATTAAACATGTAATTTCGTTGTTCTCGTTATTCCGAGTTAAGAATTAGAGTTGATTATGCCAAATGGAAAAAAAAAAAAAAAAAAAAACTCCAAAGATTTATCGGGTCAGATTTCATCGGTTTCAATTTTAGTAAGTTCTAGTCGGATTTATGGGGCTATTGAAAATTTTATTCATCAAATAAGATTTATTTTTTTTCAATCTTAGACATCTACATTAAAAGTACAACAAGGTTACTAGTTAGATTAAACATGTAATTTCGTTGTTCTCGTTATTCCGAGTTAAGAATTAGAGTTGATTATGCCAAATGGAATTCTACCAACTTCCTGTTATAATAAAATAAAATAAAAGACTTAAAAAAAAAAAAAAAGCACTAATAGAATATTGTCACACCAAAATCCTAGAGCGAAAAAGTTAAGAGGCACTTTTCGATTAAGACCTCCAACGGCCGTCTAAATGACATTTACCAACAATAATCCGTTTGCCCCGAGTACATTTTCATGTTATGTTAGTCAATTAGAACAACCATAAAAAATTGGAATTAATTTTGGATCTACTATTGTCCTAAATTTATGTGTACTACTTGGAACTCATTGTAGAGTTTCAAATCTGAGAATCTTTGACCAAGACAATTATGAAAGTAAATATCTAGGCAAATAAATAAAATATATTAAGAAAAAACTACTAATCGTCCATCTAATCATTATTAGATTCGTCACTTTAGTTTTTTCCGGGTGGTAATCTCCAAACATAACTTTGCCAAAAAGAAAGATATTTGTAGGATCCCATGTACCCTGCCCCCACATTAGATATCATACGTTGCAAAGGTTCCTAAAAACGTAGTTAGTACCCTTCAGTTTTTTTTTTTTTATTTTTTTTGGGAGGTTGTGAAAAATTAAGTTAAATATAGAAGCACAAATTCTAGAAAGGTAATTAATAGCACTAATATTCACCTCAAAAATAAAAAAGCACTAATATTCTTAATAAGGTTATTAATAGCTGTATTTTATTTTTAATGTCCACTAAAGATATGGTATTGATTTCCATGAACTTACAATTAATAAATAATATTGAATATTTTACTTTGCAATCTACAAATCCTTAAATACATATCCACACGATTGTCAAAAAATAAATAAATTAACTAATAAAATACATGTCCACACTTGTATATTGGCTATTGAGCATCGAAGTAAATCATGACCGACACAATCTGAGCCCTGACCCTGAGACACACGAGCTTTAAAATATCGAATTGGTAGGCCTAACCTGAATAAATGGATCCCGTACAGATTACAATTTTTTTTTTTAATCGGCCTATTTATTTTCAAAAATTCATAAATGAAAAAAAAAAATTCACAAAACACAATTTTGCCTCACACAAGTAGGTGTGTCCTCGCTTAAAATTACCATTAATAGTACTTTCATTTTTAAATTTGAAGTATTTTCCAGGGTAAAATCATAGTATTTTCTTTCTTATAATTAGAATTACAAACTTTTATTAGTTTGTACCTCTCATTTTCCATCTTCTTTTTATCTTTTTTCGAAATTTTCAAAGGCCCTTTTTAAGGGAGGATAAGTCCTCTGTACTACATGTTATGCTTCTGTCGCTCCAGAATCTTCTAATTTGAAGTTATTTCCTTGTTATAACATTGCATAACTAGATCCAAACACAGTGTCGGTGATCTGCTTTCTCGTCACAAAAGTCTCGGCATTGTACATACAATATATCCAAGTACAAATTTAATCTAAAGACGGGGAAAAAAAAAACAAGTATAGTAGAAATGGACATGTAAGCCGAAAAACATAAGGTTAGGTGACATGAGAATTGGGTACTTCCCCTTTCTCGTGCCCTCACGTCAAAGTTATGACTTATGACTATGACCACATCGCACTTATGACCATCATTCTCAACTCAAGTGCCATGGGTCTTGGGTCCCTTTTTCTTTAAAAAAAATTAAAATAAAAATAAAAACTAAAACAAAATCTTCTGTTTTTCATTAAGCGAGTAACTATTGTAATAGGTATATACATAAAAGAGAGGGAGAGGGAGAGGGAGAGAGAGAGAGAGAGAGAGAGAGAGATGAACAATAAAGTCATTTATGCTTTTTTCTTTTTTGGATGGTGAAGTTATGAGTGTAGTTGGGAAAGAGGAGTAATGTACCATTTATAACATGGGATTGATTAGGATTTATTGGTGTTGGGGGCTTCAAAGCTATTAGTGTTACTTCTTACTTATTTATGAATCCTTGAGGCTTGAACCAAACCAAGCCTTTTCCTCAGGTACACCACGTGAAGACCAACCAACAAGGCCATGGAGGGGAACCGGTTTTAGTTCTTCTAACCTTGAACTATATCATCTAATTACAGTATCCTTTTCTATTGAGATCGATGATAGTAGAACGAAAAACACGTACATTTTTTTATTTGAAAAACGATTTATTGGGCTGCTTTTGTTAATTAGGCCCAACTCTAGGAGTCCTAGCCCATTCAAAAGCTATGGACTGCACAGGAACATAAAGCCCATGTACGTAGCAGCTTTGCAGAGTTCAGGGAGGAGCTTTAACCATTCCCCGTTGTTGCAATGAGATATTTCAAGATAAAAAATTTTGCTACTATATATTCTCCCAAACATATAACACAAAGCGATCACGAGTTAACCAAAAGCAGTTTCCTACCAAATGAAAAGGGTATTTTTTGTTTTATCCAGGGATCCTATGTCAATCAATTATCACTACAATAGCAGAAACAGAGTGAATATGTCTTTTACCGCCATGTAGATAATGAAGGAAAAACAGGCAGGTACTAGTGTATTTAACCTGAAAATATCTTCATCATTAGTAGTAACATATAGATCATGTACATTACCCCAATAGAAAAGGCATAACACAGCCAAAATCAACTCTCTCTATCATGATTCATGAGTGTTTCATCAAACCAGAGCTACAATGAAGCTGGTGAGAATAGACTACTATGAAGTGTACTATAGAGTAATGCGGATGGGAACTTCCGAACTAGTTCCATGTTTTCGGTAAAATAGTAAGAGCGGTGATGTGTGACTTCATCCATTCTACCCAAGATCAAAAGATCCACGGCGACGGAAATGTTCAGATGCCTAAATATATATTCCTACTCTCCTAGAAGTTTCACAGGAAAGGATAGCAGACCTCAAAAGTGAAGAGCCCAAAACCTGGTGACAATAGATATGATCCGTTCTCGATACAATTCTAACAAAAGTATTTCCCCAAAAATGCATCACCAACATTGGCTTGTCAGTCCTCAGTCCTATGTTGAAGTTCTTTGATTTACCGGATTTCATGGCTGCATATCTTCCATGGCTCTATCATAAACTGGATTGTCTACCTCACTCTCACTGCTCAAACTATCATCACTACCCAAAGAAGGAAACCCTTTCTTCACATACTTCTCATCAAAATAATACCTGACAAACTTAACCTGTATTCCCATCCCATCCACTGTCCCTTTGCGTTTTCTTGCCCCATCAGTTGCCTGTGTGTTTATCGTGCCATCAGCAGCCACAGATACAGTGTCCACAGAATCAACCATCTCAAGATCCCCAGTATCCTGGGTTTTTCCATCTGGTTTAGTTACCGGAAGCATGTACTCAACTCTTGACTCGCAAATAACTCCTTTGGCTCGAAGCTTGGAAATGTCACAATCAAACACTCGTACTCCTTTCTCTTCAACAAGTAGCATCCACTCTGAGGATGACATCAATTTGCAATTAGTTGAGTGATAAAATAACGTCATAATGGTTACGCCAAAATGTGAAAATTTACAAAACAGGGCAACTCATCTCTAGTTAGCTGCTCTTCAATTTGTCCAGAATGCAAGTACAGTTCAATATATTGCAGTACAGAATGCTGCCATATTTCCCAGAAGAGAAAGGTGTTCTAGTATTTTCTCTGCTCCACTTTTATATGTGACAATCGCATGTTGAGAACCAAAGCCAAAAAAAAAAAAAAAGGAAAACATTGCAAGGATACTATAAACTTTGCTAAGTTGACTAGAATATAGAGATACCAGAGCAACTCACTGATAAGTGCCACCGGAGTTGAAACATTTGGTCTGAAGATTTTTCCCTCCATGCCAATGTGATTGGTAAGCCACTTGATCAAGTGAGAGGCAAGGCAAGATTCAACAAAGGCATTTACATAAGAAATGACTTTGGTCTGGTCATCATCTTTCCTGTGGTCAATGTGTAGAAGTATCAGATGGGATAGTTTAAAAGTCATCTCAGACATCACAGCAAACCACTATTTCTCATACCTAACAAACCGTATGGCATTGTCAGCAACGAGTAACCATGTTACAGCAAGATTTTTGTAGCGCTCATCTGCTGACTGTATACCTATTTGTGGTTTGAGGAATGAATAGTCCACCATTATTACAGAGTCATATAGAATCTCTTGTAAAAGACATATGTCTTTAGAATTCTGCAAGGAGACAAAATACTATATTCAGCTGAATAGTTCACACTTTCATCTCATATGAAAAGGCAGTGAAGTTCTCCCAGGACATAATTATGGTATACTGCCATATATTCACAATTACATGAGGATACACCTCGTCCTGGGCCTTGTATGAGAGACAAACCTCGTGCCTACATTCTTAACATCAGCTAATAATATGCATCTATGAGAGCAACCAAGAAGAGGGGCTTCTAGCAGCACTTCAACTCCACGATTGTAGTAGTTATATAACTACTTAGCATTTATGCTAGTATGCTAATTGTGATGATGTGCATGTATAATTTCTCTTAACATACACACAACAACAACAACAATAACCAAGAATAAATAAATTAAACCCAACTCCTAACAGTGATGAAAAGTATCTATCAAATTTAACAAAAAAATCTTAAGCCGTGACGTTTGCCTGTTCCCCATAACAGGAGAAGTTCTGCCTAAGATTACTACTTTATTGCTTAGCTATGCAACACCGTGAATTGACGTTAAATTAAGATGTACTGACCAGCAGGTTAGTGACGGGCAAAACTGGTTCCAACAACATCCTGAAGAGAGTATCTGATACACAACATTTATAAATCAGAAGCTATACTATTCGAATAACCAAAACAACACAACTATAAGCAACAGTCCAAAAAAAAAATACAGCAGCAAGAACGACAATATTTCAAAACTGCAACAGGGTAGAAGCCATTCTCACCAAAAAAGGAAAAACACTGAAACCCAGTAAGCGTTTGAACCGCCCAGTTACGGACCTCCTTCTCGAGCTCCGCTCTCGAAGTTTGAAGCCCAAGCTTCAAGCACAGCTTCAACAAAAAAGCTTCACACATGACAACCCCAGCTAAGTAGCCAACCCCACCTCGCATCATCCTCAACCCCTTCCGAACGTCATCGCTAACAATCGGAAAAAACGCTTCCAATTCATCTCCAACCCCAATTCTATCCACCACCCAAACGCGAATCACGTCCAAAAAACACGAATTCAAACCATCATCATCATCACCGTCTCGACGATCGCCATTGCCGCCACAACAAATGCTAATATAACTGATAAGCCCTTCTAACAAACTCTGAATCTCTTCCTCAAAACGCTCCTTAGTATCAAAAGCTAAATTACACAACTCGTACACAACCGGAGCGAGTACCGCGATTCGCTTAGCCGCACCACACGCAGCCGAGCACGAAACCAGCAGCTGGAACAAGTCCTTGATCGCTGAGACTCTTCCCGAAGGGTCGTCCTGGGCTGTGAGCTTGGTGGAGTGAAATGTCACCGCCGAGTAGAACCAGACGATCTCAACCGGAGGATCAGGAATGCCGTGAAGTAATCGCGAGAAAATGGAGCTGAAATTGGAAAAATCGGTGACGGAGTTGCGGTAATCGGCGATGAATCGGTGTATGGATTCTTTGAGCATGGAAACAAACGGGTCGGGTGGGTCTGGGTTTGGATTTGGGTAGGGCTTTGATAGGGTCTGGTTCATAGTTTCAGAGCAAGAAAAAGGATAAGCAATGCATTACAGTGAGTTTTGAATTGGGGGAGAAAATATTTGATGCGTGAGAGTTTGAATTTGGTAATATTTGGGGGTGAAAATGAAACCCTAATTTTGCGGGTGTAGGAGGGGATAAAAAGGAGGGAGGGAACTCTATGCCATTTTGAATTTTGTCAATTTTGTCGTCTGGGAATTGAGAATAGATTTCAATTATTAAGTTTGAACTCCAGCAAAAGAAAAAAAAAAAATTATTTACGTTCAATCATTTTTATTTTTATTTTTTTAAATTTTTAGTTCAATCATTTACAACTGAAAACAAAAAAACAAAATTTATGAAGTTCAATCTCTTTCTTTCCTACCAAAAAAAAAAAATTAAATCACTTTCAAAGAAAATAATAAAGGAAAGATTATCAATGTTCAATCTTTTGTAAGGAATTTTTTCGGAATAACATAGCCCCAAATCTCGAATAGGTGGGGTGAGGACGGATAATAGTAGGTATTTTTCTCTAATTTATAACAAGTGGAGATCATTACTTAAGTCTCACTTTTTCAAAAAAAAATCGTCTCGTTTGCTTTACTTATTTGAATAGGTGTATTTTAATGAAATTTGCGGAAGGAGTTATAATTATAATGTGAGACATTTGAAGTGAAATAAAATAGAATTAGTTGTAATTGAATTTTGAAATAGGAGACATTAGAATGGACCATTTAAAAACACCTCAAAGGCATCATTCTTATTCTAAGATACAAAAAACTCATTTCAATGACTGATGTGATTGACCATTTGAATAAAAAAATTGAATTGTTGAAACAAACACCTATTCCAAAAGATCATTTGAATGGAAAAATTGGAATTGATGAAACAAATACTAATTCTAATGAGTTTTTTATTTGAATGGAATGAAATATGTGAAACAAACAGGGCCATGATGTTTTTCTATAGGAGCAAAATATGATATTATTTTTTTCGTGTACCACAATTTATGTATTAAAAAACACATCAATAACTTCTTATAGTTTTTTTTTTTTTGTTTAATTCACCTTATGATTAATTTTTGTCCTTTTATTAATAATAGTGTATAGAGAAGATAATTTTACTTGTCATGTCATTCTAATTATTCAATAAACGGAGCGAAGGTAGGTAAAGTAGCGCGTTTGGTATAAGATAAAATACTTTATCTTATCAACTTTCTATGCATTTGGTATAGGATGAAATACTTTATCTTATCAACTTTCTATATAAAAATTTGTTTCTAGATTTGTAGAATATGATTCGAATTCTATAATAAACGAATCCAATTTCTAAAATATGATCATAGTACAGGATGGGCACGAGTACAATGGTACTCGCCCCGCATTACTGAACCCATATCTGCCCCGATTTAATAATACATGTGAAAAAAAATAAAAAAGTATGTAATATGCAACTCAGCTGAAGTTGTTCAAAGTCTAACACAATATTGTTGTTGGGTTTTTTTCCTTCTTCTTTCTTTTTTTAATTTTATTTTTCAGGACGGTTTAGTTAAAAAAAAAAAAAAAAGGGTACTCACATACTCGTATGAAGAATACCTAAATCCGCCCTATTTCTTTAAACAAGAAAATACAATGACTATGGGTAGAGTTTTTCTCCGTAAGTATAAGGTCGAGATGGTCATACTGCCCAGTTGTCATTTCTAATAATGGAAAATATACTCATTCAAAGAGAGTATTAAAGTATACAAATCTAACTAACCCATAAATGGGTATCTCTTTTTTTTCTTTTTTAATTTAATTAAAATTTTATTAATTATTAGTAATATAAGAATAAATCTAATACACAGATCATTTTACAAACAATCATATTACTAAACGTTCAATCAAATTAAATTCGTACTGATGATAGGAGGAATAGACTGATGGTAATTCTATTAAGATTTGAAAAGTAATTTTCAAATAATGATTACTATAGTTTTATAAACAAAATAAGAATATATGATTGATGATCTAACATAAATCAGTTCATGGATCTTGGTTTAGATAAAAATTAGAAGCATTTCACAATCACGAAATATCCCTGCCTATTTTTCAGAATCCATTGAATGATCTGTTGTGTAGATAGCTTCTTGATTCCAATGAGAGATGAGCAAGATAATTCGTAAAATATTTTTCTTTCTTATTGGTTGTACGTACATAGTATTTTGGTACCTCCCCTTGGGCAGCTATGAACAAGTTCAGAATTTCTCTCATAGTGGCTTGGTTGTCTCTCACTCTCTCTCTTTCTCTGAGTTTTGTTCGGTTCGGTTTAATGTAGTTATGACTTTCTTATAACGTATTAATGTTTTTATCATAAGTTAGATTTTGAGGATTGGAGACTTTGTCAATCCCAATAAAATAAAAAATAATACATTATTTGGTAAAATAAAGTATTCCATCTTTATTTGTAGAATATAAAATTTTTATTAAGACATAATAAATAAAAATTTAGTCACCCATATGTAAACAGTTCATATGAATAATTCTTTATTACTCATTATTAGTCGTAGAAATTTTTAGACGTTTGCATAATATAAAATATAAAAATTATATCTATATAATTGGGACAAAATATAGAATTCATAAATATTAAATAATAAAACTTAATTTTAATAAACGTTATTCAAAATGCCTAATATAGAAACTACTTTCTATGACATATTCTCAACATAGACTTTACATAAAACACATATAAATGATGTGCATATAGATCCATAAAGGATCCAATAGAGCTCCATGAGGGATACCTCTATAGTTTGTTTCAAATCATACTTCACCATCAAATTTAGTTTGTTCAATTGACACAATAATGATTCTTCTGTGAGCATTGATCTCTAAAAATATTAAATATTCAAAATTTGGATACTGAAAGCTTCATATATATAAGAATATTATCAAAATACACACGAAAATAATAAAAAAATAGAACAAAAAAAAAAGCACACAAATTTAGTAATTAAGTGGGACAAAATATCCATAGATTTGGATATATGATAACAATTATCTTCGCATATATAAAAGGATTAATAAAAAAATATATAAAAAATAATTCCCATCGAAGAAAGAGATCATTTGATGGGATGTCTAAATTATTTCCCTCTCCATTAGGTTATAAGTCTATGGAGGCAAAGATTACAAATAAGATGAAAATGCATTCTCTAAATATCTTTCTACTTTATTATAGGTCTTTTATCTCTTGTTGAGTCATATATGAGAATTTATATTAATATGATAGAGTTACTTGAGTGAAACAATACGTTTAGATTCGAAAAGATTATAATGCACCATGTTATTATTAAGACTTCTGCCTATAGTTCACATTAGACTTTAAGATTGGGCATTAGTCCCACAGTACCTTAAGTAAGGGACTCTTGGGTCAGCATAAAAGTTAATAAAAGTTTCAAAATTTTCAAAAAAATTTGCCCTCGCCTCCCCAAAACTCAACTTTGGTCAAACATCCTAGTTAGGCATGCTTGATCATGATCGAGCACCATCAAGCTTAGTCAAATACTCTGGTCGAGCACCCGATCAAGTAGGATCGAGCACATGGTCGAATAAAGTTAAACACCCTGATTGAGCAAACACAGCTGAACAGGCTGGGTCAAGCACAATCGAGTGCTAGCAGATTATTGTAATGTATTTTAGGACTTTTAAGAAATAGGCTATCTAAATAATTTTAGATATGTGACATGCAATAAAGATTAGTTTTGATAAAATTTATAAAAAATGAATCTTTTTTATATCTATAAAGGCATTAGTAGACCCTAATTATAACAACCCATACAAAAAAACTATGTATTCCACTTGTGAATAAGTTCATAATATATTTTTTCAAATAAAAAGGAGAATTAAGTTTATTAAATTTTGTAACATTTATTAAATTTTACTTTAAATACTACTAAGTAGAGGTGTACATCGGCTAGGTTGGATTAAGTTATCTTTCTGTGCCAACCCAATTATGTTGACCTAACAAAATTCCAACCTAATAAAAGTCATTTGGGTCTCAAAACTGATGGAGCCAAGTGTTGTTGGTTTCATATTGGCTCAATCAGCTTGACCTTATTGTTAAAAACTATAAAGTGGTAATATTTTATATGGTGCAAACACTAAAATATCACGAAAATCTTGAACATTTTCAAATATAAATGTCTACTGGATAATACACACTTAAATTAAAAAACATATACTAAAAGTTTATATTTATTTATATATGTGAAACATTCTTAAAATTTTATGTATGTTATTTGGTTGGGTTGGTTCTAACAGCTTGTGCATAGCTAAACACATAAGCCAACCTAATAAGTTCAATTTCCACATTTTGAACTTAACCTAACTCATATAGCCTCATGAACCCATAAATGTTAGCTTAATCAGGTTATCAACATGTATTTATATCCCTAATATCAATTATTTTGTATCTAAGCTAAGAAATTTTTATTTTAGAAAAAAAGATAACATAAACATTAAATATGTGTAAAAATCCTAAAATTCAATACTATTGTAATGCAAATGTGAAGTGAAGAGGAAGTATGCTTTGTACCTTTAGATACAAACTTATATCATGATAAATTTCAATAAAGGCATGCACATATCTATCAAGTGTCGTTGGACATTTACTATATCAAATTAGGAGTAATGCTAAAGGATATTATATAGTGCTCAACACTACATGATGTGTGAACTTGTTATTGGTTGATTATAATTATACTTCATGTCAGATCTATGTGAGATTATAATCAGTTAGTAACTTTACGTGATGTTGGACACCAATGGTACCCCTTAGCATTGCTCGGTATGAGGAAACAAATATTATAATGATAAATGATATTAATTATACATGTAAATACGTTAGAACATAAAAATTCTAAGACATTCTAGTCGTAAGTATTTATCAAAAAATAAAAGAGAGTTTGTGACTATTTAGATACGAGAAAAGCTACTAAAATTTGGTAGTATAAAGTACTATAAAACTTAAAATATTTGAACAACTTAAAATATTTGAACAACGCAAACACATTTTTTTGAGGTTTATAATACATGGCATAATTTCTCCCCCATAAAAAAAACAATTATATTTGAGCTAAAATATTTTAACAAACAAATCTGATATTTCAAAATTATTTTGGCGTCTTAAAATTTTATCTATATAGTTTCATTTTTTAAAAATAATAATATATATTTTTTAATTGACCTGTTGAAATTGAACCTGTAAGGTCTTCTCATTGAAATATTTGGGATTCGAACTCTGGCTATCAAAGTTGAGTTGGACCATACGAGATTTTAAATGGGCTAACCCATTTGATAACTTAGGGAAATGACCTGTATGACCAGCAGCAATTTGGACTAAAACAACTTTCTTTGGAATGTTTAGAAAAATTATTTTTCTAGAAGTATTACAGTATGAATAAAGCTTTTATCACGAGTCATGAGCCCAACTTGAGTTATGTGGTTGAATATCAACCTTTTACTATTGTGTATGAGTCCTAATAGATGTGACCACTTACTTATCACAAGAGGCCACTTACTCCGTGATAAGCTTACAACTCGTGATAAATAGCAATACTCATTACAATATTGTGTGACTATATAATTATTATTTTTCAGAATTAGATAGTGGTCACAGATGTTGTGACACCTTTCACATAAAAATATAATAGTTTTAGAAAAGTTATTTTCAAAACACTCTAAAAAAATCATTCTAGTCCAAATCACTAATATTTAAGTCCATTTCATGATATCTCTATCTAGATTTAAAGCAGGGATTTGGACCTGGGTATAGTTATTTGGGCTAAAATGATTTCTTTGTTACTAAGTACTGTTTCAGGATTTTTATTTTGGTAAAAATATTTTTTGAGTAAAGATTGGGACACTAAAATCTTGCGCCATAGATTTACACTAGTAACGCGGTATTATTTTTAGCTATATAATTTTAAATATTGTGGTCCCAATTTAAAATAAGAAGTGGTTGAAATAAGTTTTTGGTGTCCTTATAATTACTCATATTTTTTTTAGAATTGTCATAGATTTTATAACACTAATCACCCAAAAAAAAAAAAAAAAACCTCTAAATCCTCTCATTTCCCTTCAGATAATGATTTATTAAAAAATAAAAAGATAAAAGATTAGACTAATGATAAGAGGAATTAGTCTATACATGTACCAAAACTCCTTAAATTTGACACATATGCTCTGTATAATAATCTTCTGATGTATATGCTCTCTGACCTGTATACCCCTAATACGTGTGAGTAAAAGAGCAGAAAGGACTCTTTGTAATTGATTGTTGTCTGAGCTATATCTCTCTCCCTCCCTCTTCCCTCTAACGATAAGACCATCTCGTGCTCTCTCTGACCATCTTCTACAACTCTGACCAAAGATCAGTCTCTTTTCCGATAAAGAGCGTCTCGCACTCTTAGTTTCGTTGTCGGAGATGAGAGCAAACTGTCTTCACAGGACAGAACTGGCACGGTGGTACCTTCATCTCTCTCCCATCAATTCTGTCCTGTGAATACAGTTTGCTCTCATCTCTGACAACGACAACATAGTTGTGAACTATATCGCCAACAACGAGATATGTCGAAATTATGCGTCGAAGATAGTTGAAATTTATTCGAAACAAAATGATCAAGCATTGGTTAGTCAAAAAGCATCGAAACATTGTCGAAAATACAAATAGATAAACATCGAAATTTAAAGATGAACTTTTTGCACATATTCCATCGAAATTATAAAGAAAGTCTCTGTCAATTCTGACGGTGGTTCGACATCTGTTCGATAGTTCTCGATAGCTCATTTTCGGATGGTCTTTGACGCATTTCGATGGTATTTCGATATCTATCCTATGGCTTTTGCTATTCGATGGTGTCTCGATGGAATCTAGACGGATTTTTGATGGCATTTTTAATAGTGGTCTCGACACCTTTATTCTTCACGCTCCTAAGGTCTGTTTGCTTCACTTTAGTTTGAATCGGAGGATTTATCGAGCACCATCATTTAGGTTGATGAAATAAATGGTGGAGGTCTGCGAGGAGGTTCATGTGTTCATATAAACTTCCATGGGTTCGTGAATTTGTAATTTCAACTGGTTAGGTTTAAGTTTCTGCTTATACTTTTTTTTCGGAAGAGGCTTAGGAGCTGTTTGACATCGTAACTAAAAAAAACAGTTTTTTGTTTTTAAAAACAGAAAATTATTCTCTAAGAACAAATAAGATGTTTGGTATTGTTCTCTGAGAACAGTTTTTAAAAACAGAGTTAAAAAAAACAGAAAATTCAGGGAACAACAAAATGTTATTTTCAAGGTATTTTCTTAATATTTTCTTTTTCTTAAAAAAAAAAAAATTCTTTCATATGATTTTCATATACACATTTTCTCGTAACTTTCTCTCTCATCACTTTCTCTCTCCTCAGTCTCTCTCATCACTTTTTCTCTCTTCATTCTCTTAACCCTTGTTCTCTCTCATCAATTTCTCTCTTCTCATTCTCTCTCGTCACTTTCTCTCTCCTTATTTTATTCTATTACTTTCTCTCTTATTATTTTCTATCACTTCATTTTTTTTAATCACATTATATCTCCTCATTCTCTATTGCTACTTTGTTTTTTATAAGTTTTTTCATCTTTATTTTCTATCTCCATGCATTATTATCACTTTCTCTCTCTTGTGTGTTTTCATTAGTTTTTTTTTTTCCTTTTATCTTTCTCAACATATTTTATTTCCCTATTCTCTCTTATCACTTTCTCTCTCATTATTATCTTTCATTACCTTTTCTCTTGTGACTTTCTTTCTCCTCATTTCTTTACTTGAATTTATCTCTAGTCACTCTCTCTTGACTTTTTTTCTCTAAATATTTTTTTTATAATACAGATATGATTTTTTATATTCATATAACTTTTTTTTCCTAAAAAATATTTTTAGAAAATATTTGCCAAACACCCATTGTTTTCTGAAAATATGAAAAAACAGTTTTTGTTCTTATTTTGAAAATATAACTCTGAAAATAGAAAACAAAAAATAATGCCAAACAAGTCCTTAATTTTCGGTTAGGTTAGGTTTTGTTTAAAAGAAAGCCAATTTAAACATGTTTAGTTTAAGTTCCCTCGTTCTCGCCACAACCTACAACCTAGCAAGTTTCTGATTTCCATGGGTCTTTGTTATGTTTAGAGAGCAAATAGAAAAATGGAGCACAATAAAATTATTTTTGGGTAATTTGGTCTTTTTAGGTGATATATACATATTTTACAAATAATTATTGAGTGGATCATACGCCTCAAATTTATTATATTTTAGTGCATATTTTACCAAATTTCTCAATGATATTGGTAGTGCAAAGGTATACAAATGAACGTGGGTCTTACCTTAAAAAGATAAAATAAAATAAAAAAGAAGAGTCTTTATATGCAATGACCTTTTTTTTTTTCACTTCATTTTATCAAAACGGCCATTTTTCATCTTTTTGCAAAATGATAATTTGTTCTTTTAATCTTTTTTATAAATGATTGTTTATCAGTGTAGCAATTTTGTGTATTTATGTGTCAGTATATTAATATTCATTTTTTAACGTATCAATTTTCATACTAAGTATATTAAATTTTTTATATAAAAACTATTACTCACCATTTTGAAAGTTTTTGTGATTGGGATGATACTAAGGATCCAAGCTATTGTACCAACAATATGAGTTGTCATTATTCAATAGGTGTATTAAAATTTATCACTAATAGATTAAATATTTTCACCAATTAAGTGATGACAAATCATATAACACATGCATTGGTATTAAAAATTTAGTACAACAGTTGGGATTCTAAATATTATAACATGATATGCGCAATTATTTTGCTATAGTGTTTGAAAAATGGAGATTTATTAAATATGAACTCAAAATTTAGTTGTTTTCTACCCATATTTGTATGAACTCAAAATTTAGTTGTTTTCTACCCATATTTGTTTTTGTCAACTATCAAGAAGAAAAAAAGAAAGCAATTTAGTCACTATCCCGTACAATAATTTTTATTTGGTGCATACTTATCAATTATTTCTTCAATTTACATTAATTCTTATTTGTGCATACTTATTATTTATTTATTCATTCTCAGAAGGAAAAAATCACGCTTTTAATTCCAGTACAAAAAGAAAAATCACACAATATTAATTGATTTTGTTTTTGAAACACAATATTACTTGATTTTTGATGCTACATGATGATGGATTAAAAAGTACAAATGATCATTATTTTACCTGTTCACTAATTTTCTAGCAGAGTGTTTGTCATCAACCGTAACAGGCCATAAATGAAACAAACTTTTAATAGACCATACAATTAGCAAAATTGAAAAAGAGAAATAAATCCTAATATTTTTCTGATTTTATTTTTTCAAATAATTTGAATATGTTGAGTCTTCTTCTTTGAGATTGTTGAGTCCTCTTTTTTAATTTGGCAAACTTATAAAATTTCTCTCAATGTCATATCTTTGTGCATGAATGTTATATCTTTTGTCAGATTTTCATCCTATGAATATTTTCTATTAAAACATCAATAATATGTCTTTATGAGTGAATGGTATATTATTGGGCTGAATTTTGTTTCACAAACAGGTCAAAGATTTATCTTTGTACTTGAATGGTAAATCTTTAGTCAGACTGATTACTTAATTGTTTTGTACTCATCATTATTTTCATAAGATGATACATCGTTCTTTATCCAAGTGTTACCATTGGGACGATATTTACTCTACGTTTTGCTGATAATGTGACAGAGATTTTGTTATAACCATTTTTGTATTGATCTGACATGGCTGATGAAGAGTACTCTACCTAGTGAGCTGAATATATAAGATACTCTCGTCAGCTTCTTTTCTTTGAGCCTCCAGATTCAATTCTTTCAGACATGAAGAAGGAGGTGCAGAGCAGAGCTATTTCTTGTTGCTGATCATTTTAACTCGAGTGGCTTCTTAAATAAGAGATTTCAAGAAGTGTTCACCTGAGAGGGATCTCAGGTACAGATCTGCTGGTGGCAGATCTTGGTGTTCCTAGGATGGATTCTTGAGAATACTAATTGAAGGAATTTCAAGCTTATCACAAGCTAAGAGGATCTCAACTTCTTGATATTAGTGAGGTACCAATTCTTGCTTGGTTGGGTCTAGAAGGATCTTGAGCCATATAGCTGTTGCCAAAGGGAGTTGGCATCTTCAGTACTTGCTGAAGAGATTTCAGCTGACTCTTCATCAACATTCCTGTTGATGAAATTTGGATCGTTCATGGAAAATACAAAGAAGAACAACATAGTAGCATCTAGAAGGGAAATGTAGCTTTGCTTATATTTAAGACTTTTTTTTTTTTTTTTTTTGGGTATTCTTATATTTAAGACCATTGATTGTATTTTATTGTTGCTTAGTGGATTCTTCCATCTGGATGTGATCCCATAGATGTAGACAAGACAGTACTTTTGTATTGTTGAACTATATAAAAAATTTGCGTGTCTCATTTCTCATTATTACTTGCTTAATATGCGGTTTAAGTGAACTAATCTCAAAAGATGGTAAAATTATTTAAAATCAACCCAACATAATAATTATTAATGAATTATATGCATTTTGTAATTTTTCAAAATAATACTAACATATCATTTATGTGTAAGAATATTTGAGAAATGTAGGTCTTTTTAAGAGGGTTTTAGTATTTAGGTTGATTTATTTTTCTTCTTCTTTTTTAATTAGAAATTAAATTAATTCTAATAATTCCACATTCTAATAAGTATGTAAACATAAAGAAGAAGTAATTGATTTCTTATCTATATTCTCTCCTAATATTTTCCTTTTTTAAACATGTTTTTTCCTTTTGAATTCACTTTTTATTACATGTTAATAAACATGCCTTAGCTAGCTCCAAGTTTGTTGGGCACGGTACGTATAACAAGTAATAGTCCACACAAATTCATTTAATATTATCAAGTACAAATTAATGCAAATCTCAAAACAAAGCAAAAAAAAGTACAGGTTAATGCCCAACTTTATTCTTTAATATAGGAAAACAAAACTGAAAAAATTCATTGATTTAATAGAATTTTCCTTTTTTCAGACATCCTAATCTATAAATTAAAATAGGAGAATATATGCTCTCACTACTACTACTATTACTATAATAATAATAATAATAATAATAATGTTGGACACATCAAACTTCTCTAAGTTTGAGAAGAAGCACGAATATATTAATTA